>JAZKJV010006363.1:0-600000 GCA_037367405.1 Ottelia alismoides | reverse complement strand
AAGAGAACCCCCTCGAATCCCTCAGTCTTTCTCTATAGGTTCGCGCATCTGAGGAGCCATCCGAGGCTCTTTTGGTAAGAAGATACACTTCCCAGATCGTGAGAACTCCAGGTCCCCTTCGATGGGATCTGGAGCCTTTCTAGCACTACTGGGAGGTGGGGATTGGTCGCAGGAATGATTTGGGTCGATTAGAAGTGACGAAGGAGGTCGGAGATGGATAGAATCCAAGATAAAAGCTACTCCTCCCTGCTGTTCTTGAGTGTTCTTGGAGGAGACCCCCCAACCATCCAATCAATGAGAGTCTCTAAGTTATGTCCTAGCCGTCAGATCAGGGGCGAAAAGAATTCCATCAAGCGCCACCTGATCACCTTTAGTACCGCCACGTGGAAGCAACCATGTTGTTCGATGGTGCCTCTTTTGGGTAAATAATTAAGTAACCCCCACCACTTTTGCATTTAACATTAAATCCTATAAATATTAAATTAAGATTTAAATTTTGTGTAAAAATTTCAAAGGGCCCCCTATAGTCTTGTCTATTTACTATCAGGTCCTCGTGTCTCACATGTTGCGCCACATGAGGTACTATAAATTTTGCACAAATTCCCTACCAGTTTTGCTTATATACATTTAGTTTATAAAATTGTAAATATAGTTGAAAAACGAGAAAATCAAAGTCACTAAATAATGGTCTAACAAATGAAGCTCACTGTCGCTGAGGCGACTACTCGAATCCTCTCGTTGTTTCAACAATTAACCCATACAAATAATTAAGAAATTAAGATCTAGAGTTAAGATTTATTATACCATACTAAAAATGCATAGTGACAAGTAAGTATGGGTCGAACACAGGAAGAAAAGGAGTAGAGCAGGCAAGGCAAAAAATCAAAGCACAATTTATCTCTCAAACACTTAGCCAAAATGAATTCTTTTTTGTGGGTTTTAATTTTTAATTTTTTGTTTTTTGTATTTGTATTTTTAATTTCCTATTTTTATATTTTCTTTTATATTTTATATTTTTTCTTTTCTTTTAAAGATATAATAAGGTTATATATAGGGTATATATACAATATAGACTAATATAGGTACAAATATAACTAAAAATACTCAAAAGTCAGAAAATAAAATATTTTGTGCTTTAAATTATTTTTTTACTATTTTGTGTTTTTTAATGAATTTTTGTTATTTTTAATGTATTTTGAAAGTAAAAAATACCCTAAATAAGGGTTTATTTAAATAGCCAAGATTGATATGGAAATTAAAAATATCAAATGAAGTTCAAAATTTTCCATGTAAATTGTAATACTTAAATAAGAATATAAAGAAAATTCAGAAACAGAAAATACAATTTTGGGATTTTTGGGAATTTTCTAAATTTTGATAAAGTTTTTAGGGTTTTTCAATTTTTAGGAGCTTTCTTTTATAATTTTTAGGGATTTTTGGTCTGTAGTTGTAAAATAACTAAATAAATAAAAAAAATAATTTTTTTGGTATTTTTCAAATGTTTTTTAATATTTTTTGGTATTTTCTTTAGTAGACAGTGATAAAACAAGCTATTTTTTATTTTTATAAAATACAAAATGTGTAAAAATGAAATACAAAATTATGACGTGAATCAACACATTAACAAGCACCTATCCTATTTTTTTGGATTTTTTAGAGCACAAGTGATATTTTAAATAAGTAGAGACAACAAAAAGAAACTACAATACTTGTAGAGGTATTTTTGTAGATAAAATAAAGTGCAGGGGCCACAGTGCAATTTCTCAAAAAATATTACACGTTAAGTTCAATTTTCAGGTCTAAAACTAAATATCAAAACCCGCAAGGGCACACCTGCAAAATGCCCAACCCACGTAGGCAGCCACGTGAGGTGAGCTGGCATGGACTTAGTTGTAATTACAAAAGGTTTGAGGGCTTACGTGCAAATGTTCCAGAATATTTATAACATTACAAAAATATTACAAAACTATATAATAAAATGACAAAAATTACGGGGTTAAATATGCAATTATCCCACTAACGGGTGCGATCCAACGGTGCTCCTCTCTCCACTTGGACACTTGTCATCATAGAAGGAGGCAATGACGGTTCGACTTCGGACAGCCACGATTAGATCATCTGCGGGAGATCAACAATGGAGGCGTGCGATGATCTTATGGCTACTGTGCGACTCCAAGAACCGGGGTTCATCCAACAGTAGCAGAGGGGGAAGGATGAACGTGGAAGAACATCCGCAGATGTGAGCTTCTTCGGGAATGATACTGCTCCTCCAGCGTTCTTCAAGGTTCCAAAACACCCCAAAAGATTCCTGTGAGGATCCTCTAGTTGTTGAAGGCGTCGGAAGGGGCGAAGGCACACCTGAGCACCACCACGAGGTCGAGGGAGGGATGACGGTCCAGGTACCTCCGACCGACCGCAAAAATCGCTCTAGAGGGCATCTTCACACAAAATACCTGTAGGGGAGGTTAAGAGGGTCAAGGGCAAAGTTCCTCGACCTCCCTGTTGTCGGGATGAGGCAGAGATGGGGTCGATGCGAGGGGCCTCCAGCGAAGGGCAGAGAAGTAGACCCAGATCGTTAGATCTGTGCAAGATCTGAGCAATTGTAGGTGTGTGGGTGTAGGACTGATGAAGGAGAAGAGAATGCAACGAAAGAATCGATAGAGCAGGTCTAAAGTTAGAGGGATGTTGTGGCAGAGCAAGAGCTCCGATCAACGATGATTTTGGGATTCAATGAAAATAACGCGAAATCACACGAAACTAAGACCTAAATTAGACTAAGACTACTTTAAAAGAGTGAAAAGACAATGAAAATAATAAGCTTACCTGACCAAGTCCATCGGAGACGAAGCTAGCGATGGAGGAGGTGGCGGAGCTCCTGTATCAGCCTCGATTTGATGCCTAACGCCTTGCTGGAGGTCGAGATGATTCCTACTGTCTCCAGGAAGGGCACTCGGATCTTAGACTTAGGCTTTGAGGGCAGAAGAGGGATCAAGCGTGAAGTTTGGAAGGAGGTGAGAATTTATGTGGATGGTGGCGAGGGGTTTAATAACCGAGGGAATCCCACGAGGGTCAAAGATATGTCTACACAAGGCATGACTACACTGTCGCTTGGCGACCACTCGCAAGATCCCAGTTAGTCAACAATTAACCCACAATTCCAATATAAAGCTATAAAAATGAAGTGGATCAAGATTTATAGTAAACCCTACTAAAAATGCTTATAGTGACAAGTGGAGCAAGGTGCCGAACACAGGGAACACATGATGTAACACTATATATTATTATACATAAATAATATAATTATATATGTATACACTGAAGGATACAGGAGGATCCTTAAGCGCATCACGGAAGCGTGATGATCGTATCATATACGATCAAGAGCGACTAGTCATACTAGTTGCTCAGTGCAGCGGAATTTTTTTAAAAAAATTAAACAATGAAACCACATGATCCATAAACCATTTATGAATCGTTTCATCTAACCACATGGTAGATATAGGAATACCTATTGTAGCGTGGTTGCGATCGAGCTTCTAAGAGAACAAGCCTCCTGTCTCAAGTCCGATCTTTGGAGGAGACGCTTGCGAGCGTGGGGATGAGTCGTGGGGATCTCGCAATCCAAGTAGTTGTCCAAGTAAGGGAACTCCTGATCTCGTCACACGAGATCGTATGTCTTCTTCGTGAGCGAGAAGCACCAAAGAATATGGAGTGCCAAGAGTCGTTGAAACACAACGCAAGGCGACGATGAAGGCCTTCTTCCTTCTAGAGTAGGGTGGACGGCCACCCAAGAGAGAGGAGGAAGAGGGCACGAGAGAATGAGAGAGAGATAGTAGAAAGAAACTTTGTCAAGTCAGTCTGTCTCAAGGAGCAAGGAATGCCTCTTCTTATATAGGATTTTAGGAGTCCATGGATCCCAATCCATGGACAACACACAATAAACGGATGAGATTGATTTGTGTTCCTTTCAACGGCTAGGATGTTGTTGGTAAAACACAACAATAACTGATTTAACTAAAATCAATTAATATTGATAAATCAATATAATTAATCTCAAATTAAATCACCTTTGACTAGAGATAGGATAATGAGAAGACCATGGTCCACTCCTAAATAAGGGAGGGGACGGCTACTCCTCTCCACATGGAGAGTTGTAGCCATCCTCTCTTGTTAGATAGGACTTGATCAATCTCCTAATATATCACGAGATCTCATTAATCTCATGATATCTCCTATAACTCTTGTCGAAAATAATTTTCACAAAAAATAATTCCAAATTATCTTTTGGAGAATATCAATCAAGCCATTGAAAAATTGTGAATCTCATTCACAACCCAAACTAAATGTAATTATATTTTCAATTAATTATTCAACGTGAATCCCATCCACATTAACAATTAATCAACAAATATAAATCACACAAGTCTCTCTGTAATGTATATTATAAATCGTATTTACAATATACATTGATAACTGGATAGTGCTATCCACATTATCCATATCCACATTAAATAAATCACATTTATTTACATTGGATACTAATTCTCATGCATTCACATAATGTGAATCGAATTCACATTATTCATGATAAATAAATCACATTCAATTATCCATTTCTCAATGCTCAGACATAATTCAACCTTGGAAATATTTTTGAACTCTCTCAAGAATAATGCGCTTTCTTCGCAGATACTTGGAGATAAGGACAGGGCGATTGTATTGTTTCACGTATAGTAACTTGGATATTGAGATCATATCTCAAATCCAGATCTCATGTATATCTTAGAGATGCTTGATTTAATCAAGGCTGCAAATCTAATCTTCTTATTGCATCTGAATCTCATTCAGATCAATGTCCAACACTTGGACCAAGATCAGATTGCTTCTCACTAAAATCCAGTCATGTTTCATCACTCCCTCGGAATGGAAGCGTCATGGTTGTACAAATGATTATTGATCACATCACCCTCAGGTATTCCTAGTACATGTACATCCTGCATACTGGAAGACCTGTGATCAACCCGAAGACATAGACCAATTTTACACTATCATCTTCAGGGTTTCATCAATAATTTTCTCAATATTGGTCATTGGGATTTGGTATTGATCATATGCTTTCCAAAAGTGTATATCATACCCTCAAATTTGTGTCATGCTTCTAAAGCACGATGACCATGCATGGAATTTGATCGGTCCCAATACTTCATGAGTGAGCTCATGTCTTCCGGTTCAGAAGTGAACATGTATGATCCCTTTGAGAGATCGCATTACTCATATGCCCTTATATGCACAACAGTTTGTCAGTGTATAGACCTTGGTTAGGTAATCAACCTATTGGTCTGCCAAATGTACATACTCAGATATATAGCAATACATCTGTCTCTGGTCAGAGGATGCGTGCCTATATCGTGATAGTATTCAATATAGGACTTTGGTTATCTCGATCTTGTTAAGTCAACTCTTTGACCTAACTAACTGACACCTCCGAATCTCTATTCCTATGCAGAGGACCTGCATCAAGAGGTCTGTCAGATATCAACCAAATGAGAAAGGATTGCCATCTCCTACTCAGGCTAAAGATCATCTCTTAACAATCATTTGACGGTGCCTGATGAGTCCTCAATCTAACTCTTTAGATATTCATCCAAGCACCAGCCTCAATGATTCAATAATTGAATCAACAGCTGTATGATCATCAAGATGGCCATGCTACATAACCCTATTTGTATGAAGGGACCTATTATACAAATTAGTTATTCTTCATTTCATATCAGGGAATGATATTCGCAATAATATTTATTGTATAATGGCTCGTCGTGGGCTCGCATGTCCAACAATCTCCCACTAGCCCAAAGAGCCATTAATGGGCTAATCATTTAAATCCTCACTCATGTGACAATCATAGGCTATTTAGAAAAATAGCTAGATAAGCTGATCTGTCACTCTGTTCCCGAGAGAATACGCTAAGTTCTTTTACGGCACTTGCATATCTCCTAGTAACAGTGCTCGCATCCAATGTGAATGTTGCATCTTATGCAATCAATACTCAATCTTGTCAGTTATAGTGTCCTTGACACTACAACTTAATAGGTATTATAACAAGTATTTCCATAATCCGTATCAGAATACCCTTATTCTTGGAGATCTCTATCTCCTAAGGTATCCATAATTAAGACCTTTTAGATCACTATCTATAAAGTCTTAAGTTCTTGAAGATAAGACTTTGAGATCTCTATCTCAAAAATCTTTTCATATTTGAAGGTATTGTTATTACTGCAATCAAGTGTTTTATCTCCTTAGTAGGATTAGTAAGATTTACTACTCCCACAGCATGGCAGATATCTAACTTTTGTACACATCTAGCACACACTCGGCTTCTCGTAACTAATGCACAAGGGCAAGTAGTTCTAGAATTTACTTCCTCAACTCTTTGAGGTGCTATCCCTTTAGATAGGCCGGTACCATATCTTAAGGGAAGGAAGGCTTTCTTGGAATATTCCAGAAAATGGAACATGTCCAAGGTGTACTACTAATGTGACGGTCCCAATACCCTCTTCGCTTTGCTTCTGAACATCTTCAGAACTAAGTCTAAGAGGTATCCTTGAGATCATATCTCAAGGTATGGAATAACCAGTATATAAAACACTTATTATTATCCTTATATCATTCCAAATGATTAGGCTATTATCTACATATAGCACGATGAACACAATGACACTCCTACTAATCTTCACATGGTACATCAGGATTCTATTTGAAATCATAACATTTATAATTTCATCAAATCTTATGTTCCAACTACAAGAAGCTTATTTGAGTCCATAGATGGAGTTTCTTTAGCTTCCACACCTTGCTTTCCTCAACCATGAAGCCCTGGGGCTACTTCATGTGAATATCCTCGGAGAGATATTCGTGGAGGAATGCATCTTGACTTCCATCTTGAAGATGTCAAAGTCAAGTTGTGTAGCTATAGTTAGCAATATACTGATGGGTTTAAGCAAGGTCACTGGAGAGCAAGTCTCATCGCAAGCGTTGTCTTCTATTCGGTGTGTAGCTCATGGATACGAGCCGTGCTTTGAAGGTCTCTATCTTCTCATCAGGTTTCCTCTTTCTCTTAAAGATCCATTTACACTTTAACGGGTCTTACCCATATAGGTGGATCATCGAGAGTCCATATACAACACTTGTATATGAAGTCTACTATAGACTTTATTGCTAACATCCATCTTTCCATGACATGATCTTCAGAAGCTTCATCACATGAAGTTCGATCATTGTCAGATTTCTCTAACACATGGAATTATCCTTAAACTCATTTGAAGAGGTATTAATGGTTCATCTTTAATTTTTCTTTTAGTTTTCGATTTTAGGAGCCTCATTATCTTCTCAAGATTAAATGAGTTCCTTCACTTCATTTTGATCTTGATTCTCAAGAGAGTCATCCTCTAAGAATCATATCCTTAGAGATGAGATCTTTTAAGAATATCAAGGTCATAAAGTAGGTATCCAATACCATCCTTTACTTTCCTAATGGAGTAGCATTCTCTCGTGCTAGATTCCAGCTTACTAGCATGGAACCTTATAAGGATATATAATGTAGTCTCTACCACATATATATACCTGGAAACTAAGAGATAATTATGCTAAGATTAATCATTGATCAAATCATGTCACACATGATCAATTGTATCTCCTTATAGCTCTATTGAGTTTAGGTGCATTAGGAGGATTTATATCTCCATAAGGTATTCCTTTGAATTCATCTAATAGTACAAGCTACCTAGGTTAGATAAAATTCATTTCATCTTTCTTCAAGCTTTGGTTCTAAACCAAAAATTGTGAAATATTTGAACATTTTAAAGCTTTCTAAGGTGAAGGGAAGAAATCTCATATCATAAATAATCATTAAACGATATTACATATCATCAATGTTCATTTTGATACAGATGATCCACATACTAATGAGATCTTTAGTACCTTGGCATCTTACACCATTCCTAGAGAAGGGCACATTGGACAATTTTACTTTGAATACAATAATAAAAAGTATGTAAGATTTGAGATTTTAGACATTCTAAAGTTCATCTCTTACTAGTCTATTGATCTCATCAGCAGACTAATGTCCAAGGTCTGATGTCAGATCATTGTCAAATGATCTTTATCCTCCTATTAATATTATAAGGTTTAATTTTCAGTATATAGAAATGTTAATGAACCATTCATTAATTTTTTTAATTTAGTAGAGTCCTCCATATATCAAAATACTATCTGAAATATATCCATCATAACTCTTTATGATAGGTCTATTCCAGAATTTATGTTTATTTCCAACATTTAGAAATAAACAATGAGTGTATTCTAATATCCATGTCATAGAGACATTCTCTAAGACTAAGGGCTCTCCCACTGAAAATATGAAGTCTATTTATCCAATAGAGGTTGTTTCAACCATTGCATAAAAAACAATGGGTGATTATTAAACCTTAAGATCAAATTTCAGACTTCTAATACATATGCTACCAATTGCAAGTGTTATTAGAAGAATGAGATACAATTATTAGACTTTGATATTATCAAATAAGAAAGTCAATTTCAATGATTATATGTAGATGTAAATTATTTCGATGCACTATCCAAATCTTTCTCTAAGGATCCTAGATAGACTTGATAGTCATACTATCAATACATCGGCTCATTGCAGTATTGGCATTCATCCAACTATTTGGATGTCATATGTGTGTGGAAACCATAGAAGCACAATCAACTCTTTGACTTTCCTTCTAATTTAGGTCCGACCCATGCTTCCACTACGCTCCTTTCATCTCTAAACAACCATTGCTTAAGACAAAGGATCTCTTATGTTGAATTCAAAAGATTTCAATATAAGAGTATTTTGACATTTATATATGCTTCATTTAATTCATACAATATGAACATTATGAAGCTTCATGAATGAATAGAGTATAGATAGTAGGATGATGACACTCATCATATCTACGTACATCTTAACTCTTAAAGACATAGGTTCAGGTAGGTATTCAAACATTTTGAATACATTATCTCTTATAGAGCTACCATTCTGCATGATGCAGTGAACCATGTCATTCACGATTAAATGTCAAGAGCACATATGTATGCCAGAACATCTTCTTAGATTTTATAAGGATTAATTAACAATCACGATCATCATCGATATGTCACTTCTAAAGTACACTCGATGAGAGATCAAAACTATAAAGCCATACAAACCCTAGGGTTGTAGTCCTATTATCCATTTAATTGTTAATCCTCATTATTATGAGGAAACATGCACAATGCAACCACATACATTATGTGTCCAACTGCAAGTACAATATCTTGATCATGGATACAATCCATGATATTTTACTAGTTATTACTGAGTATAGTACTGAGTGGGTTTAATGAGGATTATCTGAAATAAGAAATTAGCATAAATATATATAAATATATATACACATTTTACTTTGATTTAGGAATTTTATATCAAAGTTGTCTTGCCTTGTCAACACTGAAAGTTCATTCCCTTAATCACTTTCATCGTAAGAGATATACTTACTAATATATCTCAAGCAAGATCTAGGATCTCCTTTCTTATCCTTATTGCATCCCAATAATATGAGAACTTGTAACTCGGATAAAAAGAAGCGGGAACATATTCCGCCTTGCAAGTCCAACTTACATTCCCAATTCGGTCTTTAATACCCGGGCCCACCGCCCCTAAGGTGATATTGACCCGTTGTTAATTGAACCAACCATCAACATGAATACAACTCGCAATGCGCAATCCAATATCGCCCTAATAATATGAGGACCCGATATTGGGGTCATTATGCATACGTACTTACTCTTTCAAGAAGCGAAGAGCCCGATCCAAATGGATCGTATGCAGGAGCTGTCACTTCGGGAAGGCATCTCCTACATACAATATCTGACAACAGAACCCTTCGCCTTGACAGGAGACCATGGATGTCACTTATGTGATCCTCCACCTCATATTCAAATTTTAATTAATTATCATGAATCATATCCATGCAATTAAATCTTCCAAAGGAAATACATATTTATTCATAATAGAGTGTTTCAATTGGATGTAATTAATCTAATCTCATTAAATCAATTATCAATCCAATTCAATCAACAAACTTGATTGTTACTTGAATTAGTGGTATTATCAAAGTATGTATTATTCGAATTTTAATAATTAGAAAATACATCATGATCTCTCAGGCATCATTCATTCCCTATCGTTGTCATGGCCAATACCGGTGGGAGTGGGACAAACCACACATGGTGCAACCTGCTACCCCAACGCTCCCCGATTAGACACCATATCTGCCTCAGGAAAAAATAATGTCGAGCCAATCACTTTGTACTTGAGATGATCATAGGTTTTTCAACGGAAATTATACCATATAATAATAATGAAAACCATTTTGATTATAAGGAAATTTGCTAGACAAATTCTTAAAACCTATTCAAGAAACAAGTTTGATGAAAGTGTATCAAGTAACCAATTGGTGATCTAGATCTAATCAAATCATTGATTGGTTGAGGCATTGCCATCTAAGGGAATAATTATTGTTCTAATATTTCCCAAATTATATCCATAATTATTCCAGGAAATTAATCAATAATTTCACAATATTCTTAAACGACAATCACAAGGTTTTGGATAAACATGCAATTTCCAGCAGTGACCCTCACTAACTAAAAATAGCATATCTCAATCATTTTAAATCCAAATTAAGCAAAACCAATTACCACAGATTGATAATTTGATTTAAAACAGAAACTGATAAACACGCATTTTCAGGCATTTTAAAACATCAATTAACATCTTAATTACGTCTCTAACTGCCATCCCCAAAATAGTGGACCTATGGTCATTAAAACGATCATATCTTGAGCAAACGGAATCAAAATTACGCAAATTCAAATTCCACATTTTTCTTATTTAATGAGAAACATTATCTAAGTGATAAATTCATGTTTAAACATTTTAAATAGGATCGAAAAAATATCACAAGACATGGCTGCGAAAATTGAAATGCTAAAGTCTTCACGAACCCAAACGAGCCTAAATTTTCGTAGGTTCATGGATCATATCCAAGTCCTCCGTCAGTCTGGCTCTGATACCACTTGAAGGATACGGGTGAATCCTTAAGCGCATCACGGAAGCGTGATGATCATATCACATATGATCAAGAGCGACTAGTCATACTAGTTTCTTGGTGCAACAGACTTTTCTTAAAAAATTAAACGACGAAACCACATGATCCATAAACCATTTATGAATCGTTTCGTCTAACCACATGGTAGATATAGGAATACCTGTTGTAGAGTGGTTGCGATCGAGCTCCCAAGAGAAGAAGCCCCCTATCTCAAGTCTGACCTTCGGAGGAGACGCTTGCGAGTGCGGGGATGAGTCACAGGGATCTTGCAATCCAAGTAGTTGTCCAATCAAGGGAACTCCTGATCTCGTCACACGAGATCGTATGTCTTCTTCGCGAGCGAGAAGCACCAAAGAAGATGGAGTACCGAGAGTCGTCGAAACACAACGCAAGACGACGATGAGGGCCTTCTTCCTTCTAGAGTAGGGTGGACGGCCACCGAAGAGAGAGGAGAAAGAGGGCACGAGAGAATGAGAGACAGAGTAGAGAGACTTCGTCAAGATGGTCTGTCTCGAAGATCAAGACATGCCTCTTCTTATAAAGGGTTTTGGGAGTCCATGGATCCCAATCCATGAACAACATATAATCAACGGATGAGATTGATTTGTGTTCCTTTCAACATCTAGGATGTTGTTGGTAAAATACAACAACAAGTGATTTAATTTAAATCAATTAATATTGATAAATCAATATAATTAATGTCAAATTAAATCACCTTTGACTAGAGATAGGATAATGAGAAGACCATGGTCCACTCCTAAATAAGGGGGAACGACTACTCCTATCCACATGGAGAGTTGTAGCCGTCCTCTCTTGTTAGATAGGACTTGGTCAATCTCCTAATATGTCATGAGATCTCATTATCTCATGATATCTCCTATAACTCTTGTCGAAAATAATTTTCACAAAAATAATTCCAAATTATCTTTTGGAGAATATAAATCAAGCCATTGAAAATTTGTGAATCTCATTCACAACCTAAAACTAAATGTAATTATATTTTCAATTAATTATTCAACGTGAATCCCATTGACATTAGCAATTAATCAACAAATATAAATCACACAAGTCTCTCCCTAATGTATATTATAAATCGTATTTACAATATAAATGGATAATTGGATAGTGTTATCCACATTATCCATATCCACATTAATTAAATCACATTTAGTTACATTGGATACTCATTCTCATGCATTCAGATAATGTGAATCGAATTCACATTATTCATGATAATTAAATCACACTTAGTTATCCATTTCTCAATGCTCAAATATAGTTCAACCTTGGAATTATTCTTGAACTCTTTAAAGAATAATGCGCTTTCTCCGTAGATACTTGGAGATAAGGACAGGGCAATTGTATTGTTCCACGTATAGTGACTTGGATATTGGGATCATATCTCAAATCCAGATCTCATGTATCTCTCAGAGATGCTTGATTTAATCAAGGCCGTAAATATAATCTTCTCATTGCATCTAAATCTCATTCAGATCAATGTACAACACTTGGACCAAGATCAGATTGCTTCTCTATTGAGAGGAGTCACTAAAATCCAATCATGTTTCATCACTCCCTCGGAATGGAAGCGTCATGGTTATACAATCGATTATTGATCACATCACCCTCATGTATTACTAATACATGTACATCCTGCATACTGAAGACCTGTGATCAACCCGAAGATATAGATTAATTTTACATTGTCATCTTTAGGGTTTCATCAATAAGTTTCTCAATCTTGGTCATCGGGATTTGGTATTGATCATATGCTTTCCAAAAGCATATATCATACCTTCAAATTCGTGTCATGCTTCTAAAGCACGACGACCATGCATGGAATTTGATCGATCTCAATACCTCATGAGTGAGCTCATGTCTTCCGGTTCAGAAGTGAATATGTATGATCCCTTTGAGAGATCATATTACTCATATGTCCTTATATGCACACCAGCTCGTCGGTGTATAGACCTTGGTTAGTTCATCAATCTATTAGTCTGCCAAATGTATATACTCAGACATATAGCAATACATTTGTCTCTGGTCAGAGAATGCGTGCCTATATCGTGACAGTATTTGATATAGGACTTTGGTTATCTCGATCTCGTTAAGTCAACTCTTTGACCTAACTAATCTGACACCTCTGAATCACTATTCCTATGTAGAGGACCTGCATCAAGAGGTCGGTCAGATATCAGCCAAATGAGAAAGGATTGCCATCTCCTACTCAAGCTGGAGATCATCTCTTAACAATCATTTGACGGTGCGTGATGAGTCCTCAATCTAACTCTTTAGATATTCATCCAAGCACCAGCCTCTATGATTCAAATAATTGAATCAACAGCTGTATGATCATCAAGATGGCCATGGTACATAACCCTAATTGTACTAAGGGTCCTATTATGCAAATTAGTTATTATTCATTTCAGATCAAGGAATGATATTTGCAATAACATTTATTGCATAATGGCTCGCCGTGGGCTCGCATGTCCAACATACACCATGCACAATATTTACCAAGTAAAGTGGGTTTATATCAATAAAAAAATTTTATTTTATTTTTGATTTTTATATTTTATATTTTAATTTTTAATTTTCTAATTTTGTGGGCTAAGGGAGCTGTTGTTGAGCATATTCCTTCGTCTCAGCTGGAGTGGGGGCTGATGCAGACACAAAGTTGCAGGAGCTGATTGTACTCACCAACTGCCCTAGCTGGTTGGTGATTTGATCTAATTTATCCAGGTTCTTTGTTCTTTGTTCGATCACAGCCAGTTTCTCTAAGTCTTGTGATCGCTTCTCGATCATGTCCACTTTTGACAGGTGGCTCCCAATGATTCTTAGATTGGAGCTCTCGTCCCAATATGGCTCGTGGGATGCTGCGATGTGCACAGGTTTTTAGACAGTTTATTGCTGGCGCTATTATGCACAGGACGACGAAAGAGCAGCCTCTCCTTCAGCCATTTCTTTGAATATCTGCCAGAAGACGTCCTCGTCTGTTGAAATGGGAGCCGTCACATGATGCATCCACAAGCTTCTGACTTCTTATAGTAAGTCCCCCAAAGAAATGCTAGACTAGGTTGGTCTTGGAAATCTCATGATGGGGACACCTTTCTTGTAGCTCGGTAAACCTTTATCAGGCCTCATGAATGGATTCGTGTGTCGCTTGGGTGAAGTTAGCGATGCGTGCACGCATCTGATTGAGTCGCCCAAGAGGATAGTACTTGTGCAAGAAGGTGGACTGCAGTTCTTCCCAGGTGGTGACAACCTTTCCCAAGTAGTTGATCCAATGAACGACCTTATCTTGAAGGCTGAAGGGAAATGGTGTCATCTTCACTACCCCAAGAGGTATACTGGGGTAATGAGTTGTGTCGCAGATGCGCCCGAACTGTTGTAGATGAATATAAGGTTCTTCATTTGCGTTTCCACGAAAGATGGGCAGGAGTGCCAATAGCTGAGGCTTTAATTCAAAATGGGCATGAATTGCTGGGATCTGGATCCATTCTATGACTTGCCCCACCCCAGGGTTGTAAGTTTCTTTTACCGTCAACTTGGGCTGCTCTACTCTAGGCTCATCTAGATTTCCACCGTCTCCACCTTTAGGATTTTCCTCGAATCCTCCTTAATTAACTCTCCCTCTCCTCAGGTCATTAAGCATTTCTTGGATGGAGACCTGTGCTAGGGCTTGATCTGTGAGCTGTTGTTGGATTTCCTAAATAGAGGAAAGGATCTGAGCGTTCACTATGTTCAAATTGGTTGCGAACCCTGATCTGGCTGAAGTTGTGGTTGTGGTCCCTTCCCTTTTCCTCCAAGATCCATCTCTCTTTCCGATCCTGAGTCTGACTCTATTACAATTTTTGGCTCTAGATTGGGCTCTTGATCTGCAAATGGAGAATTGCCCCGATTAATCTGTGTGGAGGCACCATAAGTAGCAAATCGATCTGTGTTCAGGTCAACACAGGATTTCATTAAGGATGGTTGTGTGTATGGAGTGAAATCAATTGCCATCCAAAATGGACAGGTTTAGGGACTTAAAAGAGAAAACAATGAGTCTGGAGATCGGTTCACGGAGGCTAAACCAGGTTCTCAGGAATCACCCCGAATTATTGGAGGTGGCGAGTACATGGAATCGATGTTGGTGTCAGCAGGGTCCCGACTAAGCCATCCACGTGTCACCATCTCAAAGATAAAGAGGAGATCGAGTTTTGGAAGAAATGATATGGAGGTCAAATAAGAAATAAAGAGAGAATAAAATAGTAGAAGGCTCCATATGAGCAGGGGATCAAATAGGGAATCAACGAAAGTGAGAAAAAGGCACACAATGTGCAGGATTGATCTTTGGACCTTAATCTAATTCAAACAAACACAAGACAAGGATTGGTTCACCAACTCAACACTTGTGAAGACGTAAGAGTTCGGCTATTTTTATCTTTTCAATTTTATGGTTATCCTCAGGCAATCTTTTCACGAGTCCTTAAGTATGCTAACCCTATAGGAGTGTGTGTACTGCCAGGCGGTTTCCCTATACTTGTAACCTATGATCTGCGTACTTAAAGGTCCTTGATCTCATTCCTGGGCGGATACTCAGCCAAAGAAATAGAAAGGAAGCCAATAAGAGAAACCAATACTTCAGACCTCGCTCGGAACAAAATCACCCGTGAGCGTGCAAGGTCCTACTCGAACGCAAACCGATGAGACAGATACACCCATGAGGGCGTGACCTAAGCTCAGTATTCAGACCAAGTCGGATGCTCCACACAAGGTGGGAACAACGTGCTCGACAAGGCCCTACTCAATTGCGTACGATAGAAGCGCCAATACTTCGCCAACCCAAGTGATAATCAAGATGCCACAGATCCGGATTTGGGCTCTTATCCTTAGCGGGTCGCGCCTCACTCAGTTTGGAGTTATCCCTGAAAGCAATGTGGGCTTTATAAACCCTAAACAAGGAATGGTTCGTTACGAATTTTAATTAAGGTCAAGTTTATTTAGCAATCCCTTTTTAAATTTTTGGGTTTTCAATTTTTTGAGTATTTTTCAGAACAATCCGCCTAACAAATTTATTTGTATTTTTCCTTTATATCCTAAGTGATATAAACACAAGGGAGAGAGGAAGTAAAAGCCGTGCAAGTTGTCACTAAGATGGAAATCTCACTTTAGTGACTAATGATGCATGCAAAGATAGAGTTAATTACAGTGCTTCCCAGCTCTCTCCATACGGGATGCAAGGCAGAATTGAAATATTCACACTATATGGCGATATGCAAAGAGCGAGAAAACATTCTAAACAGTAGCTGCTATTATCGGGAAGAACCAAATGTCAATCACTCAAAGATGGATCCTAGTGTCTGATCTTGGAGAGCTCTCGGTGCCCTCCACAACGGGTCCTGCAAGTGCTGTATGAGATCTCTTGCGGCTCGTGGTTCCAACTTCAAGCAATTTGTAATTAATTTTGACTAAGTCCAAGAGAGATAAACTATAGGTGCATGCGATATTGTTGTGGCTTTGGACCAAGCTACCGAGTCAAACACCCTACTGTCTAAGGGCTCACTCGCAGAAAACAAATAGAAACAAAGGTGGAAATCTCAAATCATATAAAATAAATAAAACAAAGGCGGTAAAAACACAAAAAATCTGGTACGAGGCCCCCAGGTGAACATATACCCGGGCATTGGACCTCGTGTAGTGTAGAGAGTAATGTCAGATTAATTACAAACTATTTGTAGAAAATTAAATCTCTCTCTCATTAAAATAAAAAAACTATGCTCAATGTTGTTCCTCTCCTCCTTCCCTTATTTTCTTCTTTGTTCTCTCCTGGTCGGCTCAAAGAGAAGAAAAACCGACCTCCACTCACTTTGGGTGCACACACCTCCTAAGAGGTAGTCCTCGTCAAGTGGTCCCTCCAAGAAAGCTCAACAAGAAATTTTAATTAGAATAGTCAAATTTTTAATCAAAAAAATAACTAGCAGAAAAATGTGAGTAAATATGGACGACTATATACAAAGAAAATATGCTACAATCCGTTGCTCCCTGGCAACGACGCCATTTGAATAATTGAGGGAATCCCGCGAGGGTTAAAGATATGTCTACACAAGGCAAGACTACACTATCGTTGTGGCGGCCACTCATAAGATCCCAGTTAGTCAACAATTAACCCACAATTCCAATATAAAGCTATAAAAATTAAATGGATCAAGATTTATTATAAACCCTACTAAAAATGCTTATAGTGACAAGTGGAGCAGGGTGTCGAACACGGGGAACACATGATGTAACACTATATATTATTTATACATAAATAATATAATTATATATGTATACACTATGCACACTATTTACCAAATAAAGTGGGTTTTATCAATAATTTTTTTGATTTGTATATTTTTTATTTAAATGTTTAATTTTTGATTTTGCATTTTGCATTTTCTTTTTATATTTTATATTTTTATTTATTTTTTTTGTATATATATAGAAAGCTATATATAGAGTATATATATCCAATATAGGCTATAATAGATAGATTAGTTAATAAAATAATCAAAAATAAGAAAATAAAATATTTTTGGGCTTTAGATAATTTTTCTCTATTTATGTGATTTTTTAGGTGACTTTGCTAAGTTTTTATGTATTTATAATTGAAAATATACAAAATCAGTGAAATTGTAATTAGGTTGAATTGTTTTGAGTTTTAAAATATTTAATAGGCACAGAAATTATCAAAATTATTTCTAATATATAGTGATATACCTAAGTAAAAATATAGCGCGGAAATGAATATTTTTGGATGTTTAGAATGATTTTTATAATTTTATGGGGTTTTCGGTCTGAAGGTAATAGACACTATAATCAACACAAGGTATTTTTTAGGGATTTTTCAAAACATTTTTCTAATTTTTTTTGGAATTTTTAGGACAAATAGGAACTGGCCATGTAATATTTGATTTTTAGAAAATAAGAAAAGGAATAAAATGCAAAATCAATTATATAGCGACATCAAGCATGCATCCAGGTACTTTCTCCTATTTTTTGGTGATTTTAAGAGCACGAAAACCATTTTTAATAAATAGAAAATACCACAAAAAAATACTCAGTCTTGCAGGGGTACAACTGCAAAAAAATAACATCCAAGGATAACAATGTAATTTTACCCAAAAGTTAATACTTACATTTAACTTTTATATATTAAAAGGCTATTACTAAAACACGTGAGGGTTTTGGAGCAAACTTTACAATAAAAACGTGTGCCTACACGTGACTTGGACAGGGAAATGTAATATATGAAAAGTTAGGGTGGTTAAATGAAATTAATCCAACAACTTTTATACTAAATAAAATATTTATAGGACTTGATGGTAAATACAAAAAGGACAGAGGGTGACAGTGAAATTTTACCACTTAAGTGTCCAGATCCAAGCGTTGAGAATAGGCCGCGTGGCAGATCGTGAGGCTCCTATCATGTACCCCTTCGTTTGCGATCAAAGGTCCAGATTAGATATGAACCGCTATTCTTGATCGAACGACTTTCAAGGGGTCAGGAGGAACTGCCAAGAACTCGATGCTGGAGATTTTGGATTCGACGATGCTCGGACGTCCGGCGACCGTTGTCTTCTCCGATGATCCCAACAGGTAGTCGGGCCTCTTCTGCGTGCAGCTGCAAGGTCCTAAGGAGGCGAGGGGGCTTGAAATGCTCTGATGAGACCTGGGCACCTGGAACCACTCCAGTGATCGTGTATGCTCCGGACGCATTCCCAGACCTGCAAGTGAACGCCAAAAAGTCCCTGGGAGCGAGGGCTATCTCCTCGAACCAGGGTTTGACCAAAAATACAGAGGAAATGAAATAGAGGGGGAGCTCTGGCATATGACAGCGGAGGGAGCTCGAGTTCCTTGAATCTGTGCGTGATTCAAGGGGGTTTCAGATGGAATTGATTGAGAACGTGAAGGGGTTTGATGAGGAGGCGAAAGCGGGTCAGAACAGGGGGTGAGTAACCGTTAATCGGTCCTGGAGCTCGAACTCCGGGAATTGGGCATTTTCGATTCAAATCCTAATCACAAGATTAAACGACAAATTAAAGATGCTAAAGTGAGATTCGAGTAGAGATCTACCTAGGAATGCAAGGAAATGGGGCTCGACTGGCCGGAAGCGGCCAGGAGCAAGACCTCGACGGCGATGGCTGAAGGTGGTTGGATACACCTGCTTCGCACCTCCTCCTCGCTGTAAATCACCAGCAGAACCTTATTGTTACCAAGGCATGACTCTAGGGGTGGATCTGCGGGGTTAAGAAGCTCAAAGAGGATCAAAACGTCAAAAGGGGTGAAGGGTGTTTATTTATAGGCGAAATTTCGATGATTTTCGAGGCGATCTTGCATGCGATCTGGTGAGGGTTGGTGGAGACTCTTGTATGGGCGTGGATGAGGGACGAAGTGGGTGCACGATGGTGGCAGTTTCGAGGGTAATGAGTGTTAGAAGAGGCGTGGAGAAATGGAAGAAAATGGTGGTCTCGTGACTTCTAACAGGCGTCAGAAAGGAGACCGGACAGTTGACCTAGGTCAACAGAGTCCCGCCCGGTTGGTCCACGTGGACCAACCAGGAAATTCCGAGGAAAAATGCCTTGAAAATGGATAATAAATAGAATTCGATTTTAGTATTTTTGGGTTATAAAATAAAAAATGTTTCTAATTTTTTTATAGTATTTTATGGATTTTTTTATTTATTTTTTAGAGGTCTTTATTTACAAGTTAAATTTTAAGGCGCATATATAGGTATATTCACCTATGTTTTAGGCATTTAATTTTTATTTTGCATTTTTGATTTTATTATATAAAAATAATTTATAAATTTATGAATTATTTTTATATACTTAAATATATTTTTATTATATTTTTCAGATGTAATATATATGCTTAAATAAATAGATGTATTATTTTTAAGTGTAGACATACGTATTTCATTTATGAATTGCTTATACCTATTTTATTTCAATGCTTTCTTAATTGTTTTATTCCATTTTAATATTTACATATATTATGAATAATATTTACAAAATTATAAAAATATAAAATTATAAAAATAATGAATAATAAATAAAATGAATATTTTAATCAGTATAGCTATACAATAGGGGTCCAAAACCTAACTTTCACACCATAACTTCAAATAATATGAAACCACCTCTATTAAATAGCTTATTAAAAATTATATACAATTAAGGTAATTTTGATATATTTTGATTTTTTATTTGAGAGATATGGGTCTATGAAGTTGGGATTTGGGAGATTTATTCTGATTATATCTTTTTATCTGTGCATTATTTTCATGTGAAATCAATTTTGTATTTTTCTATGTATTATTATATACAACTTTCATATACAAAGTTTTATTATTTGATGTCTGAATGATAAAGAATAAATAGGTTCTAAAAAGCAATTATTGGCCTATTTTAATAGAGTGATTGTTCTATATTTGGTGTACACTCAGCCGCCCTATCTCTCCCTACTTAATTTCTTGTCGACTAAGTTATCATGGTGACTGAGTCTCGGAGCCAGGGTCACTTCAGTATCCATGACACTTCGCTCTTTTTCTTTTCTTTCCTTTATTCTTTTATTTTGGCGATAAATACGATAAACACATAGTATTTTATACAGTATTTTGTATAACTTATTGAGCATTTATTTTGGCAAATTAATAATGTATGTATGCATTTAGATAGGGTTTGAAGCAAAAATGAAAGAATAAAGATGATGAAATGGACATTCATCAGGGGTCAAAGGGCGAGGCGTGCTAGGTGCAGCAGTGATCCATTCACCGAGGAGTCACCCATGTGTGAATCACTAACAAATGAGGCACAAAAGTTCAGAAGAAATCTACCCAAGTCGATGCTCGGATCGACTTGGAAAAATACGAGAAAAAGGGTCACACTGTAGGTCTGACACCCCTATGACCTCGGTCAGAGAGTTGACCGAGGTCAATAGGGGGTGAAAGCTGGTTGGTCCACGTAGACCAACCGGAAAATCATGCTCGAAAAAGATTTCGAAATTCAATATAAAATAATAAATGATTTTATTAATTTTAAGTCATAAAATAAAAAATGTTTGTTATTTTTCATGTTATTTTATTATGATTTTTATTTTTTAGAGCTCTTCAATTAAAAGTTACTTTTTAGGATTGAATTATAGGTATATTCATCTATGTATTTAGGTCTTTTATTTTTATTTTGTATTCTTGATTTTATTAATTTAGTTTATTATTTAATAAAATTATAACTTATTTTTATATACTTAAATATATTTTTATTTATTTTGCTGATATAATATATACACTTAAATAAATAAGTCTATTTATTATGTATGTATAGTTATAAATATTTCATCTATGTATTTTTTACATGTTTTATTTTAGTATTTTCTTTATGGTTTTATTTTAATTTTAATATATACATACATGATAAATCATATTTACAAAATTATAAAAATATAAAATTACAAAAATAATGAATGATAAATAAAATGATTATTTTAATCGGGTATGTTATACAATAGGGGTCCAAAAGCTAACTTTCACAATATAACTCCAAAAAATATGAAACACCTTCATTAAATAGCTTATTAAAAGTTACATACAATAAAAGATGATTTAGATATATTTTGAGTTTTATTTGAGAGATATGGGTCTGGGAAGTTGGGATTTTGGAATCTTATTCTGAGTATAACTTTTATTCTATATATTTATTTCGTGTAAACTCAAATTTATATTTTTGTATTTTTTTATCTACAATTTTCATGGACAAAGTTTCTTTATTTGAAGTATAAAAAGTAGAATAAAAATAGGTCCCAAAAAATGAATAAAGAATGAATAAATAAAAGGGATTTTTATTTGATTAATGGCCCTTATCTTCCCCTACTTTATTCCTTGTCGACCTAGTCATTGAGATGCCTAGCTCTCAGGGTTTAAGGTCAAAAAATATCTTCGATATTTTATTCTTTTTCTTTTCTTTTCTTGATTCTATAATTTTGGCATTAAAAACAACATTTTATACACAATTTATTCAACAATGCATGAATGTTAATTTATGCAAATTAGAGGTATTTTCATGAATTTACAAGGGATTTAAGGCCAAAATGATAGAATAAAGGTGATGAAATGGTCATAAATAGTGTAAAATATTTGGTGAAGTTTCGCAAACCCTTAGACTTCATTATAATTGCAAAATACCCCTACCATCTGTATATTTTATTTTGTGTATTTTTATTTGTAATAAATAGCTCATGCTCTTTATAATTGTTGGAAAATATATAGTTGATGCTTTGAATTAGGTAGATGCATACCCATGTTTTTCCTTAGCATTTGATACATTTTTCCATTTATTAAAAAATTAGAAACAACCCATTTTCTCGTTTGCTTATAAAAATAAAAAAATAAACTAATTTTAAAAATTATAAAAAATATATAGTATATATTACTTGTAATTCTGAACCAAAAATCAAAAAAAATATATAAATAAAATAGTAAAAATGGTAAAACCCAAAAAAAAATAAAAATCAGTAAAAATTCTAAAAAAATTCAAAAAAAATAATTTATGTTCTATATTTTTGTTTATATTATACAGTTTATATTTATATAATTTTATGAATCTTTCAGCTTATTATATCTTTTAAAAACCCAAAACAATTCGACCTATACATTATATTTGGTGATTTGAGATATTAAATGCTTTAAAAATATATAAAAATTCACAAAAATTATATAAAAATATCAAAAATAGAGAAAATATTAAAAACATAGAAATTTTATATTTATGAATTTTGTTTATATATATTTATGAAACCTGATATATGCAATATAAAGATTATACTACTTATTAATATTAAATTAAATATATATTATATATAACACCTTTAAAAAATAGAAAGGATTGTTCCTATTTATATATATTATAGTATCTATAATATCTACATTATTATCATTACTATATATATTATATCAAAGACAAAACAAACTAAAAATTTGCAAAATTGAAAAGAAAATGAATCTAAAATTCTAAAAATCTAAAGTAATAAAAATCTATAAAACTAAATATGTTGAAAATCCATAAAAAAAAAGAAAAAGTAGAAAAAGTAGAAAAATAATTATTATTGATTTTTTTACTTAATAATAATTATACTTATCTCAGTTTGCTTCCAGTGGTTTGACCCCTATTACTTTGTCACTGTACACATTTTGTAGGGTATAATAAATTTCACTCCGCATTTATTTATGATTTTATCTACATCGTGGGTTTTTTGTTTGCTCGATTGTATCAAGAGCTGAGAGTGGGCCGACACAATGATTGCCAGATCAGACCTGCCGAACACTATATGCTCCTCCAAGATCGATCGTTAGGCACCTCTAATCGATCCAATACAACAAAGTCCCATTTCTTTGCATTTAAAGACAAATATCGATCCTAAAACAGAAGTTGAAATTAATTATAAAATAGCTTATAAAATATATTAATTTAAAATTACTCACCATCTAATCTCATGCTTCAGAGTGAACTATTGGAATTGTCCCTCCGTCCTACTCATGTGGGACCTGGACCACCACTCAAGAAAAGATGCTCTCTTTCCAGCCTAGCAGCCTGAAAAAAATATAATTTATTATGAAAAACTTATATTTATCATAAGTTAGATATACAAATAGAGGTTTGTTTTTTTTTTAATTTACTAGCTCAACTCTAATCTGATTGTGGCTTTGTGAGCCATTGATCGACCTAATTTTCTGCTTTTGGTGGTTTGTTATCCCGCCTTCACCCTCCTTGCAAACTCAAAATCAGAAATAAACGCATCATAAAAACCAAGCCACTTGCAACAAATATAAAAGTAATATAAAATCATGAAAAAATACATTTCTAATATAAGAAAAGTCCTTACTTTTCCTCTCTGCACCGTGTGGGGGTATCTCTTCATCTCCTCAAAAGTTATCTCCTCGCATCCTATTTTCGCGTGTGAGTCGCTCCTTGCATTAAAAATGGTTTTACTCATTCTTTTCCCCACCAAGAGGATAACGGCTTGAAGATAAGACTCTTTCCCCGGACCAGTTACAAAACGATGCCTACTTTGAAAATTTTAATAATAATGTTAGCTAAATAAATTGTGATAATTATCATATATTTCCACAAATTACTATTTTTAGCAGGAAAATCTCGAACAATCTCTCATGCTCAGTAGCAGGAACACGCCACCGCCGAAAATGTGTACTAGTCGGATTCATCTTGATAATATTGGTTATCTCATTGTCAACCATGTTGCTATTCAGAAAATCCTTAAAAATTAAAATTTTTTCTATTAAGACGATAATTATGAAAAATAGAATGTAAATTTTAACTGAATTTTACCTCCCATATGTAGAGATCTCTAATAGTGGGAAGGACTCTAAAGTCTTCCCACCCTAGTCGGTAAAGGCATGTGGACATTCGGACGTGTAGAAGGAGAATCTGAATCCATGGAGGTACGCATAGGAATCGGGACAGGGCATATCTCTAGAACAATTGAATAAGAGGGATCTCTATATGCACCTCCATAAAAGGGAGGATGATAACTAAGAGACTCATAATATGCTACGATCTGTCAAGCCTCCTCAGAAAGTTGACGTAAACTGGCGGGCGGGGTCAGCTGCCTACTAAAAGATGGTGACTATGAATTCGATGGACGACTAGAAAGATGAGAACCCTGTGAGCTGCCACATCCAAATTCTTTCATGACTATATTAGTGATATAATAGTTAATAATAAAGTTATTAATATAAAAGAATTTACGATGGAATATTATGACTTATTCTACTTTACCAAATATGTACTATTAATCTTCATCATTTGATTCTGGTGAATTATAATCCATTTCATTGAAATCAGAGTTGTCTGAATCATAATTTCCTCGCAATTGTCTGGTACATATAGTCATCAGCCTCTTTCTCTTGTTTTGACAATAAACGCTCCGTAGCCTTTCCTATTGGCTGAGCTGCCTGACAAAACACACTAATATGAGATTCTTCGTCAGAGTAAATTATCTCATTCATGCTCGTTCTGTTGCGGATAGTCTCGACATCATCGGGGAAGTACCTAACACAAAATGCTGCTACTTTTTCATATCTATTGAGAACTTATGAATCCTTCCACTCTACTTTGTTTTCGGACCTTTCTTTTTAGGAAGAACATGAACCTATGTATAAGAGGATGTATATTTTAGATACTCAAAAGGATCAAAGTAAGAAAATAGAATAAATAAATATCTTTCAAATGGATACATCCAACTATATACATTTAATGGGCCCACCAACTTTGTCTTCGGATGGAAGATAATCATTAGATGCTCCATTGAATCAAAAAAAGTTGGAGGAAATTTTTTCTCCAAAGTACACATAATTACATGAATATTTTTTCAAGATATTGCATCTCATGCTAATGTACGCGTGACGAACATATAATATTGAAAAATCTACGAATATGTGATAGAACATCAAAAATATTCTTTAGTAACAATCCTCTGAATACAATTGGTAGCAATCTTTCCATAAATACATGATAATCATGACTTTTCATTTTCTTTAAAAGAAAACTTTTTCATATCGATCAGATTTGTGAGATTTGATGCATATCCATCTGGAAATTTCAATTTACTTGCCCATCTGTAGATATTTTTCACTTGATTTCTGTCCAATATATACTTAGCTTTTGGAAATTCGAACCTCCCATTATCAAGATCTTTTATATATAACTCTAGACGATTGCAAATTATTTTTAAATCACGATGAGAATTTATTGTATCTTGTGTCCGACCAATTACATTCAAAACTAGATAAAAGATATTATCAAAGACATTTTTCTCGATATGCATAATATCTAAATTGTGTCGTATTAGTAACTTGCTCCAATATGGAAATTCTCAAAATATACTCTTCTTAATCCAATTATGATTATCACCAAAATCGGGTAGAGGTTGTATAATTTCTCCATTTCCCATGATTGGAATTTTAAATTTCTTTAAATATGATAAATATCATATCTCCGGTCTTAATTATCGGAGGATCTAATAGTTCGATGGCATTCCTCTTAAATACTTGTTTTTGTATCCTGTATGTATGATCTTTTGAAAGAAAACATTTATGACAATAAAAAAATATGGTTTCCTACTGCATTGAAGTTGAAAGGATTGTGTACTCCCCATACAATATGGACATCTTTTACGTCCATGCATACTCCACGTAGATAACTTTCCATAAGCCTATGAGTCATTGTTATCCAGAGTAGAGCAACTTTCATATTGAATCTTTGACATCTATTGGCATTGTATGTATCCGCTCCATCGATCCAAAGTATCTTCAATTCATCTATAAGGGGATGTAAATACACATCAATGTATTTTCTCGGATGAGTGGGTCCTGACAACGTCAGTGATAGAAATATGAATTGTCTCTTGTTACACAACCATAGAGTAGATTGTAAGGTATTGTCATTACTGTCCAACAAGAGTAATCTTTACTTCTTCCACGTGGATTAAATCCATCTATATATGAACCTATAATGTAATTCCTTCGTCCTCATAAAATGAAGGGAAAGTAGATATCAATGTTTTCTAACAATCAGAGTCTGATGGATGCTCCATATACTCTTCATGACTATGCTCTGCACGCCATAACATATTTTTATCCTTTTCCTTAAAGTAATATACACTTCAATCTTGGTGTCAATGAAAAATATCGTAAAAATTTCCTACATTTTTTCCGCTCTTGCATGGTTCCTGGAATCTTGGTTCATCACATTTAGGACAATGTGTCAAAAGCTCATGTTCATAGCAATATAAAATATGGTGATTTATACAAGAATCAATATTAACTTATAATAAACCCATCTTCCACATCATTTTCTTAGTTTTATAATAATTTACATATATTCAACATCTTTAGATAACATTTTCTTGAGAATTACTAGCATAACATCAAAATTCTGATCAATCGTATTATACTTCATCTTCATAGCAAGAAGTTTTGAAACGGCTATGAGTTTTGAATAAATCTTACAACCCAATCATAAAGGATCTTTTGCCATTTTCAATAGCTTGTAGAAGTCTTCTGACTCACCATGCAGTTCCTCTTCATCAGGACATTCAGTATTAAACTCTGGACATGCATCGTCCATAACCATTTCTACAAATGGATTAATATTTTCCACATCATTAGTTTCATTGGACGTATAATCAATGACCTCTCGTACCTCCATTAAATATGATATCCTTCAATGAAACTATTTTTAAAAGATACAATTTAATTTCATCCTTAGATCTTTTCTTGAGTAGACGTCACTTCTGACATGGACACACGATGGTACCATTTGAATCCAGAACACTAGAACCTTGAGCATAAGAAATTCCACAAATTTATGAACACATTTTTGAAAAGTCTCTAAAACACGGCCATCAAGTACATGATTATACATCATTGGCCTAACATCTCTACACATTGCAGCAAATTTGTGAATACACTCTCTATTGGTCATCATTGTTACCTGAATGCAAAAGTTTAAGAGGTCAAATGAGAGGAGAAGATTTAACGTATGATTCAATTCTAAAAAAAGACATAGAAAACCTAACCCCCAACCCGTCATTGGCCTAAACCTATTAAACTAATTTTAGAGATGAGAGAAGAAGTATTTTCATTAAATTATCACTTATGCTCACTCATTCATAAGGATTCGAACTTACTACAAGACGATTGTTGTCACATGGTGGTTTAGTATAAGGAAAAGTCGAATGCATAACCCTGCACCCCTCCAGTATACCCCAAACATCAATCACAATCAACTCTTAAAACTATCACCGTAGTGACAACTTTAATAATAGACTATGATTGATTTGGCATACCGAAGAGGAAGGGATTACACAACTGAATTTTCCTCAGATATAAGCTGCAACATGTGATAATGATTGCCTTATAGTAAGTTTTGAATCTTTATGGATTCACTTAGTACATGACCTCTGAACTAAGAAAAGCAAACATAAATGCAATATTTTAAGGTCACTTTTTGTCACACATTTATACTATTGGACATGCGAGCCCACGGCAAGCCATTATGCAGTAAATGTTATTGCGAATATTATTCCCTGATCTGAAATGAAGAATAATCAATTTGCATAATAGGTCCCTTTAGTACAATTAAGGTTATGTACCATGGCCATCTTGATGATCATACATCTGTTGATTCAGTTATTGAATCATAGAGGATGGTGCTTGGATGGAGGGGGGGAGGCCCGCGGTGGCCTTCGGGGGGAAGCGGGGTGGGGGAGGGGGGAGGAGGAGGCCCGCAGTGGCCTCCGGGGGGAAGGGGGAGGAGGCCCACGGTGGCCTCCAGGGGGAAGGGGGGAGGAGGCCCGCGGTGGCCTCCAGGGGGAAGGGGGGAGGAGGCCCGCGGTGGCCTCCGGTGAATATCTAAAGAGTTAGATTGAGGACTCATCAAGCACTGTCAAATGATTATTGAGAGATGATCTCCAGCCTGAGTAGGAGATGGCAATCCTTTCTCATTTAGGCTGATATCTGACCGACCTCTTGATGCAGGTCCTCTGCATGGGAATAGAGATTCGGAGATGTCAGACTAGTTGAGTCAAAGGGTTGACTTAATGAGCTCGAGATAACCAAAGACCTATGTTGAATACTGTCACAACATAGGCACACATCCTCTGACCAGAGACAGATGCGTTACTATATGTCTGAGTGTGAACATTTGGCAGACCAATAGGTTGATGACGTAACCAAGGTCTATACACCGGCGAGCTGGTGTGCATGTAAGGGCATATGAGTAATACGATCTCTCAAAGGAATCATACAAGTTCACATGTGAACCGGGAGACATGAGCTCACTCATGAGGTATTGGGACCAATCAAATTCCATGCATGGTCATCATGCTTTGGAAGCATGAAAAGAATTTGAAGGTATGATATATGTTTTGATAAAGCATATGATCGATATCAATTTCCAATGACCAAGATTGAGAAACTTGGTGATCAAACCCTGAAGATGATCGTGTAAAATTGATCTATATCTTCAGGATGATCATAGGTCTTCCAGTATGCAGGATGTATAGGTGTTAGGAATACCTGGGAGTGATTTTATCATAAATGATTGTATAACCATGATGTTTCCATTCTGAGGGAGTGATGAAACAGGTTTGGATTTTAGTGACTCCCCTCAGTAGAGAAGTAACCTAATCTTAGTCCAAGTGTTGGACATTAATATGGATGAGATTCAGATTCAATGTGAAGATTAGATTTGTGGTCTTGATTTAATCAAGCATCTATGAGAGGTCCGTGAGATCTGGATTTGAGATGAGATCTCGACATCCAAGTCACTATACTGGAGTAATACAATCGCCCTGTCCTTATCTCCAAGCATCTGCGGAGAAAGTGCATTATTCTTGAAAGGGTTCAAGAGTAATTCCATAGTTGAATTATATCTAAGCATTGAGAGAATGATAATTAAATGTGATTTAATTATCTAGATGCATGTGGATAAGAATAATGTGGATAGCAATATCTAATTAGTCATAATATATTATAAATGTGATTTATAATGTATTAGAGAGAACTTATTATGATTTATATTTGTTAATTAATTGTTGATGTGAATTGGATTCACATTGTGTAATTAATTGAAAATGTAAATTATTATTTGTTTTGGGTTGTGAATGTGATTCACAAATTTCCAATGGTAAGATTGCAATATTCTCAAAATTAATTATGAATTATTTTTGTAGAATATTTTTACAACAATTGTTGTTGTAATTGGAGATACATATAATTATGTAATATTGGATTACATAGGAAAATCTCCCATTCCATAATGGGGTGGGGACGGCTACCTATTCCAATAAGGAAAGGGTAGTCGTCCATGATCCCCATATGGAATTGGAGATTTCTATCTCCATTATCTCCAATTCTTGATGATTTGATTTGAGATTGAATTATATTTGATTTATCAAATATATTTAATCTAAATTAAATTATTGATTGTTGGTTTTTACCAACAACAATCTTGACCATTGGATTAAACACAAATCAATCTCATCCATTGATTTTGTGTGTCCCATGGATTGTGATCCATGGATCCCAAAACCCTATAAATAGAGAGGCATACCTTGATCTCTAGGGTTATGATATTGAGACACAACTCTCTCTCTCTCTCTCTCGCTCTCTCTCTCTCTCTCTCCTTCCACACGCCAACCCTCTCCTCTTCTCCATTGGTGGCCGTCCACCAAGCCTTAGAGGAGGAGCCTTGTCGTCGCTTCGCCATCGCGCTGCCGCCTCGACGTTCCTCGGTTCTCCATCTTCTTTGGAGTGCTTCGCTCACGAAGAAGGTGTTCGATCTCATGCAAAACGATCGGGAGTTCACCATGCTTGGACCAACATTTTGGATTGCGAGGATCACACGACTCATCCTCGCTCTCGCAAGCGTCTTCTCCGAAGATCGGACTTGAGACAGGAGGTCTCTTTTCGTCGAGACTCGATCAACCATGATACAAGAGGTATTCCTTTATGTTGTATGTTGTTCTAGATGAAACGATCTGAGAATCGTTCTTGGATCATGTGGTTTCATCACATGATTTTTTTAAATTCCGCTGCATAGAACAACTAGTCCGACTAGTTGTTCTTCATCGTATTCGATACGACGCTCACGCTTCCATGATGCGCTTGTGGATTATACCATATCCTTCAAGTGGTATCAGAGCCTTAGGTCGAAGGTTTTAGATACGATCCGTAAACCTAGGATAACTTGGGTTCGTTAAGGTTGCGAAAGTTTTTTATCGCATTTCATTTTCAAACATCTGTTTAGTGAATAAATTAGGCCCTGTTTAAAATGTTCAAACATGAATTAATCACTTGAATTTTGTTACCCATTAAATAAGGAAACTATAGGATCTGAGTTTACGTAATTTGGATTCCGTTTGCTCGAGATATGGTCGTTTTAATGAACATGTATTCACTGTTGCGAGAACTGCGAACTTAACATGATTAACGAGTTAATTACTGTTTTTATCCGCCTAAAAATGCGTGAAATATCACTTAGATTCTATCTTAAATCAAATTAAAAATATTTGAAAACTGATTTTGCATAATTTGGATTTGTTTTGATTAAGATATGTTTATTTTAGTAAGTACGGGTCACTGCTGAAATTACATTCCTAATCAAGAACTAAGTGATTGTCAATTAGTGAAATTAATTGTTAATTTCATGAAATAATTATGGAAAATATTTGAGAACTATTTAATGATGATTATTTCTTCAATTTACATGGCATCAACCAATAAAATGATTAGATTTGATCTAGATTATAATTGGAAGCACAATCAACAAACAACTTGCTTGAATAGGATTGTGAATTTGGTTAGCAAATTTCCTTATAATCAAAATTGCTTTGATTATTACTATATGGTATAATTTTTATTGAAGAACCGATGATCATCTCAAGTACAAAGTGATTGGCTCGGCATTATCTTTTCTCGAGGTGGATATGGTATCTAGTCGGGGAGCGTTGGGGTAGCAGATTGCACCGTGTGCGGTCTGTCCCACTCCCACCAGTACAAGCCATGACAGCGGGTAGGGAACGGATGATGCCTGAGAGATCATGGTGTATTTTCTAATTATTAAAATTCCAATTAATATGCACTTTGAGATAATATCATATATTCAAGTAAAATCAAGTTTGTTGATTAAATTGGATTGATAATTTATTTAATGTGATTAAATTAATTATATTCAATTAAAAATACTCTATTATGAATAGATGTGTATTTCCCTAGGAAGAATTAATTATATGAATATGATTCATAATAATTAATTAAAATTTGAATATGAGGTGGAGGATAACATAAGTGACATCCATGGTCTCCCATCAAGGCGAAGGGTTCCATCGCCAGATATTGTATGCAGGAGATGCCTATCCTAAGTGATAGCTCTTGCATACGATCCATTTGGATCGGGATCTTAGCTTCTCGAAAGAGTAAGGACGTATGCGTAGTGACCCAATATCAGGTCCTCATATTATTGGGGCGATATTGGATTGCGCATAGTGAGTTGTATTCCTGTTGACGGTTGGTTCAATTAATGACGGGTCAACGTCACCTTAGGGGTGGTGGGCTCGGGTGTTAAAGACCGAATTGGGAAATGTAAGTTGGACTTGCAACGCAGAATGTGTTCCCGCTACTTTTTATCGGAGTTATAGGTTCTCATATTATTGGGATGTAACAAAGATAAGGAATGAGATCCCAGATCTTGCTTGAGATATAATTATAAGTATATCTCTTACATTGAAAGTGATTAAGGGAATGAACTTTCAATGTTGACAAGGCAAGACAACTTTGATATATAAATTCCTAAATCAAAGTAAAATGTGTATATATATTTATATATATTTTTGCAAATTTCGTATTTCAGATAATCCTTCATTAAACCCACTCAATAATATACTCAATAATAACCAGTAAATTATCATGGATTGGATCCATGATCAAGATGTTGTACTTGCAGTTGAACACATAATGTATGTGGTTGCAATTTGCAAGTTTCCTCATAATAATGAGGAATGGCAATTATAATAGACAATAGGACTTCAACCCTAGAGTTTGTATGTCTCTACTCTCATCGTATGTACTTTGGAAGTGACATGACAATGATGATCGTAATTGTCAAATAATCTTTATAAAAAAAACTAAGAAGATGTTCTGTCATACGTATGTGCTCTCGACAGTTAATCATGAATAACATGATTCTTTGTATCATGTTGAATGGTGGCTCTATAAGAGATGATGTATTCAAATTGTTTGAGTACCTACCTGAACCAATGCTTTAAGAGTTTAGATGGATGTAGATACGATGAGTGTCATCATTCTACTATCTATACTCTGGTCATTCATGATGCTTCATATTATTCATATTGTATAAATTGAATGAAGCATGTATAAATGTTGAAATACTCTTATATTGAAATTCTTTTGAGTTCAACATAAGAGATCCTTAGTCTTAAGAAATGGTTGTTTATAGATGAAGGGAGCGCAATGGAAGCATGGGTCTGACCCATGTGAGAAGGAAAGTCAAAGAGTTGACTATACTTCTATGACTTCCATATGACATCCAAAGAGTTGGATGAATGCCAATACTGCAACAAGTTGATGTTTTGATAGTATGACTATCAAGTCTACCTAGAATCCTTAGAGAAGGACTCGGATATTGCATCAGAATAATATATATAATCATTGAAATTGACTTTCTTATTTGATAAGATGAAGTCTAATAATTGTATTTCAATCTTCTAATAGCACTTGCAATTGATTGCATATGTATTAGAAGACTATAAAATTTGATTTTGAAGGTTTAATAGTCATACGCATGGATATTAATGCAATTGTTGCAAGAACCTCTATTGGATAAATAGACATCCTAATTTCAGTGGGAGAGCCATTAGTCTTAGAGAATGTCTCTATGGCCTAGATATTAGAATACACTCATTGTTTATTTCTAAATGTTGGGAATAAACATGAATTCTGGAATAGACCTATCATAAAGAGTTATGATGGAGATATTTCAGATAGTGATTTAAAATCTAGTGGGATCTACTAAATTAAAAAATTAATGAATGGTTCATTAACATTTCTAATACTGAAATTAAACCTTAAAAGAACAATAGGAGAATGAAGATCATCTGATAATGATCTGGCATCAAGCCTTGGATATTTGTCTGTTGATGTGATCAATGGACTAGTAAGAGATGAAACTTTAGATTGTCTAAAGGTTCAAATCTTACATACTTGTGAATATTGTATTCAAAAGTAAAAATGTCCAATACACCCTTCCTTGGAATGGTGTAAGATGTCAAGGTATTAAAGATCTCATACATATTGATGTATGTAAACCATCTATATCAGAATAAACATTGTGGATATGTGATATCTATTGATGATTATTTGTGATATGAGATTTCTTCTCGTCACTAAGAAACCTTTGAAATGTTCATAGATTTTACAATTTTGGTTTAGAACAAAAGTTTGAAGGAAGATTAAATGAATTTGATCTAATCTAGGTAGTCAGTACCTATTAAATGAATTCATATAATAGTTATAGAGATATGAATATCATTTCTATCTCACTCCTCCTAATAAATCTAAACTCAATAAGAGTTGTAGGGAGATACAATTGGATCATGTGTGATATGATATGATCAATGATGGATATTAGCATAATTATCTATCAATTTCCAAGGTATATATGTAGTAGAGACTACAATATATATCCTTAATAAGGTTCCATGCAAGTAATCTGGAATCTGGCACTGGAGAGTGCTGCTTCATTAGGAAAATAAAGGATGGTATTGGATACCTACTTTATGACCTTGAGATTCTTAAAAGATCTCATCTCTAAGAATGTGATTCTTAAAGGATGATTCTCTTGAGAATCAAGATGAAAATGAAGTGTAGGAACTCATTTAATCTTGAAAAGATAATGAGGCTCCTGAAATCAGAAACTGAAAGGATAATTAAAGACGAAGCACTAATACCTCTTCAAATTAGTTTGAGGATGTATTCCATATGTCGGTTAAATCTGACAATGATCTTACTTCATGTGATGAAGCTTGTGAAGATCATGACATGTAAAGATGGATGTTGCGATAAAGTCTAAAGTAGACTTCATATACAAATGTTGTATATGGACCCTCAAGGATCCACCTATATGGGTAAGACCCATTAAGGTGTAAATGGATCTTCAATAGAAAGAGGGAACCTGATGAGAAGGTAGAGACATTCAAAAGCATGGTTCGTAGCCATGAGCTGCATACCGAAGAGAAGACATCGCTTGCGATGAGACATGCTCTTCAGTGACCATGCTTGAACCCATCAGAATATTGCTAACTATAGCTATGCAACTTGACTGTGACATCTTCAAGATGTGAGTCAAGATTGCATTCCTCTATGAATACCTCTCTGAGAATATTCACATGAAGTAGCCCCAGGGCTTCATGGTTGAGGAAAGCAAGATGTGCAAGCTAAGGAATTCCATCTTTGGACTCAAATAAGCTTCTTGTATTTGGAACATAAGATCTGATGAAATTATAAATGTTATGATTTCAGATAGAATGTTGATGAACCATGTGAAGCTTAGTGGGAGTTCCATTGTGTTCATAATGCTAAATGTAGATAATATCCTAATCATTTGGAATGATATAAGGATGATAATAATAAGTGTTATAATCCGATTGTTCCATACCTCGAGATATGATCTCAAGGATACCTCTTAGATCTTAGTTCTGAAGTTGTTCAGAAGCAAAGAGAAGAGGGTATTGGGACCGTCACATTAATGGTCTATGTTGGACATTTCCATATTCTGGAAAATTCCAAGAAATGCTTCTTTCCCTTATGATATGGTACTGACCTGTCTAAAAAGGGATAGCACCTCAAAGGGTTGAGGATGTGAATGCTAAAACTGCTTGCCCTTGTGCATCAGTTCCGAGAAGCCGGGTGTATGCTAGATGTATAGAAAAGCCGAATGTATTCCATACAGTGGGAGTAGTAAATTGTTACTAATCCTACTATGGAGATAAAACACTTGATTGCAGTAATAACAATTTCTTCAAAGATGACAAGACTTTAGAGATAGTGATCTCTAAGTCTTATCTTCAAGAAATTAAGACTTTATAGATGGAGATCTAAAAGATCTTAACTATGAATATCTTAGGAGACAGAGATCTCCAGGAATAAAGGTATTGTGATAAGTGTTATGGAAATACTGGTTACAATAATTATTAAGATGTAGTGTCAAGGACACTATAACTGACAAGATTGAGTATTGGTTGCATAATATGCAACATTCACCTTGGATGCGAGCACTGTTACTGGGGGATATGCAAGTGCCATAAAAGGACTTGGCATAGTCTCTTGGGAATAGAGTGAGTGATCGGCTTACCTAGCTATTTTCTAAATAGCCTATGATTGTCACATGAGTGCGGGTTTAAATGATTAGTCCATTAAAGGCTCTTTGGGCTAATGGGAGATTGTTGGACATGCGAGCCCACGGCGAGCCATTATGCAATAAATGTTATTGTGAATATCATTCCCTGATCTGAAATGAAGAATAACCAATTTGCATAATAGGTCCCTTTAGTACAATCAGGGTTATGTACCATGGTCATCTTGATGATCATACAGTTGTTGATTCAGTTATTGAATCATATAGGCTGGTGCTTGGATGAATATCTAAAGAGTTAGATTGGGGACTCATCAAGCACCGTCAAATGATTGTTGAGAGATGATCTCCAGCCTGAGTAGCAGATGGCAATCCTTTCTCATTTAGGCTGATATCTGACCGACCTCTTGATGCAGGTCCTCTACATGGGAATAGATATTTGGAGGTGTCAGATTATTTGAGTCAAAGGGTTGACTTAACAAGATCGAGATAACCAAAGACCTATGTTGAATATTGTCACAATATAGGCACACATCGTTGACTAGAGACAGATGTGTTACTATATGTCTGAATGTGTACATTTGGTAGACCAATAGATTGATGACCTAACCAAGGTCTGTACACCGGCGAGTTGGTGTGCATGTAAGGGCATATGAGTAATACGATCTCTCAAAGGGATCATACAAGTTCACATGTGAACCGGGAGACATGATCTCACTCATGAGGTATTGGGACCGATCAAATTCCATGCATGGTCGTCGTGCTTTGGAAGCATGACAAGAATTTGAAGGTATGATATATGTTTTGAGAAAGCATATGTTCGATATCAATTCCCAATGACCAAGATTGAGAAACTTGGTGATCAAACCCTGAAGATGATAGCGTAAAATTGATCTATATCTTCAGGATGATCATAGGTCTTCCAGTATGCAGGATGTACAGGTGTTAGGAATACCTGAGGGTGATTTTATCATAAACTATTGTATAACCATGACGCTTCCATTCCGAGGGAGTGATGAAACAGGTTTGGATTTTAGTGACTCCTCTCAGTAGAGAAGTAACCTAATCTTAGTCAAGTGCTGGACATTAATCTGAATGAGATTCAGATTCAATGAGAAGATTAGATTTGCGATCTTGATTTAATCAAGCATCTATGAGAGGTCCGTGAGATCTGGATTTGAGATGAATCTCAACACCCAAGTCACTATACATGGAACAATACAATCGCCATGTCCTTATCTCCAAGTATCTGCGGAGAAAGCGCATTATTCTTGAAAGGGTTCAAGAGTAATTCCATAGTTGAATTATATCTAAGCATTGAGAGAATGATAATTAAATGTGATTTAATTATCTTGATGCATGTGGATGAGAGTAATGTGGATAGCAATATCCAATTAATCATAATATATTATAAATGTGATTTATAATGTATTAGAGAGAGCTTATTATGATTTATATTTGTTAATTAATTGTTGATGTGAATTGGATTCACATTCTGTAATTAATTGAAAATGTAAATTATTATTTGTTTTAGGTTGTGAATGTGATTCACAAATTTCCAATGGTAAGATTGCAATATTCTCAAAATTAATTATGAAATGCAATATTCTCAAAATTAATTATGAATTATTTTTTGTAGAATATTTTTGCAACAATTGTTGTTGTAATTCGAGATATATATAATTATGTAATCTTGGATTACATAGGAAAATCTCCCATTTCATAATGGGGTGGGGACGGCTACCTATTCCAATAAGGAAAGGGTAGCCGTCCATGATCCCCATATGGAATTGGAGATTTCCATTTCCATTATCTCCAATTCTTGATAATTTGATTTGAGATTGAATTATATTTGATTTATCAAATATATTTAATCTAAATTAAATTGTTGGTTGTTGGTTTTTACCAACAACAATCTTGACCATTGGATTAAACACAAATAAATCTCATCCATTGATTTTGTATGTCCCATGGATTGTGATCCATGGATCCCAAAACCCTATAAATAGAGAGGCATACCTTGCTCTCTAGGGTTATGCTATTGAGACATAACTCCCTCTCTCTCCTTCCACACGCCAACCCTCTCCTCTTCTCCATTGTTGGTCGTCCACCAAGCCCTAGAGGAGGAGCCTCGTCGTCGCTTCGCCATCATGCTGCCGCCTCGACGTTCCTCGGTTCTCCATCTTCTTTGCAGTGCTTCGCTCATGAAGAAGGTGTTCAATCTCGTGCGACGAGAACAGGAGTTCACCGTACTTGGAACAACATTTTGGATTGCTAGGATCATGCGACTCATCCCTGCGCTCGCAAGCGTCTTCTCCTAAGATCGGACTTGAGATAGGAGATCTCTTTTCATAAAGACTCGATCAACCATGCTACAAGAGGCTTTCCTTTATGCTTGAAGTGGTTCTAGATGAAACGATCCGAGAATCGTTCTTGGATCATGTGGTTTCATCACATGAAATTTTTTTCTAAATTCCGCTGCATAGACAACTAGTCCGACTAGTTGTTCTTCGTCGTATTTGATACGACGCTCACGCTTCCGTGATGCGCTTGAGGATTATCCCATATCCTTCATATACATACTAAAATATTTATTCATTTACGTTGATTAGACATTTATGTGCATTTAGTTGGTTAATGAGAGGGATATGGACCTATGTGACCTTAAATTGGTGCCTAAATAAAGCATTTAAATAGTCATTATTGGGAATGTACCTGAAAAAATGTACCTACAAAAAAAACATTCTTCCACATGCATAAATCAAAATCCACGATCATTGGATTGGGATATCTCATCTCGAAGTTAGTCCAATAATATTGTGAAAAATAAAAAAGTGTAATAATTTGGAAGTGATGAAATCTTCCAATGTGTTGCACACGTTTCCCGGTATGTAGGGCCACACACCACCCATTGTACCCAGTGTAGAGGGACGCGCGGTGTGTTATTGAGTTTGTGCGATTTAATAATTATTTAATATTTTGACCTTATCATTTACCTAACGATAAATTAGCATGGCACACTTGACCACATTAATTAGTATTTAATGTGGTAAACATTATCACAATTTAACTTTTCATCATGAAATAATCATGTATATACACACCCATACACCTACATAATTGTAGGAACACACATCCATCTCTCCACGCATAACCATACTCACGCACACACCTTCATATACACACCTTCAAACAGACATCATACATCTTCACCTATACATATCACACTTTGATGTTTGTTTAACAATGCATGGGTTTATCCATTATTTAGATCACATTTATACATACTACCCTCAAATTCAAATCTATACACCTAGGTTTCACATCTAATATCTATACACCTTCACATGCTATCATCACATTCACATCTTCACACCTTCATCTCCAAAAATTTCACATTGACATCGTATGTCTACATCTTCACACACCATCCTCACATTGACATCTATACACCTGACCATAAAATATCTTCATATTCACATAATAAACATTCCATTATAACTTATGCACACCTTCCTTATCATCAAATATAGTCCATTCATGTTGACTATAAACATTTAAACATCTCTACACATTTCAACATCCTGTAATGTACAACATAATTTGCCTAAACATTAGTATTCTATAATGAAATTTAACATTTATGCGGAGTATTAACATGACTTCACATCAAATAATTCAACTTCACATCACCAGAAATATATCATAACACTTATACAACTAATTTTTCTTGAAAAAAATAACATAAAAGTTGACAATAAGTACTAACTTGGTTTAAGCATTTCATCATACACGTTATATACGATATGAATTTGTCTAAACTATGCTAATTTGGAATCCAAACATTTATATATACGCATATTAAGCTAATGATTATATTATCAAAGACAACATATAACCTAAAATCGACAATACATTGGTGAAAAAAATTGTATCAAAAAATCATAAATCCTACATTTATTCATATATATATAACAAAAACTAAAAATAAATGAGAGCAGTGGACAAAATACCTCAAGAAAGGGATAATAGGTGAGAGGGCATCAACGGATGCTCATCAACAACAGTAGAGGGGCGTTGAAAATCACCGAAGAGGGGTTTGGGGGAGGAGGAAACAATTAGAAATGAGCTCTAGAGTCAAGTTGTGTTCTGTTTACAGACGCTGCCCTCACCTGCATTTTGACACCTGCTCTCTTGCCACGCGTCCCTACATGTGATCGCCTAGTCTCCTCGCCTAGTCTCCTCGCATGTATTTTTCTTGTCGGTCATGGCTTAACAATACCGGAATATATCATCTGGATATCCGCAGTTAGCATTCTTGGATAGTGATATTATTTACAATGCCATCCATGGTCCAAGCGAGTCCAATTCACATATGATTTGATGATACTTGGATATCCCAATTCATGACTTGGATAGTGAAATCCTTGACACTAATATTCGTGGATAGTTTTATCCCAATCATATGGATATCTTTCTTTGTGCAACTTATGTGGGTACTTGGAGATATTAATCAGGAGAGGATATTGGTCATGTATAGAAGCTTAATATGGGACCTAGTCTGATATTAGGGATCATGATCATTAAAGTTCCCTAATTAGCAAATTGGACAAACTACATAGCTCATCAATCTGGACTCTTTGGATTAATATCCAAACCATATTGGAATTTGATTACATTCTTTGAGCTGAGATTTATCCAATCAAATTTCATTTAAGTTGTCATTAAGCATAGTTGCTAAAATTCATTCTATTTCATCGTTCCCTCAAAATGTAAGTGTCATGACATACAATTCATTACGATCACATAAACTTTAAGAATTCTTAATTTCCTTTGCATCTTAGATATTCGAAGATCTAGATAATCAGAAATGTGTGTTCTCATTTTTCCTATTTCCTTTCAAGGTTAAGCTAAAGATATCTCAAGTGACTATAGAGCGATAATAGTAATCACATACTTTCCAAAAGTAGGATGGCCACAACAATGGAATTCGTTTTACCCCATCGTCTCGTGAGTGATATCTATCTTTCGATTTTTCATATACAAGCATTATGATTACTTTGAAAAATTATATCTCACATGACTTTATATATAAACCAACTCATCGATATATAGTTATCTGCCAAATACACACATTGTACATACATACATACAAACTATGATCACCCATTTCATGATAGTTTATGATACATGATTTCGTCTATCTCATCTCACTCAAGTTCACTCTTTAACTTGACTAGTCTACAACTATGAACTTTTATTCCTACAAGGATAAGATTGACATTTCTTCTCAGATTGTATATCACATTATTGGACAACATTATACAATGTTAGTTATGCCATCGACCATAGTCTTTAGATCATCAACTAGACATCACATATTCTGATTTAATTTTTTAGATCATTAACTGCATAATATATCCAAAGCGACCAAGTCACGTAATCCTCATCGAACTACGAGACCTGATCAAACTCAAATATGCTTTATTTCAAATATGAAATGTAAAATAACTTATTACTAAATTGCTCGCAAAGGGCTTAGATGTCATGCATGATAGGGATGTGAGAATTTGTCAAGCAGTAAATTCTCAAGGATGACATACTCATCAAGAGTATTTATGAGCTTATAAAGTAATAATCATTATTGATTGTGTAATGTCCCAAGCCCTAGACGTAGTTTATTATCGAAGATTACTGACCCAGACAACTTGTTGGGCTTAGACTTGGACAGTAGCCCAAAATGCTTAAGCCTAGGTTATCTAGTAGTAGTCCCTACTATTCATAAGCTACTACTGCACGTTGTGATTATTAGACATGGTAATACATTTGCGGTGCTATTATCACCCCCCTTATATTCAGAACATCCTCATTATGCAATGTCCCATGACCTATTCACAGTAACTACAACGGCTTCACCTCTTGGGTAGCCTTTCCTCCTAACTCTATGGTAGGAGTGGTTCCACTTTTAGGACATTCCTTTCCACTATTAGAGGGAATATGCTCTGATATCATTTGTAATGTCCCGGGCCCTTAGCCCAGTCTATTATCATATATTACTGATTCAGACAACTTGTTGGGCTTGGGCTCAACTAGATCCCTTAACCATAGTCCAAAATGCTTAAGCCTATGTTGTCTAGTAGTTGCTCATACTACTTATAAGCTATTACTACACATTGTGATCACTAGATGCCGTACTATATTTGGGATGTTACAGTCACCCTCACTTATTTTCGCAACATCTTGATTGTGCAATTTCCCATGACCTATTCACAGTAACAGTTGCGGCTTCATCTCTTGGGTAGACTTTTTCTCCTAACTCTATGATAGGGGTGGTTCCACCTTTAACAACCCTTTCCACTGTTAGAGGGAATATGCTTAGACATCATTTGTATGACCCGCATCCTTTGCCTGGTCTGTTATCAGATATTACTGACCGTACAACTTGTTGGGCTTGGGCTCAATTGGAGCCCTTAACCATAGTCCAAAATGCTTAACCCATGTTGTCTAGTAGTAGTCCGTACTACTTATAAGATGCTACCATACTTTGTGATCACTAGATGTGATACTATATTTGGGGTGCTACAATCACCCTTACTTATAGTTGCAATGTCCTTATTGTGCAATGTCCCATGACCTATTCATAGAAACATATGCGACTTCACCTCTTGGGTAGCATTTTTCTCCTAACTCTATAGTAGGGGTGGCTCCATCTTTAAAGCAACACTTTCCACTGTTAGAGGGAATATGCTATGATATCATTTATAACATTTCGGACCTTAAGTCTAGTCTATTATAAGATATTACGGCCCCAGACAACTTGTTGGGATTGAGCTCAACTGGAGCCCTTAACCATAGTCCTAAATGTTTAAGCCCATGTTGTCTAGTAGTTGCTCATATTATGAGCTATTACCACACTTTGTGATTATTAGATGCGGTACTATATTTGAGGTGTTACAATCACCCTCACTTATTTTCTCAACGTCCTCATTGTGCAATGTCCCATGACCTATTCACAATAACAACCTTCATCTCTTGGGTAGCCTTTTTCTCCTAACTCTATGATAAGGGTGGCTCCACCTTTAAGGCAACCTTTTCCCCTGTTAGAGGTAACATGCTCTGATATCATTTGTAACACCTGTGCCCCATGCCTAGTCTGTTATCGGATATTACTGACCCTACAACTTGTTGGGCTTGCGCTTAACTGCAGCCCTTAGCCGTAGTCCAAAATGCTTAAGCCTATGTTGTCTAGTAGTAACCCTTACTACTTATAAGCTACTACCACACATTCTGATCACTAGATATGGTACTGTTTAGCCCAAAAATCAGAGGTCTAAATATGTCTCACACAAGGCGGAGACAAAGTCGGTGTGGCAACCGTGCGAAATCCGGATTAAAACAACAATTAACCCCCAACAGAAATCAAGCAATGAAAAGTGGTGCGGAGTTAAAATTTATTATAACTCTACAAACAGGTGTATAGTGAAAATATGTAGAGGTCGAACACAGGGAGCAAGGCTGGATAGATCAAGCAAGTATATGTGTAAAATGTGTGTGTGTGATCAAGTGTCTATCTATGCTATTTTTTGTGGGTTTTTAATTTTATATTTTTTTATTTAATTTTTAATTTTATATTTTTGTATTTTGATTTTTAATTTTCTGATTTTATATTTTCTTTTTATATATTTTATATTTGTATATTTTCTTTTTTAATAATAGAATATTAATATAATATAACAAAAAAGGGGATAGGATATTAATAAAAATAAGGAAAAATACTCAAAAATAAGAAACTGAAATGTTTTTGGTCTTTTTATATTTTTCTAGTATTTTTGTGATTTTTGGGGATTTTCTTGATTTTTTGGTATTTTTAAAGTCAAAAATACTGAAAACAGAGAATAAAATTACTGACCAAAATTAAAATGGAGAAATAAAATAGGAAACAGTAGCAAAAATTCTCAAATTAATTTTAAATAAAAGATAACAGAACAAAGAAAATTTAGAAAAATAAAACACAATTTTTAGATTTTTAAGAATTTTATAAATTTTTATGAAGGTTTTGAGGGTTTTATAATTTTTAGGAGTTTTCTTTTATATTTTTTAGTGATTTTTGGTCTGAAATAAAAACACACTAAAAGACGCACAATATATTTTTTTGGGAATTTTCTGATGTGTTTTTATATTTTTTATGGATTTTATAATGCAAACATTGCACAAAATGCTTGTTTTTATTTTTAATAAATACTAAAATGCAATAAAATGCAAAATAAAAATGTTGGCGTGGATCTATAATGCAACAGGAACTTATATTAATTTTTTGGTAATTTTTGGAATTTTATAGATGCATGCAATAATTAGAGATAGCAAAAAGAAACTACACGCAGGCAAGGGCATAAATGTAATAATGGAAAAGTACGAGGGCAAGCGTGCAATTTTCACAAGAAATAAACAACTATATACTAAATATCCTGGACCAATCACAAATAGCCAAAATCCCAAGGGTTCCTACGCAAAAACGCCAAGGTCATGCGCACAGTGCACGTGACCTGCGGGGACTTACTTGCAAATGTTGAAAGTATGGGGTCCTAGTTATAATTATTACAAAATATTAACACTGCCAAGGAAAGATTGTGTCCTAATAAATAAATAGCAAAATGGTGGGGGTAGATAGCAAAATTACCCATGCCTAATGGCGCGATCGAGCGGCGGTGGCGGTTCCACTAATACGCGTGTCGCGCCCTGAGCGCACGATGCCGCTTCGCCCTCCGACGGGTTGGACTAAAACATGAAAGGGAGATCGACGGTGGGGGCATGATCCGATCCGACGGCACCTGCTACTTGCTAAGAACAAGGCAAGATCCAACGGCTCTGGTCGATGGGGGAAGAACGACAGAGGAACTCGACGTTGGCGAGTTTGGAATGGGCGTAGGTCCGCTCCCCGACGACCTTCTTCATTTCCAGCAGCACGTGAAGGCTCCTGGGAGGCTCCCCTAGCAGAGGACGGCTTCAAAATGACGTAGAACACGCCGACAAGTCGTCGCGATGTGGGAGGATGGGAGCTGCTCCAGGCTGTGCGTTCACCAGCAAAATCGACCCCCAGGTGGGGTCTTTGGCACCTGGAACCTGCAATGAAAATGCGCAAACCACAGTAGACGGTTCCCAGGGCAAACACGAGTGGAATGGGAGGAGAATAGCGTGTGTGAGGTCAAAGGTGATCGCCGGAGCTCGTAAGCTCCGGCAAGGCGTTCGATTGTGAAATCTTCGCTACTGAATTGATTAAACAGCAAACTAAAAGCACAAAATAAAAGCTAGATCTAATAGCTATCTAAAATGCAAGAGATTAGGCGTAAAACAACCTCGAGTTGGTCGAACGACCAATGAGATAAGACCTCACAGCCGTGGGCCGGAGATGGGTGATGGAGCGCCTCCCGGCCGCGAGCCTCGCCTCCGAAGAGCTGGAGGACTTGCTGTCACCAAGTCCGGTCCAGAGCTCCCCAACGAGAAGAAGAAACGTGGTCAAAGAGGGTTCCCCCGGTCCAAGGGAGCGACGGGGGTTGGTTTTTGAAAGATGGCTCTGGAGGCATGAAGAACGAGGTGGACCGAGCGAATCGCGGGTCCAATCCTCAAAAAAATCTATAGGCGTGTAAGAGCAATGGTCCATGATCAAAAGTCGTGAAGGAACCTAGGTCAATTGGGGAAAGGAATGACCTAGAAAATTAGGTGAAAACCAAGAAAAACTCAGTTCTGACAAAAGCCAGACCTCGGTCAGAGAGTTGACCGAGGTCAACCAAGGAAGAGATCCGGTTGGTCCACGTGGACCAACCAGAAAAAACCTTTGAAAAAATACTTATAAATTCATTTAAAAATAGAAAATGAAGTAATTAAATTTTGGTTATAAAATAAAAAATGTTTATTATTTTATAAGTTATTTTATTATGAATTTTAATTATTTTTAGGAAGTATAAAAATGTAAGTTACCTTTTATACCCTTTATAGGTATATACATCTATATATTTAAGTATTTATTTTTATTTTTTAAATTTAATTTATCCATTTTAATTTATTATTGTATAAATTTATAAAATACTTTTATACACTTAAATATATTTTTATTTTATTTTTCTGATGTGTTTTGTATACTTAATAAAATAAAAGTATAGTTTATATAGGTATATGTATATGTATTATACCTATGTCTTTTAGATACAAGTATTTTTATGTTGTGTTTCTTTTGTATTTTTATTTTGATTTTAATATACATATTTATTATAAATAATATTTACAAAATTATAAAAATATAAAAATATAAAAATAATGAATAAATAATAAATTGAATATTTTAATCTGTACAAGTATACAATAGGGGTCAAAAACTCAACTTTCAAACCGTAGCTCCGCCAAATGCGAAACCACTGCCATTAAATAGCTTATTTTGAATTATATATAATTAAAGATGAATTTGATGCATTTGACGTTTTCATTTGGGAGATACATGTCTCGGAAGTTGGGATTCTGGATTTTTATTCAGACCATAACTTTTTATCTGTGCACTATTTTTGAGTGAAATCAATTTTGTATTTTTCTTTATTTAATTATCTACAACTTTCATGTACAAAGTTTATTTATTTAAGTTATAAAAAGTGTAACCAAAAATAGGTCCAAAATGAATAAAGAATGAATTAAAAAGAATAGGTATTTTGCCCTGATCTCCCCCTACTTTATTCCTTGTCGACCTAGTCATCAAGATGCCTAGGTCTCGGGGTTTCGGGTCATAAAATATTTACAATATTTTATTCTTTTTCTTTTATTTTCTTTATTCTATAATTTTGGCTTTAAAAACCACATTTTATACAATATTTACACAAGAATGCATGAATGATAAAGTGCATGAATTAACGCTATTTACACGCATTTACTAGGGTTTTTAAGGCCAAAATGATAGAATAAAGATGATGAAACGTAGATTCACCATCCCCTTATACTTGCCTTTGCTAGTCCCTAGAAAACAACTATGCAATAAGTGCAGAAAAGAAAAACAAAGAAAAGAAAAAGAAGAAATGTGGATTAAGCTTAATTATCAAACTTGTCTTCACAAAATCAAAGTTTGGAGCTTAAGTCGGACCTTTGTAATTTTAGTGCGGGCAGAACCTTAATGAGAACCAAATTTGAAATCCAACAGTCCCTGAGGATCCCAAAACTCTGCTCAAGCCTCCTCAATAGCCAGGTCAGAAATATCTCAATTCATACGCAAACCCTTACGACTATGAATCTGACTCGTACAGTGTAAGTGATGGTGGCTCTCCCCAACTAGAATGGCAAAGAAACTGACTTCTCCAGTACGACAACCCAATGATTGCCCAATCCAATAACTCCTTCCTCGAGGAGCGGGGCATTCCCTTCTAAGTTCAAGTGGCAACCACCTCAAGAGGAGGGGGTGAAGAGAAGAATGGACGGTAGCCAGTGTAGCTACCTATCCTAGGATGCAAAACCAGTGTAGTCAAGTCACCCAGCTGCAGGCTCATATGATATGACTTTGGAACTCAATCTTTCTTATTGACTTTACAACATTTGTACATACTTGCATGCATTTCTATTTGTACAGGCCTGACCATTTTTTTGTTTGAAATACTATTCACAGCAGCATTTACATAGGGAGTTTTTCCTCTCGAGCCAGTAGACTATCCCTCTTTTGAAGCTTTATCGCAATCCATACTCTACTGTCTTTAGACTTCCTCATCACTGGACGGGTTGGGGTGCACTTCCCTCCCTAGAGTAGGACAAGTATTTCCACTTGTGTGCGTCTCATACCGGCAAATCCAATCCCCTCATCACCCCAGCTGAGTTGAGCCATGTGAAAGGTGCAGGTGTCCAAGTTAGGTCATTATCAACAAGAGTCGTGTGTGTGATCCGAAATACTCTACTTAGGCAGTCAAGAATCCATTGAACCAAGTCTTGTGATCCTCAAAGAATTAAGTCAACTAGACCTGAAGTACCTCAAATCCAGTTCCTATAAGGTTCCTGTTATTAGGTAGATTTTAAGGTCCAACCGAGCTCCAATCTTCGGATTTTATTTAGACTTGTTCAACTATTAAACTCAGTCCGAAAAATGCTCATGCTATGCAAATGTTATGCAGAAGGCAAAGAAAATCTTTTTGTGATGCACTTTTCAAGATTTTAAACTTTTTATGGATTTTTGAAAAGATGATGATGCATATGCATTTTTTGTATTTTTCAAAAAGATTTTTTAGATGTTTATGGTATTTTAATTTTGCAAATTTTTTTGTGATTTTTGAAAACAAAAGATTTTGGCTAAAAATTAGGTTAAAATATTTACACGGGAGTGCTTCTTATACTTACAAGAAGTGGATTTTAGGAATTTACAAGGTAAGTGATCAATTTTATAAATACATAAATAATGGATTTTGGTGAGATGTATGTATTCCTCAAACTTATTTGACACAAGTTTTTCAAACAATTTTGAAAACTATAGTCCAAAATATTTTTTACAAACATTTTACAAACATGTACACACATTTGAAAATCATTTTGCAAAGGTTTTCCAAACAGTATAGATAGGTTTTTCAAATATTTTTGCAACCATTTTTCAAACCATTTGCAAATCATTTTTCAAACATTTTATTTCACACAAAGAAAATAAACTTTACAAACAAAATGTTTTTACAAAGGTTGAAAACATGTAACAAAACATTTTCAAAATAGTTTTCAAAAGATTTTCACAAAGATTTTCAAACTATTTTTCAAACATTTTGCAAAAAATATTTTCACCTGATTTATTAATGAGTAAATACAAAAAGAATTTGAGGAATAATATCATCTTTTTATTACGGTTTTTTAATGAAATTTAAAGCATTATTAGCCATATTATTAAGAAAATACGAATGTACGAGTTATGTCTAAAGTATATACGTAGTATATACGACCCCCCTATACGTAGCTTGAGCTATGTCCTCATAGATCAGAGAGAAAAAGAGAATACATAACTCGTACTGCGTATAGAAAAGTCTAAAGAATAAATGAATGGAGAAATGAACGAATGAGAAGTTGACCGTCCCCCCTATACTTAGGATCAAATAATCCTAAGTATAGCAGACTGTACACAAAGCATGGAGGGTCAAGGGTGGGAATGAACAGATCGTACTCAGATTGTCTCCCCCTATACTTAAGGTAAGATATCCCTAAGTATAGACAAGAAGAGGAGACAATGGAGAGGATCGAAAAGAATAGAGAAACTCGGGGTGCGCACCCCCTATACTTAGGACAAAGTACGTCCTAAGTATAGAAAATTGTCTACAAGAGGCGACACCTTTTAGATACAAAAAAGAAGATAGAAAAGGAAAAGAAGAAAAGAAGAAAGAGATGAAGATGGAAGAAGAGATCGTGAGGATTTACACACCACTCCCCCTATACTTAGGGTAAAAGAAGCCCTAAGTATAGGCACCAACAAGAGTGACGAAACGGAACGATGAAAGAACACTCGGCTCGCCCACCCCCCTATACTTAGGACAAAGTACGTCCTAAGCAAGGCAAACACGAGAATGGGTGGACGAGCAATATGGAAGAGGGATGAAGATAAACAAAAGCGGATATACAACAGAGGTGGATGTACACGTGATCAAGAAGGTAGAAAGCGAACCTTCTTGCGGGACCGCTGAGTAATAGATCTAGTGTGGCGCAAGTCGACATCGGGGTCCACAGTGGACGGAATCTGATCAGGGTCGACATGGTGTAGGTTCTCAGTGGACCTAGGGTGTGAAGGCACAGACAGGTGAGTGGAAGAAGTACGACTAGGTCCGGCCTTGGGAGTCTTGCTAGTGTCAAAGTGAAATGGGACGAACTCATCATCATCGGAAGTAGTGTACTCAGTGTCGTCCTTCGAGGTCTCGTCCTGGTCAAAACCAAAAAAAACGAACTCATCAGTGGAAGTAATCGAACTCTGTTCGTCCTCTATAATCTCAACCGGATCATATCATCAAAAGGCCCGAATTCTTGAATAAAAGCAATCAAATCAAATTCAGCTTTTGGCTCATCAATATCTACGTGAACAGGAGCGAACTCATCAATGAAAGTAGTCGAATTATGTCCGTCTTGTCTGGTCTCTAAATCTGCCCTCCGCTCTAAGGTGTCAATCATGTAAATCCCGCGGATGTCATCAACACAACGCCAAGTCCCAGAAGAAGGAACTCCAAGGTCCATGCTTTTCAAGTCTTCCTCAACAGGGAGGAATTCTCGGGTCTTAGTGGAATCCAATAAGCAGCAAAATTCTCTGATAGTATCATCAAGGTCATGGTCCTCGAGGTCAACCAAGATAGGTGAAGTCGCATCAGGTGCAGGTCTCTGGTCGGGAGTGGGTGCGGTGATCAACACTTCGCTCTCGTCAACAGGACGGAAGTGAATCTCTCCTGATCCGTAGTCAATAAAGACCCTCGCAGAGGCGAGGAATGGTCGTCCCAGGATGATTGGAGAGTGCTCCCCTGTGGAGGTCTCCATGGGCAATACGACAAAGTCAACATTGTAGCTCGTGCCCTGAATCGTTATGACAACGTTTTCAAGGATACCCTTCGGCCTCTTTATTGATCCATCAACAAACTGTATGATCATCCTGGTTTTCTTTAGAGGCCCTAGGTGAAGAGACTGTACTAACGAGAAGGGTTTGATGCTAATCGAAGCACTGTCGTTGAGGAGAGTGTGATCACATGTAAAGTTAGAGATGGTGCAACTAATGAAAGGTGTGGCAGTGCTCCTCTTCCTAGGAATGGGACGATGAGTGTTGGCGTGGGCAGTGGCCATGGTCAAAATATGACGCTTAGATCTGCTCCTCCGCTTTCTCTTCTTGGGAAGAGGAGCAGATAAATCAGTCATGGCCTGTTGAAGTGGGGCACGGATGATCTCATGAATAGTAGCCACCACTTCGGGTTCAGTAAATATTTTTTTGAATTTTTGGACCTCCTCCATACAAGGGAGGAAGTCAGAATCAGCATATACACGAGGCATGCTAAGAGCAGTCTGTACAGCGGCATACTCGGGGTCAAAGGTGGGACAAGGTGTGAGAGATTGTGTGGATAAATGATCTGGCAAATGGTACCTCTCCTCACAGTCTGAATCAGCCAAAGGTCTCCCAATATCTTTTTGTGTTTTTAAAATTTTTTCATTTTTTTGTGTTTTGGGCGATTGCAAGCTCTGATGACAATCCTCAAATGAATCCGAATCCTCAAAGAATGGAGCGTCATTCTGGTTCTTATTAAGCTAGCTATATCACTCATCCTCGAGTTCTTATGCTCCATCATCTGATTCAAGGTCTCAAGTGTGGATATCATGGAAGGTGACTCCAAGATCTCAGGATCGGGTGAGTCAAATGTGGGCGGTGGGTGTGGACAAAAATCACATTCCGGATCAGGATACTCAAGGAAGAGCGGATTGTCGAAATGTGTCGGAGATGGTGGTGGAAATGATTAGTGAAGATCAAGGTCCGAATCCTGAAATAGTGGGTTGGTCGGATATGTACAAAAGTCAGGAGAAAAGTCCTCTTGGAAAAAGTGAGGTGGACCGGTTGGAGTGAACGAGGAATCCGCCAAATCCGGACAAAATGCGCTCCAGGGGTCCATCTCGAAACGAAAAATAATGATCGGGAGAACACGAAGATCAAGCAAAGAGAAGTAGAGAGGAGGCGCAATTGCGTAGAGGTGATCTAGAACACACACAAAACAATCACAAACAAAAAATGAAATAATACAAACCCTCAATTCACCTACTCAACTCGGTAGAGACCGTAAAAAGCGGTCTTTTTATCTTGTCTGTTTTTAGAGTTAGGTGAGAAGTCCAAAAGTTTCACACACACTTAGGGGCTGAATAGGATTTGGGAACTAGTCCTTAGGGTGTGCGCGAGCAAGTAAAATGAAGACAATGAGGGGATTACTCGCCCCAATACAAGATTTTCTTTTTAGTGGATTTTAGGGTCAAGTAATATTAGCAGTCCCAATTCTATTGACTTTCACATTTTTTTAGATTTTTAATGAGAATGCACGAGCCTATCGGGGAATCAATTCCTTTAAGCACCTAGGTTGGCAAAGAGGTAGAGGAGCGGAAAAGCAATGCAAGCGGCAAAATGATGATGTATGCTAAAGCGTAAATGCTCACCTTGCCTCCAGAACTCTACATGCAAGGATGCTCAGCAGAATTGAAACCTATCTATATGCAAATGCAAGTCGATGAAATCGCCCTAAGTTTCAGAAATTGCTATTATCGTGAAGAACCACAAGTCGGTCACTAATCCTCAATCCAAGAGTCTGGTCTAGGCTCACCCCTCCTCCTCTCGACAAATCGAGTTCAGGAGCAGTGCTTGGCAGGGTGGGCTCGCGACATGAAGATGATGATGCGACTGTTTTATAGTTTGACTAAGTCCAAACGCGGTTATAGATACATGCAAATATATTAGGTGTTTGGCCTTAATCTATCGCAAGCAATCCTAAAACTAGGGGTTCAATCACACAAAATAAATAAAATCAAAAACCAGGAAAACAAAATAAAAAAAATGCGAAGGAAAACGCGAGAAAAGCGACGGTGAGCCCCCAAGTGAACAATCACTTGGAAATTAGACTCAAGAGTCCAAAGTTCAGGGGTTGTATTATTACAAATATAGAGTCTCTCTCTCACTACAAATTACAAAAATAAATGCAAGGAAATAAATGCTACAACTAAAGTAGAGCTCGGTCTTCAAAATTTCCTCTTCGTCTCCTCGGTGCTCGGCTAGCAGATGTCGGCTTCACGTGGGGTGCGTAGGCGCTTCGGGTGGAGCACCTCCCTCGATCCGCGGTTCCTCGCACGAAGTCAACAAAGAGAGGGGTTAGACAGCTCAAAAGATATATCAAATAAAAAAACAACTAAATAAAGCCGCAAAAGAGACAAGCAATCACAAGCACAAATAAAAATCCGAACTAAGCGTTGTTGCTGCCTGGCAACGGCGCCATTTGTTTAGCCCGAAAATCGACGGTCTAAAGATGTCTCACACAAGGCGGAGACAAAGTCGCTGTGGCGACCGTGCGAAATCTGGATTAAAACAACAATTAACCCACAACAGAAATCAAGCAATGAAAAGTGGTGCGGAGTTAAATTTTATTATAACTCTACAAACAGGTGTATAGTGAAAGTATGTAGAGGTCGAACACAGGGAGCAAGTCAGGATAAATCAAGCAAGTGTATGTGTAAAATGTGTATGTGTGATCAAGTGTCTATCTATGCTATTTTTTGTGTGTTTTTAATTTTATATTTTTTATTTAATTTTTAATTTTATATTTTTGTATTTTGATTTTTAATTTTCTGATTTTTAATTTTTCTTTTTATATATTTTATTTTTTTATATTTTCTTTTTCAATAATAAAAGATAAATATAATATAAGAAAAGAGGGGATATGATATTAATAAAAATAAGGAAAAATGCTCAAAATTACGAAACTGAAATGTTTTTGATTTTATATTTTTCTAGTGTTTTTGTGATTTTTGAGGATTTTTCTTGATGTTTTGGTATTTTTAAAGTCAAAAATACTGAAAACGGAGAATAAAATTGCTGGCCGAAATTAAAATGGAAAAAAGGAAATAGTAGCAAAAATTCTCCAAATTAATTTTAAATAAGAACAGAACAAAGAAAATTTAGAAAAATAAAACACAATTTTTAGATTTTTTATGAATTTTATAAATTTTTATGAAGGTTTTTAAAGTTTTATAATTTTTAGGAGTTTTCTTTTATATTTTTAGTGATTTTTGGTCTGAAATTAAAACACACTAAAAGACAGACAATATATTTTTTTAGGAATTTTCTGATGTGTTTTTATATTTTTTATGGATTTTATAATGCAAACAGTGCACAAAATGCTTGTTTTTTATTTTTAATAAATACTAAAATGCAATAAAATGCAAAATAAAAATGTTGGCGTGGATCTATAATGCAACATGAACTTATATTAATTTTTTTGTAATTTTGGAATTTTATAGATGCATGCAATAATTAGAGATAGCAAAAAGCAATTACACGCAGGCAAGGGCATAAATGTAATAATGGAAAAGTAAGAGGGCAAGCATGCAATTTTCACAAGAAATAAACAACTATATACTAAAGATCCAGGACCAATCACAAATAGACAAAATCCCAAGGGTTCCTACGCAAAAACGCCAAGGTCACGCGTGTGCACGTGACCTGGCGGGGACTTACTTGTAAATGTTGAAAGTATGGGGTCCTAGTTATAATTATTACAAAATGTTAAGACTACCAAGGAAAGATTGTGTCCTAATAAATAAATAGCAAAATGGCGGGGTAGATAGCAAAATTACCCACACCTAATTGCGCGATCGAGCGGCGGTGGCGGTTCCACTAATACACGTGTCGCGCCCTGAGCGCATGATGTCGCTTCGCCCTCCGATGGGTAGGATTAAAACATGAAAGGGAGATCGACGGTGGGGGTGTGATCTGATCTGACGGCACCTGCTACTCGCCAAGAACAGGGCGAGATCCGACAACTCTGGTCGATGGGGGAAGAACGGCAGAGGAACTCACCGTTGGCGAGTTTGGAATGGGCGTAGGTCCGCTCCCCGACGACCTTCTTCATTTCCAGCAGCACGTGAAGGCTCCAGGGAGGCTCCTCTAGCAGAGGACGGCTTCAAAACGACATAGAACACGCCGACAAACCGCCGCAATGTGGGAGGACGGGAGCTGCTCCAGGTTGTGCGTGCACCAGCAAAATCGACCCCCAGGTGGGGTCTTTGGCACCTGGAACCTGCAATGAAAACGCGCAAACCACAGTAGACGGTTCCCAGGGCAAACGCGAGTGGACTGGGAGGAGAATAGTGTGCGTGAGGTTGAAGGTGATTGCCGGAGCTCGTAAGCTCCGGCAAGGCGTTCGATTGTGAAATCTACGCTACTGAATTGATTAAACAACAAACTAAAAGCACGAAATAAAAGCTAGATCTAATAGCTATCTAAAATGCGAGAGATTAGACGTAAAACAACCTCGAGTTGGCCGAACGACCAACGAGATAAGACCTCACGGCTGTGGGCCGGAGATGGGTGATGGAGCGCCTCCCGGCCGCGAGCCTCGCCTCCGAAGAGCTGGAGGACAAACTGTCACCAAGTCCGGTCCAGAGCTCCCCAATGAGAAGAAGAAACGTGGTCAAAGAGGGTTCCCCCGGGCCAAGGGAGCGACGGGGGTTGGTTTTTGAAAGATGGCTCTGGAGGCGTGAAGAACGAGGTGGACCGAGCGAATCGCGGGTCCAATCCTCGAAAAAACCTATAGGCGTGTAAGAGCAATGGTCCATGATCAAAAGTCGTGAAGGAACCTAGGTCGATTGGTGAAAGGAATGGCCTAGAAAATTAGGTGAAAACCAAGAAAAACTCAGTTCTCACAAAAGCCAGACCTCGGTCAGAGAGTTGACCGAGGTCAACCAAGGAAGAGATCTGGTTGGTCCACATGGACCAACTAGTAAAAACCTTGGAAAAAATACTTATAAATTCATTTTAAAAAAGAAAATGAATTAGCTAAATTTTGGTTATAAAAAAATGTTTATTATTTTATAAATTATTTTATTATGAATTTTAATTATTTTTAGGAAGTATAAAAATGTAAGTTACCTTTTATACCCTTTATAGGTATATACATCTATATATTTAAGTATTTATTTTTATTTTGTAAATTTAATTTTATTCATTTTTATTTATTATTGTATAAATTTATAAAATACTTTTATACACTTAAACATATTTTTATTTTATTTTTCTGATGTGTTTTGTATACTTAATAAAATAAAAGTATAGTTTATATAGGTATATGTATAACTATTATACTTATGTCTTTTAGATACAAGTATTTTTATTTTGTATTTCTTTTGTATTTTTATTCTGATTTTAATATACATATTTATTATAAATAATATTTACAAAATTATAAAAATATAAAAATATAAAAATAATGAATAAATAATAAATTGAATATTTTAATCTGTACAAGTATATAATAGGGGTCCAAAACTCAACTTTCAAACTGTAGCTCCGCCAAATGCGAAACCACCCCCATTAAATAGCTTATTTTAAATTATATACAATTAAAGGTGAGTTTGATGCATTTGGAGTTTTCATTTGGGAGATACATGTCTGGGAAGTTGGGATCCTGGATTTTTATTCAGACCATAACTTTTTATCTGTACATTATTTTTGAGTGAAATCAATTTTGTATTTTTCTTTATTTAATTATCTACAACTTTCATGTACAAAGTTTCTTTATTTGAGGTAGAAAATGTGGAACCAAAAATAGATCCCAAAATGAATAAAGAATGAATTAAAAAGAATAGGTATTCTGGCCCTTATCTCCCCCTACTTTATTCCTTGTCGACCTAGTCATCAAGAGCCTAGGTCTCGGGGTTTCGAGTCATAAAATATTTACAATATTTTATTCTTTTTCTTTTCTTTTCTTTATTCTATAATTTTGGCTTTAAAAACCGCATTTTATACAGTATTTACACAAGAATGCATGAATGATAAAGTGCATGAATTAACGCTATTTACATGGATTTACTAGGGTTTTTAAGGCCAAAATGATAGAATAAAGATGATGAAATGTAGATTCATCAGGTACTATATTTGGGGTGCTACAATCACCCTCACTTATATTCGCAACATCCTCATTGTGCAATGCCCCATGACCTATTCACAGTAACAGATGCAGCTTCACCTCTTGTGTAGTCTTTTTCTCCTAATTCTATGGTAGGGGTGGCTCCACCTCTAGGACAACCATTTCCACTATTAGAGGGAATATGCTCTGATACCATTCGTAATGTCCCGGTTCCTAAGCCTGATCTTACTAACCCAGACAACTTGTTGGGCTTGAGCTAAAATAGAGCTCTTGATGGTAGCCCAAAATGCATAAGCCCATGTTGTCTACTAGCAGTCTCTGCTACTTATAAGATACTACCACACTTTGTGATTACTAGATGTGATACTCTATTTAGGATGCTAAAGATTGTATGAAAGAATAACATAAGGATGAAAATCATTGCTATATATATCACCCAAACAATGAATGTTATATTCCTTGCAAACTTCAAGAATTAAAGATACATATACAGTGAATGAAATAAAATAATTGTTAAATGTAACACTATATAATAAAGTAACACACTACAAGAAAAATAAGTTGTGTCTACAGAACTATGCCCACGGATATGGGGTTTGTGGCCACAGAATTAGGCTCTGGCCACAACACGTCGTGGCCAGTAATCGTAGCTATAAGTCTCGTCGCGAGAGTTCTCTCACCACGAATATGTCGTGGCCACTACAAGTGACCACAGATTTTGTAGTGGCCACAACTCTTATATGAAGACTTGGCCACAGATTGTAGCTACGAGAAACTAGTGGCAACGGAACTATCGTGGCCACATGTTTCCGTAGGTACATTCCGTGACCACAACTCATTTTTCTTGTAGTGACAGTTTCCAAAATTATTGTTGCTATATCTCAATTTTATTTATATTGCATTTTATCATATAAAAAAAAGGATATCAATGTACATTTACCAATTTGTTTGATGTGAACATGGGATGACTATTATTTGTATTATAACGATTAAAGCCATCGGGTTAGATTTTAACAAAATTACCAAAACAATATATTGGATAGACAATAAAGACGAGGAAATGGAAAAATAAAGGGTGGTTTGAAAAGATGATGGGATGACACCACCTTTGGTCCATCCCGTGGACGTATTTATCATTGATCTGATCCATACACCTGAATCGGCTACTGTGGACAAACATGGACTCGTCATATATCCAGGTACTTTCTCCTATTTTTTTGGTGATTTTTAGAGCACGGCAACCATTTTTAATAAATAGAAAATACCACACAAAAATACTCAGTCTGGCAGGGGTACAACTGTAAATAAAATAACATCCAAGGATAACAATGCAATTTTACCCAAAAGTTAATACTGACATTCAACTTATATATGATATAAATTAAAAGGCAATTACTAAAACACGTGAGGGTTTTAGAGTAAATTTTACAATAAAAATGTGCGCCTGCATGTGACTTGGACATGGAAACGCAATATATGAAAAGTTCAGGTGGTTAAATGCAATTAGTCCAGAAACTTTTATACTAAATAAAATATTTACAGCTTGATGGAAAATACAAAAAGGATTGAGGGTGGTAGTGATATTTTACCACTTAAGTTTCCAGATCCAAGCGTTGAGAATAGGCCACGTGGCAGATCGTGAGGCTCCTATCGTGTACCCCTTCAAAGCAAAGATCCAGATTAGATATGGACCGCTATTCTTGATCGAACGACTTTGAAGGGGTCAGGAGGAACTGCCAAGAACTCGACGCTGGCGACTTTAGATTCGACGATGCTCGGACGTCCGACGACCATTGTCTTCTCCGATGGGCCCAACAAGTAGTCGAGCCTCTTCTGCGTGCAGCTGCAAGGTCCTAAGGAGACGAGGGTGCTTGAAATGCTCTGATGAGACGAGGGCACCTGGAACCGCTCCAGTGATCATGTATGCTGCGGACGCGTTCCCAGACCTGCAAGTGAACGCCAAGAAGTCCCTGGGAGCGAGGGCTATCTCCTCGAACCAGGGTTTGACCAAAATATAGAGGAAATGAAATGGAGGGGAGCTCTGGCATATGACAGTGGAGGGAGCTCGAGTTCCTTGAATCCATGCGTGATTTAAGGGGGTTTCGGATGGAATTGATGGAGAGCGTGAAGAGGTTTGATGAGGAGGTGAAAGCGGGTCGGAACAGGGGGTGAGTAACTGTGAATCAGTCCTGGAGCTCGAAAATCCAGGAATTGGGAATTTTCGATTCAAGTCCTAATCACGAGATTAAACGACAAATTAAATATGCTAAAGTGAGATTCGAGCAGAGATCTACCTAGGAATGTAAGGAAATGGGGCTCGTCTGGCCGGAGGTGGCCAGGAGCAAGACCTCGACGGCGATGGCTGAAGGTGTTGGATACACCTGCTTCGCACCTCCTCCTCACTATAAATCACCAGTAGAACCTTGGTGTCACCAAGGCACGACTCTAGGGGTGGATCTGAGGGGTTAAGAGGATCAAAGAGGAATCAAAACGTCAAAAGGGGTGAAGGGTGTTCATTTATAGGTGAATTTCGTCGATTTTCGAGGTGATCTTGCATGCGATCTGGTGAAGATTCGTGGAGATTCTTGTATGGGCGTGGATGAGGGACGAAGTGGGCGCACGATGGTGGCAGTTTCGAGGGTAATGAGTGATGGGAGAGGCATGGAGAAATGGAAGAAAATGGTAGTCTCGTGACTTCTGACAGGCGTCAGAAAAGAGACCGGACAGTTGACCTAGGTCAACAAAGAGTCCCGCATGGTTGGTCCACGTTGACCAACCAGGAAATTCTGAGGAAAAATGCCTTGAAAATGGATAATAAATAAAATTTGATTTTATTATTTTTAGGTTATAAAATAAAAAATGTTTCTAATTTTTTGTAGTATTTTATGGTATTTTTATTTATTTTTTAGAGGTCTTTATTTACATGTTAATTTTTAAGGTGCACATATAGGTATATTCACCTATGTTTTAGGCATTTAATTTCTATTTTGTATTTTTGATTTATTATTTAATTTTCTTATTTTATAAATTTATAAATTATTTTTATATACTTAAATATAAATTTATTATATTTTTTGATGTAATATATATATGCTTAAATAAATAGGTGTATTATTTTTATAGGTGTAGACATAGGTATTTCATCCATGAATTGTACATATCTATTTTATTTCAATGCTTTCTTCATTGTTTTATTCCATTTTAATATTTACATATATTATGAATAATATTTACAAAATTATAAAAATATAAAATTATAAAAATAATAAATAATGAATAAAGTGAATATTTTAATCGGTATAGCTATACAATATGGGTCCAAAACCTAACTTTCACACCGTAACTTCAAAAAATATGAAACCACCTCCATTAAATAGCTTATTAAAAATTATATACAATTAAGGTAATTTTGATATATTTTGAATATTTATTTGAGAGATATGGGTCTGTGAAGTTGTGATTTGGGAGATTTATTCTGATTATAACTTTTTATGTGTACATTATTTTTGTGTGAAATTAATTTTGTATTTTTCTATGTATTATTATATATAACTTTCATATCAAAGTTATTTGAGGTCTGAATGATAAATAATAAAATAAGTTCCAAAAAGATATTATTATTGGCCTCTTTAAATAGAGTGATTGCTCTATATTTGGTGTACACTCAGCCGTCCTATCTCTCCCTACTTAATTTCTTGTCGACTAAGTTATCATGGTGACTGAGTCTTGGGGCTAGGGTCACTTCAGTGTCCATGACACTTCGCTCTTTTTCTATTCCTTCCTTTATTCTTTTATTTTGGCGATAAATACGATAAACACATAGTATTTTATACAGTATTTTGTATAACTTATTGAGCGTTTATTTTGGCAAATTAATAATGTATGTATATAATTAGATAGGGTTTGAATGCCAAAATGAAAGAATAAGGGTGATGAAATGGACATTCATCAGGGGTCAAAGGGCGAGGCGTGTCAGGTGCAGCAGTGATCCATTCACCGGGGAGTTACCCGCGCGTGAATCGGTAACAAATGAGGTACAAAAGTGCAGAAGAAATCTACCCAAGTTGATGCTCGGATCGACTTGGAAAAATGCGAGAAAAAGGGTTACACTACAGGTCTCACACCCTTATGACCTCGGTTAGAGAGTTGACCGAGGTCAATGGGGGTAAAAGCTGGTTGGTCCACGTAGACCAACCAGAAAATCATGCTCAAAAATGATTTCAAAATTCAATATAAAATAATAAATGATTTTATTAATTTTAATTCGTAAAATAAAAAATGTTTGTTATTTTTCATGTTATTTTATTATTATTTTTTTAGGGCTCTTTAATTACAAGTTACTTTTTAGGATTGAATTATAGGTACATTCATCTATGTATTTAGGTCTTTTATTTTATTTTGTATTCTTGAGTTTATTAATTTAGTTTATTATTTAATTAAATTATAACTTATTTTTATATAGTTAAATATATTTTTATTATATTTTGCTGATATAACATATACACTTAAATAAATAAGTCTATTTATTATATAGGTATAGTTATAAGTATTTCATCTATGTGTTTTTTTACATGTTTTATTTTTCATATTTTCTTTATGGTTTTATTTTAGTTTTAATATATACATACATGATAAATAATATTTACAAAATTATAAAAATATAAAATTACAAAAATAATGAATGATAAATAAAATGATTATTTTAATCGGGTATGCTATACAATAGGGGTCCAAAACCTAACTTTCACACCATAACTCCAAAAAATATGGAACACCTTCATTAAATAGCTTATTAAAAGTTAGATACAATAAAAGGTGATTTTGATATATATTGAGTTTTATTTGAGAGATATGGTCTGGGAAATTGGGATTTTGGAATCTTATTCTGAGTATAACTTTTATTCTATATACTATTTTCATGTAAACTCAATTTTGTACTTTTCTATATTTTATTATCTACAATTTTCATGTACAAAGTTTCTTTATTTGGGGTATAAAAAGTAGAATAAAAATAGGTCCCAAAAAATGAATAAAGAATGAATAAATAAAAGAGATTTTTATTTGATTAATGGCCCTTATCTCCCCCTACTTTATTCCTTGTCGACCTAGTCATTGAGATACCTAGGTCTCAGGGTTTAGGGTCAAAAAATATCTTCGATATTTTATTCTTTTTCTTTTCTTTTCTTGATTCTATAATTATGGCATTAAAAATAGTATTTTATATACAATTTATTCAACAATGCATGAATGTTAATTTATGCAAATTAGAGGTATTTACATGCATTTACAAGGGATTTTAAGGTCAAAATGATAGAATAAAGGTGATGAAATGGTCATAAATAGTGTAAAATATTTGGTGAAGTTTCGCAGACCCTTAGACTTCATTATAATTGTAAATATACCCCTACCATCTGTATATTTTATTTTGTGTATTTTTATTTGTATTAAATAGCTCATGCTCTTTATAATTGTTGGGAAATATATAGTTGATGCTTTGAATTAGGCAGATGCATACCCATGTTTTTCTTTAGCATTTGACTACATTTTTCCATTTATTAAAAAATAAGAAACAACATATTTTCTTGTTTGCTTATAAAAATAAAAAATATAAAACTAACTTTAAAAATTATAAAAAAATATATAGTATATATTACTTGTAATTCTGGACCAAAAATCACAAAAAAATATATAGATAAAATAGTAAAAATGGTAAAATCCTAAAAAATTATAAAAATCAGTAAAAATTCTATAAAATTTTGAAAAAATCATTTATGTTCTATATTTTTGTTTATATTATATAGTTTATATTTATATAATTTTAGGAATTTTTTAGCTTATTATCTATTTTAAAAACCCAAAAAAATTCGACCTATACATTATATTCGCTGATTTGAGATATTAAATGCTTTAAATATATATAAAAATTCACAAAAACTATATAAAAATCACAAAAATAGAGAAAATATTAAAAACATAAAAACTTTATTTTTATGAATTTTGTTTATATATATTATAAAACCTTATATGCAATATAAAGATTATGCTACTTATTTACTACTTATTAATATTAAATTAAATATATATTATATATTGCACCTTTAAAAAAATAAAAAGGATTGTTCCTGTTTATATATATTATAGTATCTATAAAATCTATATTATTATTACTATATTTATTATATCTGTAAAGACAAAACAAACTAAAAATTTGCAAAATTGAAAAGAAAATAAATCTAAAATTCTAAAAATCTAAAATAATAAAAAATCATATATTTAAATATATTAAAAATCCATAAAAAATAGAAAAAGTCGAAAAAGTAGAAAAATAATTATTATTGATTTTTTTACTTAATAATAATTATACTTATCTTAGTTTGCTTCCAGTGATTCGACCCTACTACTTTGTCACTTTACACATTTTGTTGGTTATAATAAATTTCACTCTGTATTTATTTATGATTTTATCTACACCGTGGGTTTATTGTTTGCTCGATTGTATCAAGAGCTGAGAGTGGGTCGATACAATGATTGCCAGATCAGACCTGCCTAAAACTACATGCTCCTCCAAGATCGATCGTTAAGCACCCCTAATCGATCCAATACAACAAAGTCCCATTTCTTTGCATTTAAAGACAAATATCGATCCTAAAACAGAAGTTGAAATTAATTACAAGATATAATTATAAAATAGCTTATAAACAGAAGTTTAAAATTACTCACCATATAATCTAATGCTTTAGAGGGAACTATTGGAACTCTCCCTCCTTCCTACTCATGTGGGACCTGGACCACCACTGAAGAAAAGATGCTCTCTTTCCAGCCAAGCAGCCTGAAAAAAAAATAATTTATTATGAAAAACTTATATTTACTATAAGTTAGAGATACAAATAGAGGTTTGTTTTTTTTTCAAATATACTAGCTCAACTCTAATCTGATTATGGCTTTGTGAGCCATTGATCGATCTAATTTTCTGCTTTTGGTGGTTCGTTATCCCGCCTTCACCCTCCTTGCAAACTCAAAATCAGAAATGGACGCATCATAAAAATCAACCCACTTGCAACAAATATAAAAGTAATATAAAATCATGAAAAAATACATTTCTAAATATAAGAAAAGTCCTTACTTTTCCTCTCTGCACCATGTGGGGGGTGTCTCTTCAACTCCTCAAAAGTTATCTCCTCGCATCCTATTTTCATGTTTGAGTCGCTCCTTGCATTAAAAATGGTATTACTCATTATTTTCTCCGCCAAGCGGATAAAGGATTGAAGATAAGACTCTTTCCCCAGACCAGTTATAGAACGATACCTACTTTGAACATTTTAATAATAATGTTAGCTAAATAAATTGTAATAATTATCATCTATTTCCACAAACTACTATTTTTAGCAGGAAAATCTCGAACAATCTCTCATGCTCAGTAGCAGGAACACGACACACCGAAAATATGTACTAGTCAGATACATCTTGATAATATTGGTTATCTCATTGGCAACCATGTTGCTATTCAGAAAATCCTTAAAAATTAAAATTTTTTGTATTAAGAGGATAATTATGAAAAATAAAATGTAAATTTTAACCGAATTTTACCTCCCATATGCAGAGATCTCTAATAGTGGGAAGGACTCTGAAGTCTTCCCACCCTAGTCGGTAAAGGCATGTGGACATTCAGATGTGCAGAAGGAGAATCTGAATCCATGGAGGTACGCACATGAATCGAGGCAGGGCATATCTTTGGAACTGTTGAATAAGAGGGCTCTCTATATGCACCTCCATAAAAGGGAGGATGATAACTAAGAAACTCATAATATGCTACGATCTGTCAAGCCTCCTCAGAAAGTTGTCATAAACTGGCGGGTGGGGTTAGCTGCCTACTAAAAGAGGGTGACTATGAATTCGATGGACGACTGGAAAGGTGAGATCCCTGTGAGCTGCAACATCCAAATTCTTTCATGACTATATTTGTGATATAATAGTTAATAATAAAGTTATTAATATAAAAGAATATACGATGGAATATTATGACTTATTCTACTTTACCAAATATGTACTATTAATCTTCATTTCATTATGGTGAATTATAATCCATTTCATTGAAATCAGAGTTGTCTGAATCATAATTTCCTCGCAACTGTCCGGTACATATAGTCATCAGCCTCTTTCTCTTATTTTGACAATAAACGCTCCCTAGCCTTTCCTATTGGCTGAGCTGCCTAACAAAACACACTAATATGAGATTCTTCATTAGAGTAAATTATCTCATTCATGCTCATTCTATTGCGGATAGTCTCGACATCATCAGGGAAGTACCTAACACAAAATGCTGCTACTTTTTCATATGTATATTGAGAACTTATGAATCCTTCCATTCTACTTTGTTTTCAGACCTCTCATTTTAGGAAGAACATGAACCTATGTATAAGAGGATGTGTATTTTAGATACTCATAGAATAAATAAATATCTTTCAAATGGATACATCCAACTATATACATTTAATGGGCCCACCAACTTTGTCCTTAGATGGAAGATAATCATTAGATGCTTCATTGAATCAAAAAAAATTGGAGGAAAAATTTTCTCCAAATTACACATAATTACATGAATATTTTTTCAAGATATTACATCTCATGCTAATGTACGCGTGACGAACATATAATCTGGAAAAATCTACTGATATCTGATAGAACATCGAAAATATTCTTTGACAACAATCCTCTGAATACAATTGGTAGCAGTCTTTCCATAAATACATGATAATCATGACTTTTCATTCCTTTAAAAGAAAACTTTTTCATATCGATTAGATTTGGAGATTTGATGCATATCCTTCTGGAAATTTCAATTTACTTGCCCAATCGTAGATATTTTTCACTTGATTTCTGTCCAATATATACTTAGCTTTTGGAAATTCGAACCTCCCATTATCAAGATCTTTTATATATAACTCTAAACGATTGCAAATTATTTTTAAATCACGATGAGAATTTGTTGTATCTTTTGTACGACCAGTTACATTCAGAACTGTATAAAAGATATTATCAAAGACATTTTTCTTGATATGCATAATATCTAAATTGTGTCGTATTAGTAACTTGCTCCAATATGGTAATTCCCAAAATATACTCTTCTTAATCCAATTATGAGTATCACCAAAATTGAGTAGAGGTTGTGTAATTTCTCCATTTCCCATGATTGAAATTTTAAATTTCTTTAAATACAATAAATATCATATCTTCGGTCTTAATTATCGGAGGATCTAATAGTTTGATGGCATTCCTCTTAAATACTTGTTTCTGTATCATGTATGTATGCTCTTTTGAAAGAAAACATTTATGACAATAAAAAAATACAGTTTCCTACTGTGTTAAGTTGAAAGGATTGTGTACTCCACATACAATATGGAGATCTTTTACGTCCATGCGTACTCCATGTAGATAACTTTCTATAAGCCTATGAGTCATTGTTTTCCAGAGTACAGCAACTTTCATATTGAATCTTTAACATCTATTGGCATTGTATGTATCCACTCCATCGATCCAAAGTATATTCAACTCATCTATAAGGGGATGTAAATACACATCAATGTATTTTCTCGGATGAGTAGGTCCTGACAACGTCAGTGATAGAAATATGAATTGTCTCTTGTTACACAACCATAGAGTAGATTGTAAGGTGTTGTCATTACTGTCCAACAAGAGTAATCTTTACTTCTTCCACGTGGATTAAATCCATCTATATATGAACCTATAATGTAATTCCTTCATCCTCATAAAATGAAGGGAAAGTAGATATCAATGTTTTCTAGCAATCAGAGTCTGATGTATGCTCCATATACTCTTAATGACTATGCTCTGCATGCCATACCATATTTTTAGCCTTTTCCTTAAAATAATATATGCTTCAATCTTGGTGTCAATGATAAATATCGTAAAAATTTCCTACATTTTTTCCGCTCTCGCATGGTTCCTGGAATCTTGATTCATCACATTTAGGACAATGTGTCAAATTCTCATGTTCATAGCAATATAAAATATGGTGATTTATACAAGAATCAATATTAACTTATATTAAACACATCTTCCACATCATTTTCTTAGTTTTATAATAATTTACATATATACAACATCTTTAGATAACATTTTCTTGAGAATTACTAGCATAACATCAAAATTCTGATCAATCGTATTATACTTCATCTTCATAGAAAGAAGTTTTGAAACTGCTATGAGTTTTGAATAAATCTTACAACCCAATCATAAAGTTTCTTTTGCCTTTTTCAACAGCTTTTAGAAGTCTTCTGACTCACCATGCAGTTGCTCTTCATTAGGACATTCAGTATTAAACTGTGGACATGCATCGTCCATAACCATTTCTACAAATGGATTAATGTTTTCCCCATCATTTGTTTCATTGGACATATAATCAATGACCTCTCGTACCTCCATTAACTATGATATCCTTTGATGAAACTATTTTTAAAAGATACAACTGAATTTCATCCTTAGATCTTTTCTTGAGTAGACATCACTTTTGACATAGACACACGATGGTACCATTTGAATCCACAACACTAGAACCTTGGGCATAAGAAATTCCATAAATTTATGAACACATTTTTGAAAAGTCTCTAAAACACGGCCATCAAGTACATGATTATACATCATTGGCCTAACATATCTACACATTGCAGCAAATTTGTGAACACACTCTCTATTGGTCATAATTGTTACCTGAATGCAACAGTTTAAGATGTCAAATGAGAGGATAAGATTTAACGTAGGATTCAATTCTAAAAAAAGACATAGAAAACCTAACCATCAACCCGTCATTGGCCTAAACCTATTAAAATAATTTTAGGAGATGAGAGAAGAAGTAATTTCATTAAATTATCACTTATGCTCACTCATTCATAAGGATTTGAACTTACTACAAGACGATTGTTGTCACATGGTGGTTTAGTATAAGGAAAATTGGAATGCATAACCCCGCACCCCTCCAGTATACCCAAAAAATCAATCACAATCAACTCTTAAAACTATCACCGTAGTGACAATTTTAATAGTAGATTATGATTGATTTGGCATACCGAAGAGGAAGGGATTACTTAACTGAATTTTCCTCAGATATAAGTTGCAACATGTGATAATGATTGCCTTATAGTAAGTTTCGAATCTTTATAGATTCCCTTAGTACATGACCTCCGAACTAAGAAAAGACAACATAAATGCAATATTTTAAGGTCACTTTTTGTCATACATTTATACATGCTAAAATATTTATTCATTTATGTTGATTATACATTTACGTGCATTTAGTTGGTTAATGAGAGGAATATAGACATATGCGACCTTAAATTGGTGCCTAAATAAAGCATTTAAATAGTTATTATTGGGAATGTACCTGAAAAAAATGTACTTACAAAAAAACCTTCTTGTACATGCACAAATCAAAATCCACGATCATTGGATTGGGATATATCATCTCGAAGTAAGTCCAATAGTATTGTGAAAAATAAAAAAGTGTAACAATTTGGAAGTGTTGAAATCTTCCAATGTGTTGCACACGCTTTCGGTATGTAGGGCCACACACCACCCAGTGTACCCAGTGTAGAGGGACGCACGGTGTGCGATTGAGTTTGTGCGAATTTAATAATTATTTAATATTTTGACCTTATCATTTCCCTAATAATAAATTAGTGTGGCACGCTTGACCACATTAATTAGTATTTAATGTGGTAAAAATTATCACAATATAACTTTTTATCATGAAATAATCATGTATATACACAACCATACACCTACATAATTGTAGGAACACACATCCATCTCCGCACGCATAATCATACTCATGCACACACCTTCATATACACACCTTCAAATTGACATCATACATCTTCACCTATATATATCACACTTTGATATTTGTTTAACAATGTCTGGGTTTATCCATTATTTAGATCACATTTATACATACTACCCTCAAATTCAAATCTATGCACCTAGGCTTCACATCTAATATCTATACACCTTCACATGCTATCATCACATTCACATCTGCACTCCTTCATCTCCAAAAATTTCACATTCACATCGTATGTCTACATCTTCACACACCATCCTCACATTCACATCTATACACCTGACCATAAAATATCTTCATATTCACATAATAAACATTCCATTATAACTTCTGCACACCTTCCTTATCATCAAATATAGTCCATTCATGTTGGCTATAAACATTTAAACATCTCTACACATTTCAACATCCTATAATGTACAACATAATTTACCTAAACATTAGTATTCTTTAATGAAATTTAACATTTATGTGGAGCATTAACATAACTTCACATCAAATAATTCAACTTCACATCACCAGAAACATATCATAACACTTATACAACTATTTTTTCTTGAAAAAATATTATAAAAGTTGACAATAAGTACTAACTTGGTTTAAGCATTTCATCATACACATTATATATGATATGAATTTGTCTAAAATATGCTAATTTGGAATCAACACATATATATACACACACATATTAAACTAATGATTATATTATCAAAGGACACCATATAACCTAAAATCAACAATACATTGGTGAAAAAATCTATACTAAAAAACCATAAATCCTACATTTCTTCATATATATATAACAAAAATTAAAAATAAATGAGAGCAGTGGACAAAATACCTCAAGAAAGGGGATAATAGGTGAGAGGGCATCAACGGGTACTCGTCGGCAACAGTAGAGGGGTGTCGAAAACCACCGAAGAGGGGTTTAGGGGAGGAGGAAACAATTGGAAATGAGTACTGGAGTCGAGTTGTGTTCTGTTTACAGACGCTAGCCTCACCTGCATTTTGATACGTGCTGCTTGCCACGCATCCCTAAATTCAAATGGGCAAGGAGACTAGGCGAGCACATGTGTTCTACAAGTGCTCGTCCAGGAGGGGGCGAGCATACATGCTCGCATAGTGCACGTTAATCATGTCTTTTTCTGTAGTATGCTTGTATTTATCTATATAGACGTACACACACACGCACACACACGCACATGCACACATGCTCACATACACATAGACGTGTGCAAGCGTGCACACACAGATATATAACATGTCTTATTCTTTTTTCTTTTGTTTTTTTTGGATTTTTTGTATTTTTGAATGATATAAGTTTTTTTTTGTAAGGCATGTAATCACAAGAATGGGGTTAAATGTAAATGTAGGTATTTGTTAGGGGATGTAACTTAATTTTCCCAACTTAAATGGATGAAGCCTAGGTTCATCACTACACCGCTATGAAGCCTCATTTTTCTTCTTGTGCACATCCAATATTATCCTCCACCGACCTTCTTGCTTAATCTCATAGATTTCATCGCACATTTCCATCCTTTGATGCACACTTAAGCACAATATGATTGCTTCTCCACAAAGATGCTCTTGCACCAATAATGGAGGAGACAGAGGGGGGTAAGGAGAACAACATGAGAAAGGTGGAGAGAGAGATGATAGGGTCGGTCATGGCTTAACAATACCAGAATACATTATCTGGATGTCCGGAGTTAGCATTCTTGGATAGTGATATTATTTATAATGCCATCATAGTCCAAGCGAGTCCAATTCACATATGATTTGATGATACTTGGATATCCCAATTTTTGATTTGGATAGTGAAATCCTTGACACTAATATTCGTGGATAGTTATATCCCAATCATATGGATATCTTTCTTTGTGCAACTTATGTGGGTACTTGGAGATGTTAATCAGGAGAGGGTATTGGTCATGTATAGATGCTTAATATGGAGGGTCTGATATTAGGGATCATGACTATTAAAGTTCCCTAATTAGCAAATTGGACAAACTACATAGCTCATCAATCCGGACTCTTTGGATTAATATCCAAATCATTTTGGAATTTGATTACATTCTTTGAACTGAGATTTATCCAATCAGATTTCATTTAAGTTATCATTAAACAGAGATGATAAAATTCATCATATTTCATTGTTCCCTTAAAATGTAAGCATCATGACATGCAATTCATTACTATCGCATAAGCATTAAGAATTCTTAATTTTCTTTGCATCTTAGATATTGGAAGATCTATATAACCAGAAGCGTGTGTTATCATTTTTTCTGTTTCCTTTCAAGGTTATGTTAAAGATATCTCAAGTGACTATTGACTAATAATAGTAATCAAATACTTTCCAAAAGTAGGATGGCCATGATGAATACTCATTCATCATTCTTTATTCTTATATTTTAGCTACAAAAACCTTTGCAAATGCATGTAGATATGTGTAAATACAAATAATTACCAAAAGCATGCATTGTGTAAAAACCTATAATTAGCATGTTTTTGTGCAAAAATAAAAGAATAAAGATTAAAAAGAAAAAGAGGGAAATATTTAGAATAAATATTGAGCAACCTAACCCAAGGGAGGGCTCAGCATGGGCCTGACCGCATAAAAGCCAAAGTAGAGGGAGATAGGGGCTCATGTGTGTAAATACTTATGTAAATAAAATAAAATATTTTCCTCACAAAAATAGATGCAAATTGGCTTGTAAATATTTGTATATATTCCTAAATATTAAATCAAGATAAAAATTAAAAATTAAAAAGAAGACAAAAATATCATTTATGTGCATGATCACCTTGTATATAGTTCCATCATCCCTATTTATTCAGCCTTATAAATAAATAAAATTAATTTCCAAAATTTTTGTAAAGATTCTATATTATATAGTGTAAATAAATAAAATAAAAACAATTACAACAAAAACAAACTAAAAATAACAAAATTAAAAACACAAAAATATATTGTAAATATACCATGTATATAAATGTATATATGTATTTATTTCACATATGTATATAAATAATAAAAATGAAATAAAAATGTATTTTTATTCCTCATTTTAATATATAAATAAATAAAATATAAAATGGGAATAAAATTGTATAAAAATAACAATTAAAAATCAAAAACTAAAAACCTATATATTGTATATATACCTATATCTAACCCTACTATGTAAATACTTTATTTTTACTTTAAAAAATTAATTAAAAATCACTAAAAATAGAAAAAAAATAAAATAAAAATATTTCATGTTTTAAGTTTTTAGTAATTCGACCTTTTTCTACCCTAAAATAAATAAACAAACAAATAAAGCTTGGCGGCTCCTGATTGGTCCACGGGGGTTTGTTGACCCTGGTCAACTTCCCCCGCGGACCCTCTTCCTCGCGGATCTGGGTGGAAGACCTGATTTCTCCATTTATCCCCCACCTGATCCGACACCCATTTCACTTAACCCCGGGCCCCGAATGATCTTTGAACATCCAGGACCCTCGCCCTGGGTGGGTTTGATGGATCCGAACTCCGCGTTACTCACCCGACCATCATCTTTCCGGATCTCCGAGCATATATATTGTCGTCACCGGCGACCTAATCTTCCATCTTTGGACCCCTTGCTCGCCGCCAAGGAGCTCCTCCGGAGTGCTTGAGTGACAGCTGAGCCTTCTGGAGTGGAAGCGAGGCACGAGCACCTAGGGAGCCACTAATCTGGTGGTTAGCTCCGTCGTGCGCCGCCGCGAGCGCGTCGAGCCTCGGGGAGTCGACGGCCCCTTGCAGGCAACGACCGGAAGCTTGCTGAGCTTCAGCCTAGTCGACTGCACCCGCCAGGTACCCTTCTTAGCCTCTAGTTTAGCGTAGAGTAGGACCTTTAGATTCAGGTAGTTGTAGCTCCGCCGCGTCCATCCTTCGTCTCTGTCCACCCTTTCACCCAGCCGACACCGCCACCACGTCCACCAGACTTCCCTCCATCTTCTCCACACAGTCATTCCTCCTGTCTCGCCCCGGAGCAGGATATTGGGTCTCTCCTTCCGCCGCTCGCCGGAGGCCCATCATCTCGACCCACCAGCCATTCTTTCCTTGCCCTGACGGGTCGAGGCAGTTTGCCCTCGACCCCTTGTTTTGCTTGTGCAGGTAAGATCGTCAGAAGGACCTCATCTGGAGGTCCAAGGCTTCAGCACAACAGCCTCAGGCCACCGCCGTCGCGGGGCCATTCTGGTGGCTCTCCGATTCATCGGAGGCCGCCATCAGCTACGGAACTTCTTGGCGGAGCTCGTCCGCATCCTAGCAGCAGCTGAGGGGATGAACAACGCGAGTTGTAGGCCGGCGAACATCGCCGGCGACCTGTTCTTGGTGCATCCTCCCCAACCGTCCATCCAGCCTCGCCGCTCCAGATGTGATCTCGACCCTTGGTTTGAGGAGCAGCAGCCATCGTTCGATCACCAGAGGCAAGATCTCGACCGTCGGATCATCGAGGGTTAGCCATACCACCGCTCAGACGTCAGATTCGCTACGTGGCACTACCCCGACCGTCCGATCAGAGTAGAGGCCACTCGTTCACCCGCGTCGCACCACAGGCGTTGGATCCTCCACGTGGAGCGCCCTCCGACGTTCGATCAGGCCAGGCGTTTCGAGGTCAAAGGCGCAATTGTTCTCGTTCGTTGGATCTGCCACACGCCACACATCCGGCCGTCCGCATTAATAAAGGGTAAATTACCCTTAGGCCCCCTCTGTTATTTTATTTAGTTTTTAGTCTTGTAAATACGTAGTATAGTTGTTTAGTTTCTGGAACTTTTTCATCGAGACCCTTGTGCTTGTTTTCAGTTGCTGATATGCCCCTACGTATGGTCTGACATGTGCTTCGACACGTGAGTCTCTAGGGTTTTTACATTATCTACCCTATAGTTCTGAATGTTAATGATTGAATGAAAGTTTGTGTTTATTTGCATTTATACCCCTGTGCGTGAAACATTTGAGCATGTGCATGATTTTTTGGGTTATTTGCAGATAAGCCCCTGGGCTTTTGGTACCTGTTACCAAATAGCCCTCGGGACTTATTTTCATTACATTTGGGTCCCTGAGTGCCCCAGGCACGCGCGTAGCACGTGTTCGATGGGATAATTGCACCAGACCCCCCAGACTTCCGGGTATTTGCACTTTGGTCCCTATGCACTGTGCCCCCCTCTTTATTTTTGAATAAAATAGCAAATTACCTCCAAATCCAACGAAAATTGGACACATGGCTCCTGCCATAGTGTAAAATTTTCGAGGATTTTTTAGGACATTTTTGTTTTAATTTGATATTTTTAAAAAATCAAAAACCTCCATTTTCGTTACTGCCTAAGTTTAAAAATCACAAAAAAATATTAAATAGTGTTTAAAAATTCCAAAAAAATTGTCTCTGTCTATTTTGTTGTGTTTGATTTTCTAGCCAACTTTGGCTATTTTTCATTACTGAAAACCACTAAAAATTGAAAAACACTTGAAAACTTATAAAAATTCTAATAAATAAACCAAAAACCCAAAAATAATAAATTAGGTGCCTAAATTTTCCTTGTTTTATTCTCGTTATAGGAAAATTACCTCCCAGCTAATTTGGGGCCTTTAGATATTTTATCTAGGCCTTTTTAGCTCGGCTGGACAGTACCTACCGTTTTAGTCACCTTTTGATTTTAAGAAAATTAAATAAATATCAGAAAAATCCCAAAAATTCACCAAAAACACTAAAAATTATAAAACACATAAAAATATTTTTGTTAGAATTTTTGGTTGATTTTTAGTGCTTTTAATAAATTGTTGAAGTGTGTGTTTATTTGCTTTTCTTATTTTCTTAATACATCAAAAATCCAAAACAAATTATAAAATAATTAGAAACCACCAAAAATATTTTCTTCTTTTATTTTATTTCCTTTTTGACTACTTCGTAGGCCGCAAGGCCAATCCGTGCTCCTTTTGTTCGACCCAGGTCGCTATACCAGGTTAAATTAATAGCAGGACCGCTATCTTGTTTTTGATTGATTTTCATCTCTCTTGGTGGTCTATTTTTCTTGATCGACACGATCGAGTGGCTGAGGTCGTGACGACCATCGTAGAGATACCTGATTGCCTTAGTCGCTCGGTTTTTCGTGTCATCAGAATGGCGCCGTTGCCGGGGAGCACGGCTTAGTAGTTTTTATTTTATTTTCATTTTTGATTTCGCGGCGTTTCACGGCTCTTTCAGAGCTCGCGGCTTTTTCGCGTCTTTTGTTTATATCTTATTTTTATTTTTATTTTGTTTTATTTTCTTTTCTTTTATTTTTGTTTTTGATTTATTTTGAGTGTTTATTTTATTTTGTATTTTTGCATATATACCCTCATTTTCATTTATTTTCCTTATTATTATTATTCGATTATTTTGGTCTGACCACTTGTCTCTGTTTCTTGCGAGGACCCGAGGACCGAGGCGGCCGATTTCGAGAGGCCGACGCAACCGAGGAACTTGGAGGCAGCTCCCTTCTGCACAGAGCCGCAGGAGAGCGTGAGAGGAGAGCTGAGTGGGAGAGGAGTAGAGTAGGTTTTATTTTACTTTATTTGATTATTATTGTAATAATACAGGTACTCAGAGACTGGACTTTGGACTTGATTGGCTTAGCGGGTCTGTTTCACCGAGCACCGGTGTGCTCGGGGGACCCATTAGGTGTTTTCGCGGTTTTTCTCGCGGTTTTGTTTTCTTTTCTTTTTTTAGCTGCCTTTTCCGGTGTTTACGCGGTTTTTTATCGAGCCCCTAGACTTAGGATTTTCTGCTTGCTTGTGCCGTAATTAGTAGGATCCCCATACTTAATTATCTGCTTGTTCCTATAGTGCGCTTAATTGGACCTACTAATAATCAATTAACAAAAATAACTGATTCATCTCCTTCGTAGCCTACGTGCCGCAGCCTGCCCCGTAAAGCGCTTTCTCCTACCCCCGATTTGTCGGGCAGAGGAGGGGTGGGCCAAGACCGGACCCTTTGGCTTGGAGGTCAGTGACCAGTTAGACGGTTCTGCGAGTAGAGTTGCTCATCTAGGACTCGGTTTTCATCGCTGCATCATTTAGGTAGTTTATTTTCCGTCTTTACATTTATACGCGGATCATATTGCATGTAGAGTGCTGGAGGCAGGTACGCATTTCTGACTTTGCATGCATCATTGATTTATCGCGCATCGGCTTTTTCGTCTTCTCCCCCTTGTTTTTGACTTAATAATCAGGAGAATCGAAAAATTCGTTAGGCGTTTCTTTGTATTGAAAAATATCTAAAAACAAAAACAATAAAATCGGGACTGCTAATCATACTTGACCTAAAAGACACTTCACTGAAAATCTGCCTTGGGGAGAGTAACCCCCTCCTTGTTTGGTTTGGATGAGCGAGAGAGTGATCCGCACATTAGGATAGAGCCTCCGATCTTTTCTTGACTGATTACCGGCTTTCAGTACGGGACAGTCGGTTGAGAAAGATCTGGATACCTATTTACCTCACGTAATTGCTCTGATAGACTGGATGATCACCTAAAATAAAATTGACAAGATAATTGACCGATCCCTTCGGTCTTCAGCTCTGTGTGCGTAGGTGAATTAGGGGTTTGCTTGTTCATCTTGTTTGATTGCCAGATCCCTTCGATCCTTTCTCATCTTCCTCCATCTATTCCCCTCCCTCGCCTCCCTTCATTTCTCTTTTCTTCTTCTCCCTTATCCCTGGATGATGGATCCCCCTCACTACAAGCCGACTCTTACGGCTTCTTCTCCGTCTTCTGACCATCACTCCAGTCCACCTTCTAGGGAGGTCGGATCTCCGACCAACCTCCCGCTCCCTCCCTCCCTTTCATCTCACTATTCTGGGCATGTTGTGCGAGACGTCCGAGGATATCAGATAGAGCAGATGCAAGACCCGGACGATGCTGTTGCTGAGTTGAGAGCGCACTCCGTTGGTGACCAAAGAGAGCAGTGGAGATCAGCAGACATATCCTATTCCAGAAGGATGAAGGAGCAGATAGCACATGGAGCTCAGTCAGCCTCTACACTTGGTCCATTCGTCTTGGATTTGGATTACATTCAGCGACTGCCGACATTTTCAGGAGAGGCGCACGAGGAGCCATATCTTCACCTGTCCGCTTTCGAGGAATTTTGTAGAGCGCAGAGATATTCAGACGTCACTGCAGAGGAGCTGATGAGCAGGACCTTCCCCTTCACGCTTCACGACAGAGCCATGAGATGGCACCGACGATTGGGGAGGACTTTCGAGACGTGGGGAGAGCTACGCCGAGAGTTCCTACAGAGGTACTTTTCCCCACGTAGAGCAGAGTTTATGCGGTCTTTGATCATGGACTTTTCAGTTGACCCCCTGGAGCCATTGCATGAGGCATGGCCGAGGTTTCTTGACCTCTTGAGGAGATTTCCTGAGCACGGACTTCCACTTACAGACTTGATAGAAATCTCCATGCGGGGGATGACCGCAGAGCAGCTTGCACTGGTGATTACCACATGTGGCGGTTCACACCGCAGTTCCGACATTCACTTCTTGGACACCGTCTCGAGTTTACTTTCACAGAGCTCTTCTTCGCGAGATGCCATAGTCGAGACAACACATGCGGCCGATGCAGTACCAGTGCGGTGTGTCATTTTACATGATGAGACAGTTTCTACACACCAGCCCGAGGACTTGGATGATGCAGCACCATTGACAGAGGAGATGACTTCCATAGCAGAGGCTCGGACCCAAAGTCTACCTGAGTTCCCGTTGGCCTTCCAGTTGGAGTTCGAGTCAGCCCCAGAGTTCATAGTCGACGAGTCTTGGATATCAGATCTTCTGATACTCCAGGAGCCGGAGGAGCCCCAGCTTTTACAGCCATTGACTCAGCTACTTCAGTTTCCAGTCCCGGAGGAGTCAGTCTCCTTCCTGCAGAGACACTTCTTGGATACAGACAGTCACCAGGACTTAGCCCAGCAGCCATAGCTTGAGGAGGGAAAGCACTTTGAGAGTACAGACACCGAGAGTCCCGTCTTCGAGCCTTTTATCCTCCACTTTGTTGAGATAGATACACTTCCTGAGGACCAGCTGACAGCCAGCATAGCCGCAGAGCGAGGATCAGTTGCAGACACTTTGCCAGCTTCCGCGGTGTTGACTAGCACCTTCTCCTGCTTCCAGATTGCCGAGACCCACACTTTTGATGATGATGCAGCCTGGTGCACTGAATGGATACTTGATAGCAGCGTAGATGCCGATCCAGATCCTGATCCTCTTCTTGTCACTTCTGATCTTGCATCTTTCCCCGAGGGTTATCTGCGGGAGGATGCCGCACTCGATGAGTACTCGGTTTCACTTTCTGATAGTGTTTCCGATCTGGCGGAACACGGAACCGAGTCTTTAGATCTTTCTGGTTCTGAGTCTTCTCACCTCGACGACCCTCGCGAGGATGAGCCCATTCTGGAGATGTTCGATGATTTGCCTGATATGATTCTATCTCATGCATCGGATATCAGTCTGCTTAGAGAGTCTCCTGATCTTGATTGTCCACACCTGTTTGAGACACTGATTGACGTGGAGGATTCCATGACTGATCCATCCTTCTCCACGTTTGATTTATTCGGCTCCATACTCTCACTCCAGTCTGATCCAGAGCCGCTGATTTCTTTTGTGCTACCGGACCCCGATCACTTATTTCCATATCATTGGCCGGTAGCAGACACCTGCTTGACTGCAGACCTGGGTGTCTTTGTTTACATTGTTGACTTCGTCATTGTTTTCATACCGAGACTGCGACGACAGTACGGCATTCGCCTTACCGATGCTGTACTGAACCTTGATACTGCGTTGACCTAGCCTTTGCGCCCAGCTAGGGGCGTAAAGCCTAGCGCTTGTTGAGAGGCACCTCAACATTGTACTCTTTTGTATATACGTGTTTCGTCTTGTTTTGATCTTTCTTTCTTCCATTCTTGTTTTCACCCCAGGTCTCGCTTAGGATTATATTTGCTATACTTAGGATATTGCTCATCCTAAGTATGGGGGGGTGAAGACACCGGGTTGTTCTTCGTTCTGTTCCATCACTTCTGTTGTTGCCTATACTTAAGGTTCTTCACCTTAAGTATAGGGGGAGTGATGTCCTCTCCTCCTTGTATATATTCGTTCATTTTCTTCGTGTCTTTCTACCCCTGTTCTTGCTGCCTATACTTAAGGATATTTCACCCTAAGTATGGGGGGTAGACCCTGTACATTCTCCACTCGGTTTTCCCTTAGTATACAGCCTGCTATACTTAGGATTACTTGATCCCAAGTACAGGGGGAAAAGCCGAGATCTTCTTGATCTTCTATTTTATTCATTCGTCTTTGTATATAGCCTTTCTTTTCACTTCCCTATACCTAGCACGAGTTATGTCTTCTTCATCGCTCTTGACTCTGAGGACATCGTTCGAGCTAAGTATAGGGGGGTGTGTATATATTTCATATATACTTTAGCCATAACTCGTACTTTGTGTGAGAGTGTTAATAAATAAAATGGCTAAAAACATCAAAAATTAAAAATTTTTCATGTACATAAACTTCTTTTATTTGCACATAAATAGCTAGTGTACAAATTATTTTTGTAAAAATGATTTCAAAAATCTTTTGTGTAAAGTTTGTATAAATATTTTCTTATCAAAATTATGTATATAGTACAAAATTTTTCCAAAATGTTTTGAAAATCAAAAGTTTGCAAAAATCGTGTGTAAATTTGTGTAAATATCTTTTTGCAAAACTTGCACTTCATGCATCATCCATTCACGATTTCAAAACATTTTTCAAAAATTTTGCATGTTTGTAAAAATTTGTGTAAATAGCATCTTTTTGTACATATGTATATAGGTTTTCCGGATAATAGTTGACATTTAAACTAGCCTGGAATCAAATTGAGAAATGGAGCTTGATTAAGATCTTAATATACCTAACTTCTAAGAGGAACCTTATAGGGCTTAGGTTTAAGGCTTTTCAGGTCCATGGTGACTTAATTCTTTGAGTCCACTAGGCTATGATCACATGTCATCTCAATGAGCCTAAGTAGAGCCCTTAACAACAACACATGACTCATATAGATTATGGCTTTACTTGGACACCAGCACTATGCACCGAGCTCTCTACGGATGAGGTGGTGAGAAGGCAGTCTTCCTTGAATTGGGGTAGCATATGAGGGTAGTACTTCTAGGCGGAACCTCTCTTCTTCTTTTAGTGAAGGAGGTGCGTCTCAACTTGGTCTGGTTGCCATGAGGTCTAACGACGGGAGTTGTGGGTTGCAATAAAGCTTCAAAAGAGGGATAGTCTACTGGCTCAAGAGGAAAAACTCCTTGTATATATGCTACACATGTATATGTTGATGCACTTGAAAAAAAATGCAAAAAGAAAATAACTCCAAAAAAGTGGTGGGTCTGAGAGAAAATGATAATCCCACCGGAGTATGTATATAGAGTGCAATAAGCAAAGCTTGGTTTCATGATCCACCTGATGTAGCTTGCAGCAGGGAGACTTGGCTACACTGGTCAAGCTCCCAAGGGTACTTGGCTACACTGGCCTTGACCCATTCTCTTCTTCCTCCTCTTCTTGAGCCGGTTGAACTTGAACTTAGAAGGGAATACCCCGCTCCTCGAGGAAAGAGTGGCCAGATTGAGGTCATAGAGTTACCTTGTTGGGGAGGGTTGTCAAGTTGCCATTTCTGAGGTGGAGAGCTTAGACCTCACATTCACAGGACAAGAAAAGATTCATGGTCTTCAGGGTTTGTGATTGATGACTTGTTCTGATCTGGAGCATTGAGGAGTCTTGGTTATAGATTAGTGGAACTTAGAGGCTGTTGAGTTTTAGACTTAAGTCCAAATAAGGTTCTGACACATTAATAATCCAAAGATTTGATCGAGCTCCATACCTTAATTTAATGAAGGCAAGTTTAATAATCAGCCTTGATCCATGTACATTCTCTTTTTCTTTTTCTTTATTTCTTTTTCACTTCCTTTTCAAATAAGTGTTTGCTAAGGGACTAGCAAAGTTAAGTATAGGGGGGTGATGAATACTCATTCATCACTCTTTATTCTTATATTTTAGCTACAAAAACCTTTGCAAATGCATGTAGATATGTGTAAATACAAATAATTAACAAAAGCATGCATTGTGTAAAAACCTATAATTAGCATGTTTTTGTGCAAAAATAAAAGAATAAAGATTAAAAAGAAAAAGAGGGAAATATTTAGAATAAATATTGAGCAACCTAACCCAAGGGAGGGCTCAGCATGGGCCTGACCGCATAAAAGCCAAAGTAGAGGGAGATAGGGGCTCATGTGTGTAAATACTTATGTAAATAAAATAAAATATTTTCCTCACAAAAATAGATGCAAATTGGCTTGTAAATATTTGTATATATTCCTAAATATAAAATCAAGATAAAAATTAAAAAGAAGACAAAAATATCATTCATGTGCATGATCACCTTGTATATAGTTCCATCATCCCTATTTATTCAGCCTTATAAATAAATAAAATTAATTTCCAATATTTTTGTAAAGATTCTATATTATATAGTGTAAATAAATAAAATAAAAACAATTACAACAAAAACAAAATAAAAATAACAAAATTAAAAACACAAAAATATATTGTAAATATACCATGTATATAAATGTATATATGTATTTATTTCACATATGTATATAAATAATAAAAATGAAATAAAAATGTCTTTTTATTCCTCATTTTATAATATAAATAAATAAAATATAAATGGGAATAAAATTGTATAAAAATAACAATTAAAAATCAAAAACTAAAAACCTATATATTGTATATATACCTATATCTAACCCTACTATGTAAATACTTTATTTTTATTTTAAAAAATTAATTAAAAATCACTAAAAATAGAAAAAAAATAAAATAAAAATATTTCATGTTTTAAGTTTTTAGTAATTCGACCTTTTTCTACCCTAAAATAAATAAACAAACAAATAAAACTTGGCGGCTCCTGATTGGTCCATGGGGGTTTGTTGACCCCGGTCAACTTCCCCCGCGGACGCTCTTCCTCGCGGATCTTGGTGGAAGACCCGATTTCTCCATTTTTCGCCCACCTGATCCGACACCCATTTCACTTAACCCCGGGCCCCGAATGATCTTTGAACATCCAGGACCCTCGCCCGGGGTGGGTTTGATGGATCCGAGCTCCGCATTACTCACCCGACCATCATCTTTCCGGATCTCCGAGCATATATATTGTCATCACCGGCGACCTAATCTTCCATCTTTGGACCCCTTGCTCGCCGCCAAGGAGCTCCTCCGGAGTGCCTGAGTGACAGCTGAGCCTTCTGGAGTGGAAGCGAGGCACGAGCACCTAGGGAGCCACTGATCCGGTGGTTAGCTCCGCCGTGCGCCGCCGCGAGTGCGCCGAGCCTCGGGGAGTCGACGGCCCCTTGCAGGCAACGACCGGAAGCTTGCTGAGCTTCAGCCCAGTCGACTGCACCCGCCAGGTACCCTTCTTAGCCTCTAGTTTAGCGTAGAATAGGACCTTTAGATTCAGGTAGCTGTAGCTCCTCCGCGTCCATCCTTCGTCTCCGTCCACCCTTTCACCCAGCCGACACCGCCACCACGTCCACCAGACTTCCCTCCATCTTCTCCACACAGTCAATCCTCCTGTCTCGCCCCGGAGCAGGATATTGGGTCTCTCCTTCCGCCGCTCGCCGGAGGCCCATCATCTCGACCCACCAGCCATTCTTTCCTTGCCCTGACGGGTCGAGGCAGTTTGCCCTCGACCCCTTATTTTACTTGTGCAGGTTAGATCCTCAGAAGGACCTCATCTGGAGGTCCAAGGCTTCAGCACAGCAGCCTCAGGCCACCGTCGTCGCGGGGCCATTCTGGTGGCTCTCCGATTCATCGGAGGCCGCCATCAGCTGCGGAACTTCTTGGCGGAGCTCGTCCGCATCCTAGCAGCAGCTGAGGGGACGAACAACGCGAGTTGTAGGCCGACGAACATCGCCGGCGACCTGTTCTTGGTGCATCCTCCCCAACCCTCCATCCAGCCTCGCCGCTCCAGATGTGATCTCGACCCTTGGTTTGAGGAGCAGCAGCCATCGTTCGATCACGAGAGGCAAGATCTTGACCGTCGGATCATCGAGGGTTAGCCATACCACCGCTCAGACGTCAGATTCACTACGTGGCACTACCCCGACCGTCCGATCAGAGTAGAGGCCACTCGTTCACCCGCGTCGCACCACAGGTGTTGGATCCCACGTGGAGCACCCTCCGACGTTCGATCAGGCCAGGCGTTTCGAGGTCAAAGGCGCAATTGTTCTCGTTCGTTGGATCTGCCACGCGCCGCACATCCGGCCGTCCGCATTAATAAAAGGTAATTTACCCTTAGGCCCCCTCTGTTATTTTATTTAGTTTTTAGTCTTATAAATACGTAGTATAGTTGTTTAGTTTCTGGAACTTTTTCATCGAGACCCTTGTGCTTGTTTTCAATTGCTGATATGCCCCTGCGTATGGTCTGACACGTGCTTCGACACGTGAGTCTCTGGGGTTTTTACATTATCTACCCTGTAGTTCTGAATGTTAATGATTGAATGAAAGTTTGTGTTTATTTGCATTTATACCCCTGTGCGTGAAACATTTGAGCATGTGCGTGATTTTTTGGGTTATTTGCAGATAAGCCCCTAGGCTTTTGGTACCTGTTACCAAATAGCCCTCGGGACTTATTTTCATTACATTTGGGTCCCTGAGTGCCCTAGGCACGTGCGTAGCACGTGTTTCGCTGGGATAATTGCACCAGACCCCCCAGACTTCCGGGTATTTGCACTTTGGTCCCTGTGCACTGTGCCCCCTCTTTATTTTTGAATAAAATAGCAAATTACCTCCAAATCCAACGAAAATTGGACACATGGCTCCTGCCATAATGTAAAATTTTTGAGGATTTTTTAGGACATTTTTGTTTTAATTTGATATTTTTAAAAAATCAAAAACCTCCATTTTCGTTACTGCCTAAGTTTAAAAATCACAAAATAAATATTAAAAATAGTGTTTAAAAATTCCAAAAAAAATGTCTACTGTCTATTTTGTTGTGTTTTATTTTCTAGCCAATTTTGGCTATTTTTCATTACTGAAAACCACTAAAAATTGAAAAACACTTGAAAAATTATAAAAATTCTAATAAAGAAACCAAAAACCCAAAAATAATAAATTAGGTGCCTAAATTTTCCTTGTTTTATTCTCGTTACAGAAAAATTACCTCCCCGCTAATTTGGGGCCTTTAGATATTTTATCTAGGCTCTTTTAGCTCGGCTGGACAATACCTACTGTTTTAGTCACCTTTTGATTTTTAGAAAATTAAATAAATATCAAAAAAATCCCAAAAGTTCATCAAAAACACTAAAAATTATAAAACACATAAAAATATTTTTGTTAGAATTTTTGGTTGATTTTTAGTGCTTTTAATAAATTGTTGAAGTGTGTGTTTATTTGCTTTTCTTATTTTCTTAATACATCAAAAATCCAAAAAAATTATAAAATAATTAGAAACCACCAAAAATATTTTCTTCTTTTATTTTATTTCCTTTTTGACTACTTCGTAGGCCGCAAGGCCAATCCGTGCTCCTTGTGTTCGACCCTGGTCGCTATATCAGGTTAAATTAATAGCAGGACCGCTATCTTGTTTTTGATTGATTTTCATCTTTCTTGGTGGTCTATTTTTCTTGATCGACACGATCGAGTGGCTGAGGTCGCGACGACCATCGTAGAGATACCTGATTGCCTTAGTAGCTCAGTTTTTCGTGTCATCAGGCCACAACAATGGAATTCGTTTTACCCCATCGTCTCGTGAGTGAGATCTATCTTTCGATTTTTCATATACAAGCATTATGATTCCTTTGAAAAATTATATCTCACATGCCTTTTTATATAAACCAACTCATCGATATATACTTATCTGCCAAATACACACATTGTACATACATACAAACAATGATCACCCATTTCATGATAGTTTATGATACATGATTTCATCTATCTCATCTCACTCAAGTTAACTTTTTAACTTGACTAGTCCAACAATTATGAACCTTTATTCCTACGTAGAGGACCCACATCAAGAATATCATTCGAACATCAGTTTAAGGATAAGATTGCCATCTCTTCTCATATTGCATATCACATTGTTGGATAACATTATACAATGTTACTTATGCCATTGACCATACTCTTTATATCATCAACTAGACATCACATATTCTGATCTAATTTTTAGGTCATTAACTACATAATAAATCCAAAGCGACCAAGGCACGTAATCTTCATCGAACTACGAGACCTGGTCGAACTCAAATATGCTTTATTTCAGATATGAAATATTTTAAGTACAATAACATTTATTACTAAATTGCTCGCAAAGGGCTTAGATGTCCAATATGATAGGGATGTGAGAAGTTGTCAAGCAGTAAATTCTCAAGTATGACAGACTCATCGAGAGTATTTATGAGCTTATAAAGCAATAATCATTATTGATTGTGTAACGTCTCGAGCCCTAGACATAGTTTGTTATCGAAGGTTACTGACCCAGCCAACTTGTTGGGCTTAGACTTGGATAGTAGCCCAAAATGCTTAAGCCCAGGTTATCTAGTAATATTTTCTAGTATTCAAAAGCTACTACCACACTTTGTGATTACTAGATGTGGTAATATTTTTGGGGTGCTACAATCACCCCCTCTTATATCCAGAACATCCTTATTATGCAGTGTCCCATGACCTATTCATAGTAACAAGAATGGCTTCACCTCTTGGGTAGCCTCTTCCTCCTAACTCTAGGGTAGGGGTGGCTCCACTTCTAGGACATCCCTTACCACAATTAGAGGAAATATGCTCTGATATCATTTGTAACGTCATGTGCCCTTATCACATATTACTGATCCAGGAAACTTGTTGGGATTGGGCTCAACTAGAGCCCTTAACCGTAATCTAAAATATTTAAGCCCATGTTGTCTAGTAGTTGCTCCTACTTCTTATAAGCTATTACCACACTTTACGATTACTAGATGTGGTACTATATTTGGAGTGCTACAATCACCCTCATTTTTGCAACTTCCTGATTGTGCAATGTCCCATGACCTATTCACAGTAACAGTTACGGCTTGACCTCTTGGGTAGCTTTATTCTCCTAACTCTATGCTAGAGTGGCTCCACCTTTAAGGCAACCATGGAATTTACTCCGATATCATTTGTAACATCCCATGTCCTATGCTTGGTCTGTTATCAGAGATTATTGATTCATACAACTTGTTGGGCTTGTGCTCAACTAGAGCCCTTAACCGTAGTCCAAAATGCTTAAGCCTATGTTGTATAGTAGCATCCCCTACTACTTATAAGCTACTACCACACTTTGTGATCACTAGATGTGGTTTTATATTTGGGATGCTACAATCACCATCACTTATATTCACAATGTCCTCATTGTGCAATGTCCCATGACCTGTTCACAGTAACAGATGCGACTTCACCTTTTGATTAGCCTTTTTCTCCTAACTCTATGGTAGGGATGGCTCCACCTTTTAAGCAACTCTTTGCACTGTTAGAGGGAATATGCTCTTATATCATTTGTAACGTCTCAGACCGTAAGTCTGGTCTATTATAAGATATAACTGACCCAGACAACTTGTTGGGCTTGAGATCCACTGGAGCTCTTAATCGTAGTCCAAAATGCTTAAGCCCATTTTGTCTAGTAGTAGCCCCTACCACTTATAAGCTACTGCCACACTTTGTGATCACTATATGTGGCACTATATTTGGGGTGCTATAGTAGCACTCACTTATATTCGCAACGTCCTCATGGTGCAATGTGTCATGACCTATTCACAGTAACATATGCTCTTCACCTCTTGGATAGCCTTTTTCTCCTAACTCTACGGTAGGGGTGGCTCCACCTTAAAGCAGCCCTTTCCACTGTTAGATGGAATATGCTCTGATTTATTTGGGCTCAACTGAGCCTTTAACCGTAATCCAAAATGCTTAAGTCCATGTTGTCTAGTAGTAACCCCTAATACTTATAAGCTACTACCACACTTTGTGATCACTAGATGTGCTACTATATTTGGGGTGCTACAATCACCATCACTTATATTCGCAATGTCCTCAATGTGCAATGTCCCATGACCTATTCACAATAATAGATGTGGCTTCACCTCTTGTATAGCCTTTTTCTCCTAATTCTATGGTAGGAGTGGCTCCACCTCTTGGACAACCCTTTCCAATATTAGAGGGAATATGCTCTGATGCCATTTGTAACGTCTTTGGTCCTAAGCCTGATTTGTTGTTAGAGATTACTAACCTAGACAACTTGTTGGGCTTGAGCTCAAATAGAGCTCTTGATCGTAGCCCAAAATGCAAAAAGTCCATGTTGTCTACTAGCAGCCTCCACTGCTCATAAGCTACTACCACACTTTGTGATTAGTAAATGTAGTACTCTATTTAGAATGCCAAAGATTGTATGGAAGAATAACATAAGGATAAAAATCGTTGCTATCAACCAAACAATGGATGTCATATTCCTTGCGAACTTGAGGAATTAAAGATACATACACAGTGAATGGATCAAAATAGTTGTTAAATGTAACATTACGTAATAAAGTAACCTTTTCCAAAATTCTTGTTGCTATATCTCAATTTTGTTTATATTGCATTTTATCGTATATAAAAAATGGATATCAATGTAGATTTATCAATTTATTTGATATGAACTTGGCATGACTATTATTTGCATTATAACGATTAAATCCGTCGGGTTAGATTTTAACGAAATTACCAAAACAATATATTGGATGGACAATAAAGACGAGGAAATGGGAAAATGAAGGGTGGTTTGAAAAGATGATGGGACGACACCAATGTTTTGAAAATCGGATCGGCCGGTTCGACCGGTGAATCGGGTCTGGATCGATCCGGTAATCGCTTTATGTCGGTTCGGTTCGATTTTCAAATTTTAATTAACCTGTTCGGTTCAACTTATTTTTTTGATCCGGTTTAACCAAGTTCAACCAAAGTACATTCAATTTTAAATTATTTAAAAATATTGTTAGTAATGGGAGTTGAACCCATATACTTTGGTAACCTATTTTAAACTACTAACCAACTATACTAACACAACTTTTGTACGTATTGGGTTTCAACTATAATTAAATCGCTATCATAATATAGAGCAACTAGTCCAAATAATATATATAGAGGAATGATCATATGAGTGCCAAAACTTGTGAGAGCATTGATTATGGACCACTAGATTCAACCAAGAGAGAGAAGACAAGGAGAGAGAAGACAGAATCATGTGGTCCAGAATCAATGCTCTCATGCGCGCTCTCACAGATTTTGGCTCTCATAGGATCACTCCTCATATATATATATATATATATATATATATATATATATATATGAGGATGGGGAGCTTGCACCAAGGTGCATGTAATTTTACATGCACCGGGGCTTTATATCTTCCATATTTTTTTATTTTTTTTGAAAAATATCACCATGTATATTCATCTATATATCCCTCCAATATGCCATTCGAATTTCGTCAGAAACAGAGACTTCTATGCCCTCCATCTAGAACAGGTCGATTACAGCAATTCTAAGACCGTTAAAATTACCTGTTCTAGATGGAGGTCATAGGAGTCTCTGTTTCTGACGAAATTCGAATGACATATTGGAGGGATATATACATGAATATACATTGTGATATTTTCAAAAAAATAAAAAAATGTATATATTATATGTATGCTATTTAATGGTGTATACGAAAAATATTTTATGTATAGTATGAAATATATACATTATCTATGTATTTTATTTATATTTCAAGCATATTTATATGGATATTATATAAATTTTATTTCATTTGGGTTTGATTAGCCGGTTCAACCACTTTTTTTCACCGGTCTGATTTGATCCGATTTAAATAATGATGACGTCATAATCCAGTTGAACCAATTTGATTGCATGATTCAACCTGATCCGATTATTTCCGGTAAGGTTTCCGGTTCGATGTCGGATTCGGTTTCAAAAACATTTGACGACACCACCTTTGGTCCATCCCGTGGACGTATTTATCATTGATCTGATCCATGCACCTGAATCGACTACTGTGGTCAAACATGGACTCGTCATATATGCAATGAATTGTAGCAATCTCAATTATATTATATAGGATTTTTATCATTTGTGCCCCTCCGAGATATCGCAATATCAGTTATGCCCCTATCTTTTTGTAATATCAGTTGTGCCCCTCACTTCTTGATAATATATCACTTGTGCCCCCCGGGTTAGTGACCGTCCATCCACAGTGCAAACGGACGTTAACTTTGAGGACATAAGCGGAATTAATTTTAAAAAAAGGGTTATATGATCATTTTATACCCTCTTCCTCATCCTCTTCTTCTTCCTCCTCTTCCCCCATCCTCTTCCTCCTCCTCCAACCTCCTCCTCCTCCCTCTCCGCTTGAAACTCCTCCCCAGCCCGCACCTCCTCCCAACTCCGCTCCGAGCTCCCCGCACCTCCTCCCAGCCCGTCGCCCGCCGCCCCTCCCACGCGCCGCCCAGCCCCTGCTCCCCTGGGTCGTCCCCTCCCCTCCCCCGCACCGCCAGCCCCGCACCGCGTCGCCCCTGCCCCTACCCCGCGCCGCCCAGCACATGCTCCCCTGGACCGCCCCCTCCCCTCCCCCGCGCCGCCTAGCCCCGCAGCGCCGCCCCCGCGCCGCCCAGCCCCACATTGCGCCGCCCCAGCCCCGCGCCGCCCAGCCCTTGCTCCCCTGGGCCGCCCCCTCCCCTCCCCCGCGCCGCCCCGCAACACGCCTCCACGATCCATGTATCGGTCTATCGACTGTGCAGCGTCTGGCTCGCGGAAACCGTCGCGTGCATGCTGTTGAAGAACACGAGAGCTGCACATTGCTGTTTATATTTGAATGTAGACAATTGCTCATCCTCTAATTTGGACTGCAATTGACTTATCTTGTCAAAGCACGGCTTTAAGAAGGGGGCACGCTGGGGTGCGCGTGCGAAGGCTGAGGGGCGGACTGCCGCTGACGGCTGGGCAAGAGCCGCGTGCGGCTTCGGGGGAGGTCGCAGGCGGCATGTGGCTGGCAATGGCTAGGGCAGCAGGAGGACGTGGTGTGGTCGTGCACGGTGCAGGTGCAGGCGCAGGCGAACTCCGGACGGAGAGGGATGAGGAGGTTGGAGGAGGAAGAAGAGGAGTCTGGACAATAATACCCCTCTTAACTGCATCAAGGTTTGAAAAAAACATGGTTAAGTCAATTCATTGACGGTTAATCTGACGGAAGGGCACAAGTGATAACGGAGAAAGAAGTGAGGGGCACAACTGATATTACCAAAAAGATAGGAGCATAACTGATATTGCGTCAGAGGGGCACAAGTGATAAAAATCCTATTATATATATATGCTTACTTGTCCAAGCTAAGGACTTGCCGACGTCCCTTGTCCATGCCCATATATGTGTGCAGATTGGCGGCATCAGTTGCATTATGATGACTATCCCTATCTATCTATCAAATGTAATAATACCCTTAAGCCTTCCGTTGACCTCACTACTTAATTTCTATCAACGGCTTTGAAAGCAAAGGATAACCAGTTTCCAATCTTTGCTTCGTGGGCAGAACTTTGAGACTTTAGTTTTGACTGAGGTGTGTGCTCAATAATTACGTTAATGTCGAGGCAGCAACAATTAAATAAATCGCGTGAGATATGCGGTGCTTTTCTCTTAACCGGATAGATTGTGTGATGGAGGCGGATCGTCCGTAGACTCTGCAGTAACCGCTTGAGCCACTCGATCTTGATCGAGCCGTTCACACGAATTTGCATGGTACATTCCCACAAAAAGTGTGAATTCGTGTGGACCGTTCGATCAAGATCCAGCGACTTCAATGATCCACAATTTTACTGCATAGTCTGCAGTACAACATACGATCCCCCCGCTTGTGTGATATGTACGTGATTTTAGTACGATATTATTAGTATTATTATTACTATATTAGGATCATGAGGCTGCCATCATCACATATTCGGTGTTTTTATTTTTTAGAAAATACCGTAATGTATTTTTATCACTATATTCCTCTTATATGCTTCCAAATTCATCAGAAATAGAGACTTATATGCTCTCAATCCGAAACGGGTAATTTTAACGGTCTTAGAATTGTTGTAATCAACATGTTATGGATGGAGGGTATATGAATTTCCATTTCTGATGAAATTAGAATGACATATTAGAGGAATATAGTGATGAAAATATATAATGAATATTTAAAAAATCCATAGAAATTTGAGGTGGGGCAGCCAACGAGCAGCCCCATTAAACCCTTGTTAGTATCATCATCTAATTTTCTTTATCATTAAAGTTTATCTCAATTATTGCTAAATATGGCAATGACCGGTACAAACTGGGATTGTTGTACATAGGATTACCAGTGCATATATTAAACAGTAAAACATCGGATCCAAATGAATTAACAGAGAAACAATACCGAATAAAATCATATTAATCGTATGTTTCCCAATCATTATCCGATTATACAATGCAAACAGGAATCGATTAATAGAACAGAAACATAAATAACACGGGCATGATCTAGAAAGGGTAAAGCAATAAACATATTGCGGCAACCAAAATAAAATAAAGATCAGTTTAAAGTCACCGTAGCGTCTATGAACTGGACTGTCCTTAGAGAAGATATCGCCCCCACCATACTGGTGTGTAGGGTACTGGCGATCCGCTCTCAGGATACGATGGCTCACGATCGTCGTCGGCGTACACCAACGGGATCGTCCTCGATTGTACCTCAGAGAACTGCAGCCGAGAGAGGAAGAAGGAAACGTTCGTCCGTGAGAGGAAGAACAAAAGAGACAGCGTGAGAGAGGTTTTTCTTGCGAGTTAAGAAAAACGGCGTGCCCTAGCGTGCGCTTACCTTTGGTTTCCGAAAACGCAGCCTTTCGGATCCCAAAATCGCGCCCATAATGGCGAGTTGAATTCCCATTTAAGTCGGCTTACCAAATTAATCGTGTGATTAATTTAATCGACTTATCAAATGAAAACCGCAGCAAAAGTATCGAGATCCGAGATCCGAATTAACTCTCCCGAGCCCGAGCCCGAGCCCCGAGCCCCGAGCCCGAGCCCGAGACGGAGCGGAGCGTAGCGCGCGCGTGCGTGTGTGGTCCTCCATTCCTCCTCTCTACTATTGCTACAAGAGCTTGGGGTGTGGACTCATATATAAGTCCACCAAAAGTTTAGACCTCTAAGGTATGGTACTAAACTTCCACCCAAACTCAACCATGTTTCAAATTTGGGAATTCCCACTTTCCCTCTAAACCATTTGGTTTCCCAATTGAAACCAAATTAATACCAAATTGTACTTAATAGGTTTTCCAATTAAAACCTATATATATAATTTTAATACAACAATCCCCCACGAATTCACCAATTTGAAAAAGAGATTCAAAAGGATTTAAGAGACTTCTTTCGGCTACCCACACTTTGCTTTCAGTAAAGGTACCTTCCGGTTTGAACCTCTACCTGAGTTTACTACTTTCACTTTAACAGGAACGAAGTGAGCTACGTCTTGAACTTCAGACCTTAGTGTTAGAGTATACGGTAGAAACAAAAAAGCGTTGTTCTTGGTACAATCTTCAGGGTTTGTGCTCTTAAAGGCCATGCACCCTTATCCTGTTTCATGAGTGGGTTCATGAAAGACCCTCTTCCTTTAACTGCGGCCCACAGTAACACTCACATAGGTGGCGTTCTCCAAGGATGCACTGCTAACATCCTGCCCAAAGGCTTGAACCCATTCAGAGCCTACGCTCTTCCTAAACTTGCAACTTAAATGGCACTCAGGCTTTCAGGGATAAGACACTCATGCTTACGCATTAAACTTAGAGTGCCAACCAGTTCTCCAAACAGCTTGTTATTAGCACATTGAACCTACTTTGTGGGATCTCCACTCAGATAGGTTGGGTTGCTACTGTAGAGGAACTCCCAATGGGTCTTGATAACACCAAAAAGACCTCAAGACCCGGGTGAAGGTAATGGAACAAGGGTCGTTGCGATCCGGATCTCAGAGGATAGGTGTATCAAGAAAAATCAACCACTCAAACAGATAAAAATAATCAAGCACGAAAGCGAGCGGTCTAGCTATAAGATTAACCTGGTATAGCTCCCAGGGTCGAACACAAGGAGCACGGGTTGGCCTAGGGCCTACGAAGTAGTAAAAAGAAAATAAAAGGAAAAACAAGGATTTTTAATGGTTTTTAATAATTTTTATATTTTTTGGATTTTTGAATTATAAAGAAAATAAAAGAAAGTAAAATCAAGCCAAATTAAGCAATTTATTTAACACACCAAAAATTAAGCAAAAAATTAAAGAAAAATTGTTTTTATGTTTTTTTAGGTTTTTAAGTGTTTTTGGTGAATTTTTGGTATTTTTCTAATGTATATTTTATTTTATAAAAATCAAACAGTGCTCAAAGGCCTAGGTACTGTCCAGCAAGGCTTGAAACCCAAAAATAAAATATTTATGGATCTCAACAAGCCCTGGAGGTAATTTTCCTGTAATCTAGAAAGAATAAGGAAAATTTGGGCACCTAAATTATTGTTTTTGGATTTTTATATTATTTATTATAATTTTTATGAGTTTTTAGGGGTTTTTAGATTTTTATGGTTTTTAAGCAATGAAAAATAGCCAAAATTGGCTAGAAAATCAAACAACACACAAGAAACAATAACTAATTTTTTTGGAATTTTTGAAGGTGTTTTTATATTTTTTGGTATTTTTAAACCTAGACAGTAGCTAAAAAGAATGTTTTTGAATTTTTAAAAATACTAAATGAAATAAAAAATGTCCTCAAAAATTCTCAAAAATCCAACAACATGGCAGGAGCCATGTGTCAAATTTTATCGAATTTGGAGGTCGTTTGATATTTATTCAAAAATCAAAGAGGGGGCACTGTGCACAGGGACGTAAGTGCAAATACCCGCAAGTCTGGGGGGCCAAGGTGCAAAAATCCCAGCTAAACACACGCGTGGCGCGTGCCTGGGGCACTCAGGGGCCTTTTGGTAATAAAAACCAAGTTCATGGACCTTTTGGTAACTCGTACCAAAAGTCCAGGGACTTGGATGCAAAAATCCCACTAAAATCCGCACATGCGTGAATAAAAGGCTCACAGGGGCATAAATGCAATTACCAAAAAGTTTTTCTTCATTCAATAACCCAACAGAACTACAGGATGAAAGACGCAAATATCCCAAACAAGGCACGTGGCGAAGCACGTGAGGTCACATACACAGGGGCATAAAAGCGAAACTAAACAAGCACGACGTCCCAGTTGCAATTTACCCTACGTAAATAAAAGGACTAAAATATTTACAGGACTGACATGTAAAACAAAAAGCTAAGAGGGGGCCTAAGTAATTTACCCCTTATTAAGTCGACGGCTCGATGGCGGACGCGTGGCGGAATCGGACGGCTCAGGTGCCTGGCGCCTCTTCTCTTCTGCAGCACGGGGGCTATCGACGGTCCAGAGGGAGACACGTGGGAGATCTAGCGGTTCAGGTGCTACGCCCTCTCTCCTCTGCTCTGACGGTCCGGATGACGCCTCGAATCAATCAACGGCTGCTGCTCCTCGAAGAACGGACGATCAAGATTAAAACTGGGAGCGAAGGCTGATCGGACGGTGCTGAAGGATGGTGGAAGAACACTCAGCCGGCGAGCTTCGCCGGCCTCGTGCGTGAGCTGTAGACCTCCTCAGCTGCTCCTGCTGATCGGAGAAGATCCGCGGTGATGCCCCGCGGCTGGTGGTAGCCTCCGATGACCCACCCGAGCCCTGGAGGGGCTCCGGCGAGCTCGGCGGCGGTGAGCTCCTGGACCTGATGTGAGGGGGGCTCAGATGCCCTCCTTCTGACCTGCAAGATGTACCAGAAGCTTCGCGGGTCGAGGGCAAAGTGCCTCGACCCGAAGAAGCGAAGTGAAGGTGAACGGGGCGTCGGGGCGAATGAGCTCCGGCGAGCGGAGGATGGGGGAGCTCGACTCCCAGCTCCGGGGCGAGCTGGGTTGAATGACTGGGCGAAGAACGTGCGTGGGTGGATGGCGAAGATGATGGTGTGTCCCGATGATCGAAATGGTACTCGATGTGGCCGGAATCAGCGGAACATGGCGGAGATGCGATTTGGGGAAATGAGAAATTACACTAAATGGGCGAGCTAAATGGATACCTGGGTGATGCGGGAGACTATGCTGGAGCTTGGCTAGCTCCTGGTCGTCGCCTCGAAGGTCGTCACTGCCTGAGGCTCGAGCTCCGGTCGAGTGGCGGAGCACGGCGGCGTGAAGCTGCCGGATCAGTGACCGGCCACCTCCTCCTCGCTGCAACAAGGGCCAACGCGAGCTGTCACCTCGGTGGTTACGATGGAGGTCACGGGAGTGAAGGTAGGGAGCCAAAGATAGAAAGAAAGTGCGGCGGAGCTCAGACTATATAGTGCTAGGGGTCCGGCTAGATCAGAGTCGGGCGTGAAGCTCGGAGCGCGGATCCCCATGCAAACCTCCGGGCGAGGATCTCGGATGTACGCAGAAGGATTAGGACCCGGGGTTTACGCGATTGGCAGGCGGATCGAGCTGGGAAAAATCAAGGAAATCGGGTCGACAGCCCGATCCGCGAAAGGGGAAGGTCCGCGGGGGGAGTTGACCGGGGGTCAACATCCCCCGTGGACCAATCAGGAGTCGCCAATTATTGAGTTTTTATTTGAATTTTTTGGGCCTTTAAATGGCCGAATTTTCAAAAACTTAAAACACAAAATATTTTTATTTTATTTTTTTCTATTTTTTTGTGATTTTTAATTAATTTTTGGAAATAAAAATAAGGTATTTACAATATAGGTCTATACATAGGTATATATACAATATATGATTTTTAATTTTGATTTTTAATTAGTTATTTTTATACATTTTTATTCCTATTTTATATTTTATTTATTTATAGGATAAAATGAGGAATAAAAGGCTATTTTTATTTTATTTTTATTATTTATATACATAGGTGAAATAAATAGTTATTTACAACTATATACATGGTATATGTACACATATATTTTTGTATTTTAATTTTGTGATTTTTATTTGATTTTTGTTTTGTTTCTTTTTCATTTAGTTTATTTACAATATATACATAGAATATTTACAAAAAATTTTGAACATAAATAAAGTTATCTACAAGGTGAAATAGATGAGGATGAGGGTCTATGTACAAGGTGAAGGGTTCTTTTTGAATTTTTGATTTTTATCTTTTTGTTTTGTTTTTATACTTCATAAATATTTACAAATATTTACAACATATTTTTGGTTGAGGAAAATATATAATTTTATTTATTTACAAATATATACATGTGTGAGCCCCTATCTCCCTCTACTTGGCTTTTATGCGGTCAGGCCCATGCTGAGCCCTCCCTTGGGTTAGGTTGCTCAATATTTATTCTAAATATTTCCCTCTTTTTCTTTTTCATCTTTATTCTTTTATTTTTGCACAAAAACATGCTAATTATCTATATTTACAAACATGCATGCTTTTGCTAACTTTTCCTATTTACACATATCTACATGCATTTGCATAGGTTTTTGTAGCTAAAATATAAGAATAAAGAGTGATGAATGGGTATTCATCAGGTCTCAGTCCCATCCCAAGCCTAGACTTTAGGACTAAAGATCTATCAAGTCCCTTAGTCAACGGATCTGCCGTGTTGTCTTTGGATCCAACAAAATCAACAGCCAACACTCCTCGAGACACCAAATCCCTTAACGTCTTAAGTCTGATTTGTATGTGTCTCCTTGTTTTCTGATTGAACTTTGAACTCTTGATCTAGACAATTGTGGTCATATTATCACAATGTACCGAGATCGCAGGAACAGGCTGACCTATCATGGGAATTTCAGACAGAAGTTCCCTTAGCCATTCAGCCTCAATTCCAGTGGTGTCCAAAGCACATAGCTCGGCCTCAAAAGTGGATCGAACTAGAATGGTCTGTTTCACAGACCTCCAGGAGACTGCACCGCCTCCAAGGGTAAATACATACCCTGTAACACCATTACTCCCAGACTCATCTATTTTTCCTATCCAGCTTACATCACTGTATCCTTCTAGTACAGAAGGATGTCTACCATAATGCAAACTAAGGGAAATAGTTCCCTTCAAGTACTTCAGTACTCGATCCAGAGCCTCCTACTGAGTACGGTCAGGATAACTAGTGTATCTACTATGCTTTGCAACCGAGAATGAAATATCAGGTCTCGTGCAATTTGCAAGATACATTAAACTTCCTATCACTTGTGAATACCTTAGCTGGGCTACAGGTACTCCACTTTTATTCTTAAACAGCGTTTTGGATTAATCATAAGGAGTGCTTACAGCTTTGCAATCTTGATATCCAAATTTCTTAAGTACCTTCTCAACATAGTGAGATTAAGAAATTACAATCACATCAATTGACCTTGTCAGTTTGAGATCCAAGATTACATCAGCAACACCCATGTCCTTCATCTCAAACTTGCTACTTAAGAATGACTTAGTCTCATTAATAATCCTCATGTGTGATCCAAACAACAATATGTCATCAACATATAGGCATAAGCCAATACACTCAGCACCTTTCACTTTGGAATAAACACACTTGTCGGATTCATGAACCTTAAAGCCACATGACAAAATAGTCTTGTCAAATTTTTCATACCACTGCTTTGGTGCTTGTTTCAATCCATAAAGGGATTTGACAAGCTTGCAAACCTTTCCCTCATTCCCAGGAGTCACAAGCCCATCAGGTTGATCCATATAGATCTCTTCCTCAAGATCGCCATGCAAGAAGGCGGTCTTCACATCCATCTGGTGGATAGAGAGATCATATATAGATGTCAATGCTATGAGCATCCGGATTGTGGTCATCCTAGTCACGGGGGAATAGGTATCAAAATAATCGATACCTTCCTTTTGCCTAAAGCCCTTGGCAACTAATCTGGCTTTGTACTTTTCAATTGGTCCGTCAGGTCTAAGCTTTCTCTTAAACACTCACTTGCACCCAATAGTAGAGCACCCTTTGGGTAAATCAACCAACTCCCAAGTTCCATTAGCCATAATAGAATCCATCTCAGATTTGATGGCTTCCTTCCATTGTTTTGCTTCAGATGAAGCCATGACTTCCTTGTAACTTGGTGGATCACCCTCGATCTGGTAGACAATGAAGTCGCCACCCAGATCCTTGGCTATCCGAGGTCTTTTACTTCTCCTTGTCTCAATCTCTTTAGAAAGATCATTGGGTTCAGGTTGAGTCTCAACCCCCACATTCGATATCCTTTCCACTTGATCTAGAATAGATCCTGATGTGGAGGCGCCCTCAATGGTCAGATTCTAAGGAATCCCAGTCTTCAACGGAAAGACATCCTCAAAGAAGGTAGCATCACGGAGTTCAACAATAGTGTTGACATTTATGTTCGGTATCTCGGACCGAATTACCAAGAACCTATATGCATAGCTATTTTCTAGATAACCTAAGAAGACCGCATCAACAGTTTTAGGAATAAGTTTCTTTCTCTTGTGTTCTGGGACTAAAACCTTAGCGAGACAGCCCCACACTTTGAAATATCTTAAACTCGGTTTCCTATTTCTCCAAAGTTCAAAGGGACACTTTTCCATATGTCTTGAAGGCACCCTATTCAGAATATGGCAATCCGTATTCAAGGCTTCTCCCCACATATACGTTGGAAGTCCAGAACTCTGTAGGAGAGCATTGATCATGTCAGTTAAGGTTCTATTTTTCTGTTCTGCTATCCCATTTGATTGCGGTGAATATGGGGCCGTAACTTCATGAACTATGCCAAATGATTTGCATTGTTCATCAAATAAGTTAGAGGTATATTCACCTCCTCTATCTGATCTAAGGCGTTTAAGCACTTTTCCTGTTTGTGTCTCAGCCTCATTCTTAAAGATAAGAAATTTCTCTAAGGCTTCATCCTTGGTTTTCATTAGATATACATAGCAGTATCTACTGCCATCATCTATAAAGGTGATAAAGTATTTCTTATTGTCTCGGGTCAACACACCATTAAACTCACAGATATCAGTGTACACTAGATCCAAGATCTCACTATCTCTAGAGACAGGCTGAAAAGACTTTCTAGGTGTCTTAGCTTGCACACATATCTCACATTTTTTAGTTTTATCCATAGTGTGTTTAGGGATCAACTCTAAATTCATCATTCTTTTAATTGAATTTAGGTTTACATGTCCCAATCTACAATGCCACAGATCACAAGATTCTAGATTATTCACAACATGAGACACAGAACTAGAACATTCAGCATTCAAAACATTCAAATGTTTACTGAATCACATCTAATTCTAAATAATAAATCAAAATCAGCCAAATAGCCTTTTCCATAGAAAATGCCATGTCTCAGAATAACAACTTTATTACATTTAAAGTTTAATTCAAAACTATTTCTAACTAAGATAGAGCCAGATAACACATTCTTCTTGATGTCAGGAACATGCAGCACCCTGTGCAATGTCCAGACACGTCCAGAGGAGAACCTCAAGTTGACTTGTCCCGACCCTAGCACCCTGACCGCAGAATTGTTCCCCATCTTCACAGTCCCACCGCTGCAGGTCTGATATGAAGAAATTAACGTTCTGTCAGAACATACATTTACATTGGCTCCCGTATCCACGAGCCACTCATTTGGATAATGGATATGGTATACTTCAGGTTTTACAGAGACATACCCCTCGCTAGCCCGAGTCCCATAGTGATCATGTTCATTTGTGGACGCCCGTCTGTAGCCTTAGGTTGAGCCTTCAAGGACGGACAGTCCTTCTTCAAATGGCCAACCTGATTATAGTGCCAGCAGGGTTTATTCTTTGTCTTTTTCTGGATCTTGCCCTTTGGTTTCATTTTATTGTTATTGGGACCCTTTCCCTTCTTATCATTGCCCTTCGAGGTCATAAAATTAACCTTAGCCTGAATATCAACAGGAAGCACAGGTTTTTATTTCCTGTGTTCCTCCTCTATGGAAATTGCCACCATCAAGTCATCCATAGAAATTTTCCCCTTTCTGTGTTTCAGGATCATACCGAAGTCTTCCCACGACTTTGGGAATTTTTCTATTATGCACATGACCTGAAACTTCTCTAGAAGTTTCATTTCGGCATCCTCTAAACCATGGAGCAGGAGTAGAAACTCGTGTGCCTGTTCAGTAACAGACTTCCCTTCGACATGGAAAACTTCAAAAATTTGGCTACGGAGTATTTCTTAATACCGAGGTCTTCGATGTTATACTTCCGATCCAAGTCTTCCCATAGCCCCTTCACAGTCTGCGTGGATGAACAATATACGTCAAACAACGTGTTGGACAGAGCCAACAAGATGCAACCATGACATATACGGTCACGTTCCTTTCACGAAGATTGCGCCTTATGGCTATAGGGTGAGGGGTTTTCCGCCTCCACCGTAGGACAGTCGATTTCAAGCATTGAGATTAACCCTATGGTGGTTAACCAGATCTTCATGCGTTGTTGCCAACGCTTAAAATTCTGTCCACTGAATTTTTCAGGCATACCGGTCATATCTACCCTCGATTTAAACATTGTTTCCGACATAATTTTACAACCGGTTCCAGATATCTTCTCTAAGATTGTTGTACATAGGATTACCAGTGCATATATTAAACAGTAAAACATCGGATCCAAATGAATTAACAGATAAACAATACCGAATAAAATCATATTAATCGTGTGTTTCCCAATCATTATCTGATATACAATGCAAACAGGAAACGATTAATAGAATAGAAACATAAATAACACGGGCATGATCCAGAAAGGGTAAAGTAATAAACATATTGTGGCAACCAAAATAAAATAAAGATCAGTTTAGAAGTTACTGAAGCGTCCATGTACTGGACTGTCCTTAGAGAAGATATCGCCCCCACAATACCGGTGCGTAGGGTACTGGCGATCCGCTCCCAGGATACGACGGCTCACGATCGTCGTCGGCACACATCAACGGGATCGTCCTCGATTGTACCTCAGAGAACTGCAGCCGAGAGAGGATGAAGGAAACGTTCGTCCGTGAGAGGAAGAACAAAAGAGACGGCGTGAGAGAGGTTTTTCTTGCGAGTCAAGAAAAACAGCGTCGGGTGAGGGATATATAAAGCGGGGCTCGCGTGCCCTAGCGCGCGGTTATCTTTGGTTTCCAAAAACGCGTCCCGAAAACGCAACCTTTCGAATCCCAAAATCGCGCCCATAATGGCGAGTTGAATTCCCATTTAAGTCGGCTTACCAAATTAATCGTGTGATTAATTTAATCGACTTACCAAATGAAAACCGCAGCAAAAGTATCGAGATCCGAGATTCGATTTGACTCTCCCGAGCCCGAGCCCGAGCGGAGCGGAGCGCGCGCGCGTGTGTGGTCCTCCATTCCTCCTCTCTACTATTGCTACAAGAGCTTGGGGTGTGGACTCATATATAAGTCCACCAAAAGTTTAGACCTCTAAGGTATGGTACTAAACTTCCACCCAAACTCAACCTTGTTTCAAATTTGGGAATTCCCACTTTCCCTTCAAACCATTTGGTTTCCCAATTGAAACCAAATTAATACCAAATTGTACTTAATAGGTTTTCCAATTAAAACCTATATATACAATTTTAATACAACAGGGATGACAAAGACACCTTGCAATAGGGATGAAAACGAATTTGAACATATTCGTATCCGATCCGCTATCGTATTCGTTTTATATATCTTTTGACCACTACAAAAAATTTGAGCTATAGTGACGGTTTTGAAAAAATCCGTCACTAAATTAGCCGTTGTTAAATATATAATGACGATATTATTCATTGTGAAATGAGTTTTCTTACTCAAAATTAGCAATGAATATCATATCTATCGTTATATCACACTACAAGGAAAATAAGTTGTGGCTACAGAACTATGGTCACGGATATGGGGTTTGTGGACACAGAATTGGGTTCTAGCCACGACATATCGTGGCTAATAGCCGTAGCTACAAGTCTCGTCGTGAGAGTTATCTAGCCACGAATATACCGTGGGCACTACAAGTGGCCACAGAATTTATCGTGGCCACAACTCTTATATGAAGGCTTTGGCCACGGATTGTGGTTACGAGAAACTAGTGGCCACGATTTATCGTGGCCACAAGTTTCTGTAGCCACATTTCGTGGCCACAACTCATTTTTCTTGTAGTGTCATTAGCAACGGTCCACATAACGACGCTTATTCGTCGCTATTTTTCAAAATTTTAATTAATCGTCGCTAAATTTTGAACTAAAAAAATAGCGACGATTAGTTGATATTTTGAAAAATAGCAACGAATAAGCGTCGCTATGTGGACCGTTGCTAATGATATAACAACAGATATGATATTCGTTGTTAATTTTGAGTACGAAAACTCATTTTGCAACGAATAATATCGTCATTATATATTTAACAACGACTAATTTAACGACGAATTTTTTCAAAACCGTCACTATAGCTCAATTTTGTTGTAGTGTATATTCGTATTTGTATTCGTTTTAAAATAGATGCGGTTATGGATATCACTTTGACATTCGCTAATATCCGAGTTCGTATTCATATATTCGTTTTCTTATATATGTCTAATTAACACTACAAGAAAAATGAGTTGTGGTCACGGAATGTGGCTACGGAAACTTGTGGCCACGATAATTCCGTGGCCACTAGTTTCTCATACCCACAATCCGTGGCCATAGTTTTCATATAAGAGTTGTGACCACGATAAGTTCTGTGGCCATTTGTAGTGGTCACGACAAATCCGTGGCTAGAGAACTCTCGCGACGAGACTTGTAGCTACGACTACTGGCCATGATGTGTCGTGGCCAGAGCTCAATTCTATGGCCACAAACTCCATATCCGTGGCCGTAGTTCTGTAGCCACAACTTGTTTTCCTTGTAATGTAATAATAAATTTATTTATAACTATGTGTAACAACATTTTAAGATTGCATTCACCATTGTCGATATAATTGTTATGAAATTAATATAGCTGGTATATCTATTTTATATTTAAATCATCTTAAACATGTATATTTTAGTTAATCTTCTAAATATTTCTGTTATTATTCATATCCCAATTCGTATTTATTTTACATTCGTATTCGTTTTTAAAGATATAATAACACATTTTTCACATCATCAATATTTAGATCCGCATAGGTATCGGTATTTTAAAATGATTAAGGATATGATTATACTTATATTCGTATTCTTATCCCACCGTTTTTTTCTCTGCCGGTAACCGTTATCAATGTTTGCTTTTTGTTTTTCTACGATTTACTATTTTAGGGCCGATATTTGCTTTGTTGCTTAATTTAAAAGGATACGATATCAAAAATAAGAGATACTAGGATGATAAACGATAACGACTGCAACAAAATTAAATTCTTATATTAGGAAACATGCATTTGATAGTTTATGTAATGATGCGTATTTTGTCAAAGATCATGTACGTGTTTTTTTTGTCAATATGTAGTTTGCAGGGTATTTATGTAAAGTTACATGTTTACACAGATATTTATGTATAAACCTGCACTAACCTACATTAAATTTCTTAGAAGCAAAATAATTAATTGGCATGTGCATTCGATTAAAGATTAGCCATAAGATTTTGTATTTTCATGCATATGATTTATAATCTATCATCAAATAAACATGTTTAGTGAAAAATGATTATAGAAAATATTGTAAACGAGTCATTAGTGAGATTATATCATAGAAATAAAAATTGTAAAAAATAAGGAGAAATTTCATTACACTATGCTTTGTGCGTGTGAAAGCAAATAGGTATTGATATATCCGTATTCGGTTTGTTACCGTGTCTATTTTCTACCTATTTTGATACGTATACCCATGTCTATAATAAAATAGATAAGAATGCAAATATATTTTGATATCAGCAAATATCCATGTCTATATTTTTTTGAAAGAAGCGAGGGTGAGCTTCCGAGTTGGGAGTCACCGCATAAAGATTTTATAAATGAAAAAGACGACTATAAGAGACATTACCTGAGCTCCCAAAAGTTTAGGAGAGCCCTACAATGGGACACCACATTTTCTAAATAAAACGTCTGATTTTTAAAAACAAACTCATTTCTAGCTAACCATAAGGCCCACAGAACCGCAAAAGGTTTAACCACGTTATCTAAGGAGTTGCTTCCGACTCGCCTTACCGACTCCCAGAAGTTTGAGGTCCCGTCCGTAATCACCCAGGGGATATCCAATTCCCTCCATACCTTCGTCGATGCCGCACATTTATATTAATACATAAATATCTGTATTTGTACATTTATATTAATACATAATTGCATATTTATTTATATTAATACATAATTGCATCCATGTCTATATTTGTGCATTTATAGTATCCATGTCTATATTTGTACATTTATATTAATACATAATTGCATATTTATTTATAACTATAAAAAGTATACGCTTTGTTACTATATTTATATAGACTTTATGAAATAAATATAGTCAGCATTTTAGCATCGCATGTAAGACATCCAACTCATTTCTTTAAGATAATGTATAAAGTATTTTAATATTATTCGTATTTGATCTGTATTTTTTCATAGTGGTATCCTTTTATGGATATTGATAAAATAATTTTGATATCTGAAAATATTTTGTACTAGTAGGCACCCGGTGCGTTGCACCAGAATACATATATAAAAATAAAGTTTGACAGCATATTCTTCATCATGAATAGCATAATATTGTATTGCCTAGGTCCTGGAATCCATTTACTTCCTCTTTTCATATATGTTTTTTTTGTAAGGACACTCAACTTTTGGAGGGACATTAAGATCTTAAACAAAAAAGATGTCATACCTCAGCAATTTTTTTAAGAATTGCCTATAGAAATATTTCACCGGTCATATACGAAAAAGTGTTTAAATTATCGTTTATTATATTGATATCTCGGAATGCAACCTTCTTATCACAAATGATAAATAATTATCGAAAATTGGTCATTATTGTTAACTATGCCCATGTATGGTATTCCCTCGATCTTCTCATTCCTTGAGTGAACCAAAGGAATTTAAAATTAGTGACTTGTTTACGGGAAAATCAAAGATAAGAAAGCGATAAATGTTGCATAGACATAATAGACAATTTATTCACTAATATATCTACTTTGAATTTAGGATTGTCTATCAAGGTTAAAGTTCTCTTATTGCGAGCAATTTAGGGTATGATAACGACCACTTGACATAAGATCAAAAAGAATTACATGGAAATACACACCATTTGTCTGTTGTTGAGCCCTCCCACACACGATTCCTCGATCACTCCAGCTTTGGTATAGGAACACAATAGTATCGTCAAGACAAACAGTCACCCTGCCTCAAATTATAATGGTCCATGGCAAACATGTTCTCATGAGCATTCCCCCGAATATCTTCGAGCACTCCCATCATCTCTGATTTTTCTTCTAAAAAGACTAGTATATACCTCGATAAATGTACCGAAAGGGGATTCCAGAGGAAGAACCTGTTTGCATAAGCAACATGTTAGCAAAAGAGCACAAGTGATAAATGTTTAAGTGGAAGTATCACATTGAAAAATATACCATCACGCGAAAGAATAACACAAGTGAAGTATTAGGGCATCGAGGGCGTTTTGAGCCTCGTGGGTGCAATGGAGGTGAGGAAGGAAATGAACGCTGAAAGGAGCCGCTCCGAAACATGATGCATGTCCCCGGCAACCGGAGAATGTTCGGTTGGCAAAGGTGAAAGATGGCTTTCATCTCGAGTTCATCTGTGAAGCTCGGGCCCTCCCTCGCACCATCAACCACATCGCCACCACACTGGTGGGCTCCTCGACAACACTCCGATATCCGAAGTCGAGTAGGCGATAGCACCTAAGTTTCTCCAAGGCGTTCTGGAGCTCCTTCATCAAGGTGTGACCGTGATGTTGAATCGCGGGCCGGCAACTTCTTCATTCTCGGAGTTTTGTCTCCTCCTCCACCTCTTCAGTCTTCACCTTCTACTCGTCCCTCCAATCGTTGCTAGTAAGATTAGCACCTATATCCATATTTTAAAATGAGTTAGTAATAGCTATATTCTTATTCGTATCTCACCATTTACATTCATATTTCACTATTTGGAGTAATATAATTCCTCTCTGTAATTAAGATGATTATTTTAATAATCACATCTTATAGATGTATTGATTCATATTTTTTCCATATATTTTAAATGTAGAAACTGTTCATAACATATAATTTTCATTATCATATTTTCCATAGCAGATCATCATATACTAAGTAATCCTAAAATTTGCATCAGCATAGACCCTTTTTTGTATCAGGTTACATCTCTTATCGTATTTGTTAAGGTTCATTTTTCATTTTTGTTCGGTTGGTCTCATAGATAGTAAAAGAATAAAGATTATGGATAGATATCTAAGGAACTTGATGTGATATCATTCATTCTGAGATTGCTTATTACGAGATAAAGTCATTGTGTCTCGATCTTATCTCACACCTTAATATATTATTAGGGTGATCGACAATCAACTCAAAGGACAACGTAAAGCATGACCTAATTTGATGATTGAAAAATGGACATCAGTACCATTGGAAATTGCAATTATCAGATATAGAGAGGCAAACGGATGCAACCAGATGTGGATATATCCATATCAGATCTGTCATCGTATTCATTTTATAAAGATTTTGACATCTTTATTCATATCCATTTAAAAATGAATACGAATATCGATAACACTTTGGTATATGAAAACATTCGTATCCGTATATGCATATCTATAATTTTTACTTTCTTTCACCATATTTAATCTAAGGGGGAAATGGGGCTCCCCATGGGGGAACTAAGTTGGCGCTCTCCTCCCTATTTTTCCTATATTTTTTAATTTTTAATAAATTCGTGAAAATTCATCAATATATCCCTATATTACGTCATTCAAGTTTCGTGAGAAACAAAGACTCCTACAACTTAGACATTTATTTTTAAACGGTTGCAGAATTGATGAAATCGACCATGTCTGGATGGAGGTTGCAGAATTGATTGTTATATAAGCATATTTAGTATAATTATATCGTATTTATGCTACAAAATACGCGTATATATAATTTGATCTATAAGGTGTTTCTTTATTCGATAATATCAGTTTTCTTTACTGTGTCTCCTTGGTGTTCCTGATCATGGCTTCCGGAGTTCTTGCCATGCATTATAATATTTATTTCATAAAATATTTTACATAAATAATTCACCACCATCCATCATGGAATGTGGATCGAAGAGATCCACGTGTCTTTAACTTAGTCGTTCTCGATTACGCGTTTGATTCAATGTTCAGACCTTGGCTTTTTCAGAAATTAGATATTTGGAGATGTCCGGGAGTGATAGAAAGATGATAAGTTATGAAATTCCTCATAAATATTAAGTTTCATGTATCAAAGACGTATAAAAGACTACTTGTAAAACTCTGGAAGATTTCTTATGACATTCGATCACTCAACGATCTAAGAAATAGGTATATGATAAATTTATGCATGCATTATAATGGTGGTTCCTGATGACGGCATCTGAGATTTCAGTTTTACTTGTTGATTACATGAGATCAAATGAGATCAAATGTTATGTTTTCACTGTTTCAATTTACACACACACATATATAGGGAAAAATGGGGCTGCCCAACATAACTGCTCCCACATCATTTTCTGCAAAATTTTTTTATTTTTTTGGAAAAATATCACCATGTATATTCATCCATATATCCCTCCTATATGCCATTCGAATTTCGTCAGAAACTCCTACAGAACAGAGACTCCTACGGCCTCCATCCAAACGTCATTTTTCTAACGGTCGCGGGATTTTTTAAATCGACCCTGTATAGATGGAGGCCGTAGGAGTCTATGTTTCTGATGAAATTCGAATGGCATATAGGAGGGATAAAGGAGTGAATATACATGGCAATATTTTTCAAAAAAAAATTGCCCAAAAATGGGGCGGGGCAGCCATGTTGGCTGCCCTAGGGGGCAACCCCATCAACCCTATATATATATATATATATATATATATATATATATATATATATGGGTGCACTTGAATAATCGAGGTGGCACATTTCCTTGATTATGGAAAGGTTTCATCTTAGGCCATGGGATGAAGAGTGTACGAAGGAGATTGAAACCACTATGTGGTTTTTGTGCCAACTAACACTCCTATAATGTGGGATGGTTAAATTAATGCTAAATAAAAGTAATACACGTCATTAAACATTCTATATTTAGCAAATATGCAATTTTAAGTACACAACATTACAGAAACATTTGATTGAATAAAGCACCGCATTTTGAATAATCTGTTATGGAAATACAAATGATTGTGCTATTTTACATCTTCATGTCATATTTTACAACATCGTATCTACCGATTATTCAGAAAAAAACCTAAATATGGTGACATTTTGCGTTTATTCAATTGAATTTTACACATATTAAGTTTCATAAAATTACATTGGGTTACGTAATAAAATACGAAATTGATCAACACATTGCAAACTCTCCTATACGCATATACAAAATGAGAAATTTAGATATAAGGAAACGAGAATATGAAACACGTTATATATCTCTATTTTACAAAATATAAGATCGAAATTACAATTTTGATTTATTTTTTACAACGATATTATGATAACTTGAGAAAAACTAATGCAAACTTAAAAACTAGTTTACCAACAATTATCATATTTTACGTATACATGATGAATACTCATTCATCACTCTTTATTCTTATATTTTATCTACAAAAACCTTTGCAAATGCATGTATATAGTTGTAAATAGAAATAATTACCAAAAGCATGCATTATGTAAAAATCTATAATTAGCATGTTTTTGTGCAAAAATAAAAGAATAAAGATTAAAAAGAAAAAGAGGGAAATATTTAGAATAAATATTGAGCAACCTAACCCAAGGGAGGGCTCAGCATGGACATGACCGCATAAAAATCAAAGTAGAGGGAGATAGGCGCTCATGTGTGAAAATATTTATGTAAATAAAATAAAATATTTTCCTCACAAAAATAGATGCAAATTGACTTGTAAATATTTGTATATATTCCTTAATATAAAATCAAGATAAAAATGAAAGAAAATCAAAAAGAACAAAAACATCACTATCACCTTGTATATAGACCACTATACCTATATTTATTTAACCTTATAAATAAATAAAATTAATTTCCAAAATTCTTGTAAATATCCTATACTATATAGTGTAAATAAATAAAATAAAAACAATTAAAACAAAAACAAAATAAAAATAACAAAATTAAAAACACAAAAATATATTGTAAATATACCATGTATATAAATGTATATATGTATTTATTTCACCTATGTAAATAAATAATAAAAATTAAATAAAAATATCTTTATATTCCTTATTTTATAATATAAATAAATAAAATATAAAATAGGAATAAAATTGTATAAAAATAACAATTAAAAATCAAAACTAAAAACCTATATAGTGTATATATACCTATATATAACCCTACTATGTATATACCTTATTTTTATTTTGAAAAATTAATTAAAAATCACTAAAAAATAGAAAAAAATAAAATAAAAATATTTCATGTTTTAACTTTTTGCTAAATCGGCCCCTAGCTATCCTAATTTTCACTTCTAAGATCCAGCCACGTGGCCGATCCCTATTGGCCCTGGGGATGTTGACCGCCCGGTCAACTACCCCCCCCCCCCCCCAGGACCACTTCACACGGGTTCTTAGCGGGTACCTGACTTCTCGGATTTTTCCCAGCTAAACCCGATCGCCTACCACCTAAACCCCGGGTCCGACTCCTTAATGCTACATCCGAGATCCTCGCCGGGGTATCCACATCGGGATCCGCGCGCCTCCACGCCCTACCCGCGCATGTCTTCCCGGACCCTCACCCATATTTAGCTCGAGCTCCGCCTCCTCATTTCTCATATTTGGCCATTCGATTCCACCTCCCGTGAGCTCCATTGCGTAGGCGAGAGTGACAGCTTGTCCCCCGTGGTGTCGAAGCGAGGAGAGGGAGCGAAACCACTGATCCGGCGAAGCATCGCCGCCTTGCTCCGCCACCAGCAGGAGCATCGAGCCTCGGAGGGAGATGCTCCTCGAGGCGACGACCTAGAGGTGCGCAAGCTCGTCCCTAGTCTCACAGTCCACCCAGGTAGCTCCGTCGTTCTTTCTTTTTCTTTAATTTGTAGTTTCCCCCAAATCGCCGCTCCGCTGTCCATCGTCGATTCCGTTCGCATCCGATCACTATCCGACCATCAGGCCTCGCCATAGCCTTCGCCGTCCTCCCGCGCATCTTCTCCGCATACCCATCCAACCCAGCTCGCACAGGAGCTGGGATTCGAGCTCCTCCGTCCCCCCTTCGCCGGAGCTCGCCCATATCGCCCCACAGTCCACCGTCTCCCCGCCTAACCGGGTCGAGGCAGTTTGCCCTCGACCCGCGAGCCTTTTGGACTGTTTTGTAGGGTCAATGAGGGACATCTGAGGTCCTTCGAGATCGAGCCAGGAGGCGCAGCTCCGCCGACCTCGCCGAAGCTCTTCAGAGCTCGGCCGGGTCATTGGAGACCCCCATCCGACGCGGAGGCCCACGCAGCATCTTGTCCGATCATCAGCGCCCCGAGAGAAGCCTCGGAGCGAGCGCACTGGGCCGGCGAAGTTCGCCGGCCACCTATTCTTCGAGGATCTTCAGCAGCCGTCCGATCAGACCTCCAGCTCCAGTTTGCATCTGGGCCGTCCGCTTAGGAGCCGCATTCACCGTCAGATCTGAGGAGGATTGATCCCAGCCATCCGACGCACGAGGGTTAGCCACCTGCGCCCTGCACCGTTCGATCCTCCACGTGGAGGAACCCTCGCCGTCGGATTCGCCCGAGGAGCCCAGCTGTGAAGCGCCCGTTGTTCGCCACCGTCCGATGCTCCACGTGGCCTCCATCCAGCCGCTCCATTAATAAAGGGTAAATTACCCTTAGGCCCTTTTGTTTATTGCATTTCGTAGTTAGTCCTGTAAATACGTAATATAGTTGTTTAGTTTTTGGGATTATTGCATAGAGGACCTCGTACATTGTTTAGTTTGCATTTATGCCCCTGTGTATGGTCTGACACGTGCTTCGACACGTGAGTTTTTGGCTTATTTGCATATCATGCCCCTGTAGTTCTGGTTGTTCCTTAATGAATGAATACTTTTTAGAAATTGCATTTATACCCCTGTGCGTGATACATTTGAGCATGTGCGGATATTTTTGGGTATTTTGCGAATAAGTCCCTGGATTTTTGGTACCCGTTACCAGAAAGCCCTTAGAACTTATTTTTCTTACATTTGGGTCCCTGAGTGCCCCAGGCACGCGCGTAGCACGTGTTCCGCTGGGTTAATTGCACCAGACCCCCCAGACTTTCGAGTATTTGCACTTTGGTCCCTGTGCACTGTGCCCCTTCTTTATTTTTGGATAAAATAGCAAAATACCTCCAAATCCAACGAAAATTGGATACATGGCTCCTGCCATAATGTAAAATTTTCGAGGATTTTTTAGGACATTTTTGTTTTCATTTGATATTTTTAAAAATTAAAAAACCTCCATTTTTGCTACTGTCTAACTTTTAAAACCACAAAAAAATATTAAATAGTGTCTAAAAATTACAAAAAAATTGTCTACTGTCTATTTTGTTGTGTTTGATTTTCTAGCCAATTTTGGCTATTTTTCATTACTGAATACCACTAAAAATTGAAAAACACTCAAAATCTTATAAAAATTCTAGTAAATCAATTCCAAAAATAATAAATTAGGTGCCTAAATTTTCCTTGTTTTATTCTCTTTACAGGAAAATTACCTCCCAGCTAATCTGGGGCCTTTAGATATTTTATCTAGGCCCTTTTAGCTCGGCTAGACAGTACCTACTATTTTAGTCACTTTTAGATTTTTAGAAAATTAAATAAATCTCAGAAAAATCCCAAAAATTCACTAAAAACACTAAAAATTATAAAACACATAAAAATATTTTTGTTAGAATTTTTGATTGAATTTTAGTGTGTTTAATAATTTATTGGAGTGTGTAGTTCCTTAGCTTTTATTATTTTCTTAATTCACTAAAAATCCAAAAAAATATAAAATATTCAAAAAATCACCAAAAATATTTCTTTTATTTTCTTTTATCTCTTTTTGACTACTTCGTAGGTCGAGAGGTCAATCCGTGCTCCTTGTGTTCGACCCTGGTCGCTATACCAGGTTAAATTAATAGCAAGACCGCTTTTGTGTGTTTGATTGATTTTATCAATCTTGGAGGTCTATTTTTCTTGATCGACACGATCGAGTGACCGAGGTCGCGACGACCCTCATAGAGATACCTGATTGCCTTAGTCGCTCGGTTTTTCGTGTCATCAATACATTCTATATTTTACTAAAGGATACTATATTTTAGAAAGTTATAGTTCAATTAATATATGTACATTATGTATACAAAGGTATATTTATATTCTCAAATTCTTGACATGAGATATAATTACTATTTTATATTAATATATTACAAAGGATCAATTTATTTTACAAGAATTGATGGAATTTCACTGAGATATAATGACATTTTGCATTAACTTATTGACAATGTTGCTTCTATTTTACGTTACTGGCTTATATTTTACACAACCAAGTTATAATTTACAACGTTGTCTCTTATTCTACCATTTGATATTTATCTTGGACTGATATTCTCAATTCTACAAATAAAATGAGAACATATACAATGTAACTACTCTCATGTTGATATTAGTATTATATAAGATTTTTAAAATTTTCTTTTAGTAATTTTTCATACTTTCAGAAAAGAACATAAGCAATGATATATATACAATGTCTGTTTTACGGATTTAAAAAATTCTATTACTGATTTTATATATAACAGGAAAAAATCGTTAGAGAATGAGATTGCACATGCTTTGAATATTTTCTTGCGAGAAAAAGAAGCATACACATTTCTCATTCAAAGAAACAAAATTTGAAAGCAAACATGTATATTGGAAATTTAAATTGTGCAGAAATATTGATGAAAACATGTACAGGAATTTGGAACAAATGAAAATAAGAAGAAGAATAAACATAGTATGTAGATGAAGATAAAATACCAACCTGTTTAGACGTACAGATGATAATGCAGAAATGAATTTCAAACGGATACAATAGCTAACAATGGTTGAAGAGCAAAGAAAAAAAAGGAAAATGATGTTTTCGAGTTATAATTAATTACCAAATTAATGATAACTCATCGATTAAGTTAAATCAATTTGTAATTTAAAATTTTAAATTCTTTCTATTTTTAGTCAAAACCGGAAACAAGCTCATTTTTAATTGCGAATAATATGACATTGTTAATAAATCAAAATTCGGGATCTATAAATTAATGAAATTGAACTTTAGGAAAGTAAAATATGAAGTATATTCATGTAATAATGTTACATAAAACCTAATTTGAAATTAAGCAAGAAGAGGGTTACCGCAAACAGGCGACGACGGCGAAGCAGGCGCTCTTCTAACGAATCAATTGAGGAGAGAGTCCACTCGAGAAATCGCTTTCTAAGGAGAAAAAATGACATCCGGCGACGATGGAGGAGATGCAATCGAACTTGGTTGAACCCATGAGGGAACGGGAAGACGACTCAGATCAGTATAGTGAAGGTACAATGTTAGAACACCAGATCCATCGACCGAAGCAAAATATCAAAAGTAAGTACATTTTCAAATAAATAAGAATATTTTATCAATTTTATAGAAATTATATCTCTGGTAAATGGTATGAACAGAAGGAACACAACTACCAGTTAGCAAAACAAAAGAATTTGACGTTGAGAAGGATCCTCTGAAGCTCGATGATGATTTTGAGAGTATGAAGATTTATGTTTATTTAAATATAAATTGCGTTTTTAATTTGTATGAATAAAATCATTGATCATTGCAACCACAAAAATGTTTTTTTGTCTATACTTTTAGGCAAAGGGTATGTACAACATAGATGCTACATTGAACATTTTTTCAATTCATTGATAACCATAGACCCACGTCCAAACAACAAGCACTTCTGACAAAGACGGCTTTTGGGAAGCTAATTAACATTGGCCATGTTGAAATACAATGAAAAAACCTTCAATGGTTGGTTGAATAATACCAAGGAGGGAGGAATTTCAGATTTGGAAATAAGATGGTGAGTTTCAGTGATGAAGAAGTTGGAGCAATATTGGGCCTACCAAGCTCTGGTTTCTCAATCACAGTGAGAGGAAAACACCTTCAATGGAAATCTTTTATATCTCACAAAATGTTTGAAGAAGTAATGATTTTCAATAGGAAGAAGTTGAACAACATTCTCGAGAACTATTACAATAGAGATGATGACAACTCGGTTTCTATTTATGTTACATGCTTGATACTTTTGATGTTTGCCACATTCCTTTTCCCAGACAGTTCTTATTCTTTTCCGAAAGATTTGTTACACTATATAGAATCACTTGAAGATACACGATACTTTAACTGGTCTGGTGTTGTAGCAAGGATGATATTGTTCAACATGGATGACGTAGTAAGTAGAGTTCAGAAGAGAAGAGCAGGTTCATCAAGGGTAACACTTGGTTACCTTACAGGATGTGTTGCCTGCTTATATGTGAGTACTTCGAAAATATTTTTTATTATGTGATCAATAAAAACAAATAATAATAAAACCAATGTATCAGGTATGGATGATGGAGTACTGCTGCAAAGACCTTGTGGTCAGCAGAGATCTTAGGCCACAAATAAGAAAGTGGGCTGGACCAATCAAAGGAGTTTCCAGAGCATTGCTTTCAATTAGTTGTGAACACGTAAGTATTGTTAAGATGATTCATAATATACTGGATGTCTCATAATTTCATCATTTGCATTACTAAATAATCTTGTTTATATAGATATTGCCTGCTTTGCAACTACAAAAAATGAAATTGTAAAGATAGGAGCATACGAGTATGTTTTTCCGTTTGAGAAGTTTACAATGGATGGTTTTACGGTGAGAAGACCAGAAATTTTGATCATAAACCCTATCCCAGTACCACAAGATGTTTTCAAAAAGAAAGGAAAGCAAAAGCTAGAAGAATTGTGTGACAAAGAAACACTTGCTTGTGTTTCACCTGCAGACGTCGTAATAAAAAAGAAATAAAAAACATGTATGTGTGGTGCATTTTCCATTGAGATAGAGGAGCTGAAGGAGAAAATTAAAGCAATAAGTGAAACGCATAGAAAAAATGATGAAGAACACATCAGAATAAATTCTGAAATGAAGAAAGAGAATGATAAATTGACATCTGAGATTATGGTGCTGAAGGAAAAACTAAAAATGTTTCTTGATCATGATATGATTGATCTTGGTCATAATGCATTGCAATCAGAAGAAACGTTAGAGAATAAATCTGGAAATGTTGATGAAGGTGACATTGATAACAATAATCAACACATGCATGCACCAACACGCAATGTAGTTGAGGTCAACGTAGGAGATTTGGAACATAATGACTCAGATATCGGTGAAAAACTTCAGAATTTAATTTCTGAAATCTGTGATGAAGATTCACTACAGCAATCTCAAGATACCACAAAAAAAGATTCAGCTATCAACATTGGCATGCCTTCTTTTGATCTGAACATTGGTGACATTTCACATTCATAAAATGTGCACACACACAGACTACTACAAAGAGAAGAAAAAGGGAAAAAGTAACAGTTCAACAAAGCTCAATAATTAAAAGATTGAAACAGAGAAGTGATGAATACCCATTTAGTGTAAGCTCCAGCATAGTCTCCCGCATCACCCAGGTATCCACTTCGCTCGCCCATTTAGTGTAATTTCTCATTTCCCCCAAATCGCATCTCCGGCGTGTTCAGCTGATTCCGGCCACATCGAGTACCCTTTCGATCATCGGGACACACCATCATCTTCGCCATCCACTCACGCACGTTCTGCGCCCACTCATTCAACCCAGCTCGCCCCGGAGCTGGGAGTCGAGCTCCCCCATCCTCCGCTCGCCGGAGCTCATTCGCCCCGACGCCCCGTTCACCCTCACGCCGCTTCCTTGGGTCGAGGCACTTTGCCCTCGACCCGCGGAGCTTCTGGTTTGCTTTGCAGGTACGAAGGAGGGCATCTGAGCCCCCCATCACATCAGGTCCAGGAGCTCACCGCCGCCGAGCTCGCCGGAGCCCCTCCAGGGCTCGGGTGGGCCATCGGAGGCTATCACCAGCCGCGGGGCATCACCGCGGATCTTCTCCGATCATCAGGAGCAGTTGAGGAGGTCTACAGCTCACGCACGAGGCCGGCGAAGCTCGCCGGCTGAGTGTTCTTCCACCATCCTTCAGCACCGTCCGATCAGCCTCCGCTCCCAGTTTTGATCTTGATCGTCCGATCTTCGAGGAGCAGCAGCCGTTGATTGATTCGAGGCGTGACCAGGACCGTTAGCAGCAGAGAGAGGAACCATCGGCACCTGAGGCCGTTAGATCTCCCACGTGTCCTCTCCTGCACCGCCGATCCGACTCAAGGGCAGACGAAGAGGAGCGCCAGCCATCCAGGACCGCCCGATCTTCCACGTGGCGCGCATCCAGCCGTCGACGAATAAAGGGGTAAATTACTTAGGCCCCCTCTTAGCTTTTTGTTTTACGTGTCAGTCCTGTAAATATTTTAGTCCTTTTATTTACGTAGGGTAAATTGCAACTGGGACCTTGTGCTTGTTGTTATTTGCTTTTATGCCCCTGTGTATGTGATCTCACGTGCTTCGCCACGTGCCTTGTCTGGGCTATTTACATCTTTTATCCTGTAGTTCTGTTGGGTTATTGAATGAAAAGAAACTTTTTGGTAATTGCATTTATGCCCCTGTGAGCATTTTATTCACGCATGTGCGGATTTTAGTGGGATTTTTGCACCCAAGCCCCTGGACTTTTGGTACGAGTTACCAAAAGGTCCAGGAACTTGGTTTTTATTACCAAAAGGCCCCTGAGTGCCCCAGGCACGTGCCACGCGCGTGATTTGCTGGGATTTTTGCACCTTGGCCCCCAGAGCTTTGGGTATTTGCACTTACGTCCCTGTGCACTGTGCCCCCTCTTTGATTTTTGAATAAATATCAAACCACCTCCAAATTCGATGAAAATTTGACACATGGCTCCTGCCATGTTGTTGGATTTTTGAGAATTTTTGAGGACATTTTTGATTTTATTTAGTATTTTTAAAAATTCAAAAACATCCTTTTTAGCTACTGTCTAGGTTTAAAAATACCAAAAAAATATAAAAACACCTTCAAAAATTCCAAAAAAATTAGTTACTGTTTCTTGTGTGTTGTTTGATTTTCTAGCCAATTTTGGCTATTTTTCATTGCTTAAAAACCTTAAAAATCTAAAAACCCCTAAAAACTCATAAAAATTATAATAAATAATATAAAAATCCAAAAACAATAATTTAGGTGCCCAACTTTTCCTTATTCTTTCTAGATTACAGAAAAATTACCTCCAGGGCTTGTTGAGATCCATAAATATTTTATTTTTGGGTTTCAAGCCTTGCTGGACAGTACCTAGGTCTTTTAGCACTGTTTGATTTTTATAAAATAAAATATACATTAGAAAAATACCAAAAATTCACCAAAAACACTTAAAAACCTAAAAAACATAAAAACAATTTTTCTTTAATTTTTGCTTGATTTTTGGTGTGTTAAATAAATTGCCAAAGTGTGTTGATATTTGTTTCCTTTTATTTTCTTCACCTTTTAAAAATCCAAAAAAATATAAAACTTCTTAAAAACCACTAAAAAACATTTTCTTTTATTTTTATATTGTTTTTACTACTTCGTAGGCCCTAGGCCAACCCGTGCTCCTTGTGTTCGACCCTGGGAGCTATACCAGGTTAATCTTATAGCTAGACCGCTCGCTTTTGTGCTTGATTATTTTTATCTGTTTGAGTGGTTGATTTTTCTTGATACACGCATTCGAGTGACTGAGGTCGCAACGACCTCATTTCCATACCTTCACCTCAGTTGTTCGGGATTTCGTGTTATCAGAATGGCGCCGTTGCCGGGGAGCACGGCTTAGTAGTATTTTTGTTTTTATTTTCGTTTTTTATTTTCGCGGCTTTTCGCGGCTCTTCGGAGTTCGCGGCTTTTCGCGGCTTTTGTATTTAGTTTCTTTTTGTTTTATTTTGTTTTATTTTGTTTTATTTTGTTTTATTTGTTTTTTTTTTCTTTTTATTTTTGTTTTCTTTTGTGTGATTATTTTATTTCCATTTTTGCATATATATCCTCACTTTTATTTTTATTTTCTTTTCTCTATTATTTGATTATTTTATTGGTCTGACCACTCTCTTCTCTGTTTCTTGCGAGGGCCCGAGGACCGCGGAGGCTACTTTCGAGGAGCCGGTGCAACCGCGGAGTTCGGAGGCAGCTTCTTTCTCTACGAAGCCGCAGGAGAGAGCGAGAGAGAGAGAGTTGAGTGGGTGAGGTATTAGGGTAGATTTTTATTCATTATTATTTGTAATAATACAGGGACAGGACTTCTGAGACTATTTGGACACTTGGACCGTAGCGGGTCTGTTTCGCCGAGCACCGGCGTGCTCGGGGGACCCATTAGGACCTGCGGCTTTTTCACGGCTTTTCACGCGGCTTTATTTTTCCTTTCTTACTGTCATTTTCCGGATTTTTCGCGGTTTTTGTTCGAGCCCCTAGACTTAGGAATTTCTGGTGACTGTGCCGTAGTTGAGTAGGATCCACACACCCTAAGGCTTATCTGTTCCTATAGACCGTATTGGACCTACTTAAAATCAATAATAAAAATAACCGACTCGCTAGCTTCCGTAGCCTACGTGCCGTAGCTCGTCCTGTAAAGCGCTTACTCCTACCCCCGATTTGTCGGGCAGGGGAGGGACGAGCCAAGACCGGACCCTTTGGCTTGGAGGTCGGTGACCGGTTAGACGGTTCTTCGCTAGAAGTTGCTCGTCTAGGACTCGGCTTTCACCGTTGCATCATATAGCTTAGTTTACATTTCTGTCTTTATTTTATGCGCGGATCACTTTGCATGTAGAGAGCTGGAGGCAGGTACGCATTTCTGACTTTGCATGCATCATTGATTTCTCGTGCATCGGCTTTTTCGTCTTCTCCCCCCGATTTTGGACTTAATAACCAGGAGAACCGAAAAATTCGTTAGGCGATTTTGTTTGATTTGAAAAAGACCAAAAAAAAAAGTGTAACCATAAAATTAAGACTGCTAAGACTATTGACCTTAAAACTCGCTCACCCTAAAAATTCTGTCTTGGGGAGAGCAACCCCCTCATTGCTTGGTTTGTATGCGCGAGAGAGTGACCCCGCACACTAGGTAGAGCCCCCCGTTGCTAAACTCGACTGACTACCGACTCTTCCGTGCGGGACAGTCGGTTGGGGTTAGCAGCGGATATCCCAACAGGTCACGTAAGCGCTCTGATATTTGTGTGTTCACCAAAATAAAATCGACAAGATAATTTGACCGAACTTTCACGGTCTTCAGCTCGCGTTGCGTTGGTGAACCGGGGGTTTGTTTTCAGATCATAGTTTTTCCAGATCTCATCCGCCCTACTCGCCAGATCGAGATGATGGGTAGACGATCTCTTAGGCAGCCTCTGGCTGCACCGCTTTCGGGCGCGTCTACCTCCTCATCTAGGTTGGCTCGCGAGAGCTCAGACCCGCTCTCCGAGCCCGAGTACGACTCCACGCTGTTCCCCCTCGATCCCCTTTCTGACCTTCCTGAGAGACATGAGCCCGAGGAGAGACTGATTCATTTGACGGCACCTGAGTTGGGCTCATTTGGTTTTGCAGACGTCGAGATGGCCGGAGCAGGCAGTTCTGATGATCACTCCCGCAGACCAGAGCATATAGTACTAGACCAGGGAGCGATCAACTCCACCCTGATCACATCGCTCGATACAGTTCAGCAGCAGCTCCGCGATCAGGGAGCTTTCATGATGGAGATGAGGCGTGAGTTGGAGAGGCTCAGAGCAGAGAGAGATGCACAGAGCGAGCCCGAGGAGATCCCGGATGCAGATGCACAGGCACGAGCCGCAGCAGCAGCAGCAGCAGCCGCGGCCGCCGCCGCAGCGGCAGCAGCTGCAGGAGGAGCAGGACCACCGAGACCGATGCGGGATTTACACAATCCCGGATCTACACTGATGCACCACTGGGTGGTGGTTCCAGCTATCGTGGGGGACTTCAAGTTCCCCCCGAACACCTTGCAGATGCTCCCGCGATTCCATGGACTTGCTACAGAGGAGCCCCACCTCCACCTCCAGGAGTTTCTGATGATATGCAGCACTGTCCACGATAGACATGTGGACCAGGACACGATCAGGATGATCGCTTTCCCCTTCTCACTAGCAGACAGAGCAGCCACCTGGCTGAAGCATTTGGGGAGATTTGCGTATACCTGGGAGCAGCTCCGCACCGAGTACTTGAACAAGTACTATCCACTCGGGCGGACGAATGCAGCGAGGGCCCTGATTAGTAACTTCTCCATGTTCCCCAACGAGCAGTTCCACGAGGCTTGGGAGAGGTTCAGAGAGCTTTTGGACAGATGCCCGCACCATGATATCACGAAGCCGAACCTAGTTCAGAGCTTCTTCAGCGGACTGTCACCAGAGCTACAGGGCCTGGTGAATGCTTCTTGTGACGGGTCCTACTTCGCCAAGGACCACGACCAGGTCTGGGCTATTTTTGAGGAGATGGCAGAGAACTACATGGTCATGTCCCAGACCCGGCTCTACACTCAGAAGACTCAGCCACATCAGCCAGGACCCGTGCAGTACCAGAGGATAGCACGGGTAGATGCAGGTCCTTCCAGTTCGTCCGCAGCCACAGCAGCAGCACAGTTAGAGTCGTCAGCTGCGGACATGGGCATCATCAGCGAGAAGTTGGACCGCATGGAGCTGATAGAGAAGAAGCAGTGCCAGAGCATAGCACAGATGGATCAGATGGCACAGGTCTTGAGCGACCTGAAGACACAGCTCATGTGTCTCCAGGAGACACAGACGGCTTCTCAGCCCCGTCTTCAGTCGCGAGGTGACGCCGGCAGCAGCAGCAGCTCGTCCCAGCGCTCCAGCACCCCAGTGCAGCCTAGACAGGTTCACCTTGTACAGGCGGAGCCGTACCAGCAGCCGCAGCCCACCTACCAGTCTCCACCATCTCCAGAGATGCAGATGGTGGTTTACCAGCCGGACCAGCCTCTGGCAGTACTCCCGCCAGCCCCCTTGGATGCAGAGCCGTTGATGGATGTCAACGGGATCTGGTACGACCGTCCCCAGCCTGGGATCCGACGAGACCATCCCGGATTCAGGTGGGGGAGTGGTGGTGCCCAGCCCCAGCAGCAGCCGTCAGGTCAGGGAGGGCAGTACTCCCAGCAGAGAGACCATCACCAGCCGCAGCAGCAGCCCCCAGCATATCAGCAGCAGTCAGCCTACGGTCCTCGTCCCTATTAGCAGCAGGGACAGCCTTGGAGACGTGAGCAGCAGGCTCACCAGGGATACCAGCACCAGCAGCACCCTCCTTCCTACCCCTCTTACCCTTACCAGCAGCCACAGCCTCATCCACAGAGAGGTCACCCGTCGGGCTCCCACGAGAGCCCCGCTTTGGATGATATCGCCCGCCTCCTCACGGACCAGCAGGCTACATTCCGACGGGAGATGGACGAGTTCCGCCAGGAGATGCGGGACCTGGTGAGAGGGAAGGCCGCCATACCAGCCCAGATAGAGCCCAATCCGAACAGCCTCAAGCGGAAGTCTGAGCAGGTAGTACCTACTGAGTCAGCCACTCCTAGTGACCCCTTTGATGATACATCTTCGGATTTATTTGATGCTGATTTTGTCACACTTAGGAGCGGTAGGACCCCAGCAGGCGGCGGCGCCTCATCTGAGCACCATCCCGAGGCGCCACAGGAGGAGGAGAGCGGTACTGAGGCCGCTCCAGATGATGACGGTGGTACTGAGGCCACCAAGGATGCTGATCCCACCGGCGGTACTAAGGTCGCCACTTCACCAGAGCTAGGAGGTGGTACTGATGCCACCCATGCAGCCGAGCCAGCCCGCGGTACTGATGCCGCGCGACGTCTTCCTTCAGCAGCAGCAGAGCAGCCAGCCCGTGGTGGTACTGAGGCCACCGGTGTTTGTAGAGAGAGATCTGATGTTTTTCCTCGTGGTTATGTATCTCAGAATTCTGATGTTAATAAAGGAAAAGGTTTACATTCTTTTGGTCCCACTGTGGTGCATGATGTATGTGTGGATCCGGTCCTTGAACCGTCTAGACCTTTTCCTAGTCCTTCATCTGAGAAGGACCCTGTGATCCCCTTCCCTAGAGCCCTTCAGATGGGGAAGGGGAAGAAAAATGATCCAAAAAAGAGAGAGCTTGAGGAGTTCAGCTAGAGCATGATAGATCGGTTTCACATTCAGCTGACCCTCCAGGAGGCTTTGCAGCACATCCCCCTTCTCCAGAGATCTTTGAGAGAGAGGACTACCGTCAGGAGGAGGAGGAGGAACCACACTTCAGAGATACATGTGCTGACCAAAGCCACGTGCTTTGCGATCCAGAACCGACTGCCAGCCAAGAGGTCAGATTCAGGGGCCCCGTATGTCAGATGCCAGATTAGTGAGCAGTGGTTCGACCGTACTCTCCTAGATAGCGGATCGTCGATTAACCTTCTTCCGGCAGCCCTTCTCGACCGCTTCGAGTTGGGCACTCTTCGATAGAGCAGGACAGTCCTTCAGTTCGCTGATCGATCTGTCAAGAGGCCGAAGGGGTTATTACGAGACGTTATCGTCACAATTCAGGGTCTGCAATTCCCCGTGGACTTCGTAGTGTTGGACATGGAGATCCCTGAGTCAGTGACCGATACCCCCATCATCCTTGGTCGTCCGTTCTTGGCCACAGCCAAGGCGGTGACTGATCATGATAGCGGGAAGGTGTACTTTCGCGTCCAGGGCGAGAGTATACAAATAGAGACGGTCGAGGACTATAGAGTCAGATTCAGATCCCGCTCAGATGCGAGTACTGATTCAGAGCAGCTGACAGACGCAGAGCCAGACATCCACCAGGACTGTGATTTTGTGATCACAGATGATGAGGCAGCTTGGGCAGACCTTGAGGCACAGACTACCCTCTCACTTTCAGATACAGCTGATACAGAGATGACAGCAGAGGAGAGTCTGGAGAGCACAGACCTGGTTCAGGATACTATTGCGGCAGCAGAGCCGGTCCTTGATCGCAGCACAGTGAGTTGTGATGGTGGTGCTAAGGCCACCTTGTTTTCCGGTGGTACTGATGCCACCGATTCTGATGCAGATCCCTCGGATTCAGAGTCTGATTGGGCCGATTACTATGATCAGATGCCAGACTTGAGTCCAGTTGAGCCTATTGATGAGGAAGAGGTAGAGGCAGAGCAGACCAGAGACAGTGCAGTAGAGCCGCCTTCTTCCGATCCAGTTTGCGAGAGTACGCTTTCACTTTCCCAGGCAGATTTGGCCGACCTTGCAGCTTTCACTCAATTTCTTCCGCAACCAGATTTGCCGGCACCCAGCATTCCAGAGCTGAAGCCGCTCCCTACTTCGCTGAAGTATCGATTCCTTGCGGGCGATCCAGAGATGTACCCAGTCATCATCTCCGCCGAGTTGACTGGAGAGCAGGAATCCCGTTTGATGGGGGTTCTTGAAAAGAACCGCAAGGCTATCCAGAGATGTACCCAGTCATCATCTCCGCCGAGTTGACTGGAGAGCAGGAATCCCGTTTGATGGGGCGAAGCCGTCGCGTGAGTTCCAGCGGCGTCTGAACCCCAACCTGAGAGAGGTTGTCATGAAGGAAATATCGAAGTGGTGGGGTGCAGGTTTTATTTATCCCATTTCCGACTCCAAGTGGGTTAGCCCCTTGCATGTGGTGCCCAAGAAGACGGGCATCACGACTGTGATCAGTGAGTCGGGAGAGGAGATTGCTACACGAGTACCCACCTCTTGGAGGGTTTGTGTTGACTACAGGAGACTCAACCAAGCCACCAAGAAGGACCATTTCCCCCTGCCTTTTATTGACCAGATCATAGAGAGACTGGGAGGGAAGAGCCATTATTGCTTCCTGGATGGGTACTCGGGCTACAACCAAGTGGCCATCGCTCCTGAAGATCAGGAGAAGACCACCTTTACCTGTCCCTTCGGCACATATGCTTTTCGACGCATGCCATTTGGGCTATGCAACGCCCCTGCGACTTTTCAGAGGTGCATGCTGTCGATCTTCTCGGACATGGTAGGGGAGTGCCTAGAGGTCTTCATGGATGATTTCTCGATCTACGGCGACGGATTTGATTCTTGTCTTGACTGCCTAGATCGAGTACTTCAACGATGTATTGAGTATCACTTGGTGCTATCTTGGGAGAAGAGCCACTTCATGGTGACTCAAGGGACGGTGCTTGGCCATATCATCTCCAACAGGGGCATGGAGGTTGATCCGGCCAAGGTTGATGTCATTAGGAAACTCACACCGCCGTCCAATTTGAGGCAGTTACGGTCATTCCTGGGGCACGTTGGATTTTACAGGAGATTCATTCATGATTTTAGCAGGATTGCCCGACCGTTGACTGACCTCTTGACGAAAGACACCGAGTTCCTTGTCGATGACAAGTGTCTTTCGTCGTTTGCTACTCTCCAGCAGTGCGTGATAGAGGCTCCTGTCCTCCAGCCACCTGATTGGTCTCTCCCATTCGAGATCATGACGGACGCCTCCGATTTTGCCGTAGGGGCAGTGCTGGGACAGAGGAGGGATGGAGTACCATTTGCTATACACTATGCTAGCCGCACATTGGATTCCGCCCAGCGGAATTATACAGTCACAGAGAAGGAGATGCTAGCCGTAGTGTTTGCCCTGGATAAGTTTAGATCATATATCATTGGATCGAGAGTGACGTTGTTTACAGATCACACCGCCATCAGGTACCTCATGGCAAAGAAGGATGCCAAGGCCAGACTGACTAGATGGATCCTTCTACTCCAGGAGTTCGACATTGAGATCAAGGATAAGCCTGGAGTCAAGAATGTGGTGGCGGATCACCTCTCCCGATTAGAGCAGCCTGAGGAGACTGAGCAGATTGATCCTATCAGGGATACCTTCCCAGATGAGGCGATCCTTGCTATCGCCTCACTCCCATGGTATGCCAATATTGTGAACTTTCTCGTTGCTGGGAAAGTCCCACAAGATTGGCCCAGGCAGAGGCTTGAGACCTTCCTAGCGAAGGCCAAGTCCTACCATTGGGAGGATCCCATCCTTTACCACGAAGGAGGGGATAGCGTCTGGCGTCGGTGTACTCCTCAGGAGGAACACCATAGCGTCCTCACTTACTGCCACAAGCTTGAGGCAGGAGGACATCATTCTGGGAGGAGAACGGCACAGAAAGTGCTCCAATCCGGTTTGTGGTGGCCTACCCTCTTCAAGGACTCAGATGAGTTCGTGAAGAGGTGTACTGACTGTCAGAGGATGGGCACTTGTGGACAGCGTGATATGATGCCGATGCAGCCCATTCACTTCTGTGAGGTTTTTGACGCATGGGGCATCGATTTCATGGGTCCATTCCCTAAGAGTCAGGGATTTGAGTACATTCTGTTGGCCGTAGACTATGTGAGTCGTTGGGTGGAGGCTATCCCCGCCCGAGCCGCTGATGCGAGGACAGTTTGCAGATTTTTGAGGAAGCATATCATCACGCGGTTCGGGGTTCCACGAGTTCTTATTTCTGATGGGGGATCTCACTTCATCAACGACCAGGTGAAGGCACTTGCTAGCGAGTTCGGCATAGATCATCGTGTTGCTACACCGTACCATCCACAGACGAATGGTCTAGCCGAAGTGTCGAATAGGGAGATCAAGACTATTCTGCAGAAAGTCGTCCGCCCTGACCGAAAGGATTGGTCACAGCTATTGGACTCGGTCTTGTGGGCATATAGGACGTCTTTCAAGACACCTTTGGGCACATCTCCCTTTCGCCTCGTATATGGCAAGCCCTGTCACCTACCAGTTGAGCTGAGGCACAAGTCACTCTGGGCAGTTACAGACATACTTATGGATCCAGATGGTATAGGAGACCAGAGGAGGGCAGAGCTAGCTGCCCTGGAGGAGCTTAGAGATTCAGCTTTCTCAAGCAGCCTACATTATAAGGAGAGAGTCAAGGAGTGGCATGATTCCCATATCAGCCACAAACATTTTGAGATTGGACAGAGAGTATGGCTGTTTGATGCGAGGCTTAGATTATTTCCAGGGAAGCTACAGAGCAAATGGAAAGGACCTTATCTGGTTCGGAAGGTACACGACAACGGTAGCATCGACATATCTGAGTTGTCATCTGAGAGTACCTTCCGAGTGAACGGCCAGCGACTCAAACCATTTCTAGATCATGAGCCGCGGGTCGTTGATATTGCCCCTATTCATTTTGCGTGAGATGTGGTCTTTGACTCACATCCAATGCATCTCACGCCTGAGCTTTACTGATCCTCCGCTGTACATAGATCCAGATGTCCATATCAACACTTTCTTTAGTCCCACATCCCTTTCTCCATCTTGTGATTATGCTATACTTAGGGTGCACTTTACCCTAAGTATAGGGGGGATGTGAGACCTTTCGAGTATTTCTTTTGCTTCTGTCTACCCCTGTTTTGCTGCCTATACTTAGGGGCATTTCACCCTAAGTATAGGGGGGGGTAGACCCTGTACATTCTCCACTCGGTTTTCCCTTCGTGTACAGCCTGCTATACTTAGGATTAGTTGATCCTAAGTATCGGGGGAAGACCCGAGTCCCTCTTGACTTTTCATTTTCCTTTTGTATAGCCTTCCTTTTCACTTCCCTATACATAGCACGAGTTATGTCTTCTTCATCGCTCTTGACTCTGAGGACATCGTTCGAGCTAAGTATAGGGGGTGTGTATATATTTCATATATACTTTAGCCATAACTCGTACTTTGTGTGAGTGTGTTAATAAATAAAAATGGCTAAAAACCACAAAAATTAAAAATTTTGCATGTACATAATCTTCTTTTATTTGCACATACATAGCTAGTGTACAAATTATTTTTGTAAAAATGACTTCAAAAATCTTTTGTGTAAAGCTTGTGTAAATATTTTCGTATCAAAATTATGTATATAGTACAAAATTTTTCCAAAATGTTTTGAAAAATCAAAAGTTTGCAAAAATCTTGTGTAAATGTGTGTAAATACCTTTTTGCAAAACTTGCACTTCATGCATCATCATTCATGATTTCAAAACATTTTTCAAAAATTTTGCATGATTGTAAAATAGTGTGTAAATATGCATCTCTTTGTACATATGTATATAGTTTTTCTGGATGATAGTTGACATTTAAACTACGCCTGGAATCAAATTGAGAAATGGAGCTTGATTAAGATCTTAACCCACCTAATTTCTAAGAGGAACCTTATAGGGCTTAGGTTTAAGGCTTTTCAGGTCCATGGTGACTTAATTCTTTGAGTCCACTAGGCTATGATCACATGTCATCTCAATGAGCCTAAGTAGAGCACTTAACAACAACACATGACTCATATAGATTATGGCTTTACTTGGACAACCACACTATGCACCGAGCTCTCTACGGATGAGGTGGTGAGGAGGCAGTCTTCCTTGGCTTGGGGTAGCATATGAGGGTAGTACTTCTAGGCGGAACCTCTCTTCTTCATTTAGTGAAGGAAGTGCGTCTCAACTCGGTCTGGTTGCCATGAGGTCTAACGACGGGAGTTGTGGGTTGCAATAAAGCTTCAAAAGAGGGATAGTCTACTGGCTCAAGAGGAAAAACTCCTTGTATATATGCTGCACATGTACATGTTGTATAGATGCACTCGAAAAAAAAATGCAAAAAGAAAAGAACTCCAAAAAAAGTGGTGGGTCTGAAAGAAAATGATAACCCACCGGAGTATGTATATAAGTGCAATAAGCAAAGCTTGGTTTCATGATCCACCTGTTGTAGCTTGCAGCAGGGAGACTTGGCTACACTGGTCAAGCTCCCAAGGGTACTTGGCTACACTGGCCTTGACCCATTCTCTTCTTCCCCCTCTTCTTGAGCCGGTTGTACTTGAACTTAGAAGGGAATACCCCGCTCCTCGAGGAAAGAGTGGCCAGATTGAGGTCATAGAGTTACCTTGTTGGGGAGGGTTGTCAAGTTGCCATTTCTGAGGTGGAGAGCTTAGACCTCACTTTCACAGGACAAGAAAAGATTCATGGTCTTCAGGGTTTGTGATTGATGACTTGTTCTGATCTGGAGCATTGAGGAGTCTTGGTTATAGAATAGTGGAACTTAGAGGCTGTTAGGTTTTAAGCTTAAGTCTGAATAAGGTTCCGACACATTAATAATCCAAAGATCTGATTAAGCTCCATACCTCAATTTAATGAAGGCAAGTTTAATAATCAACCTTGATCCATGTACATTCTCTTTTTCTTTTTCTTTCTTTCTTTTTCACTTCTTTTTCAAATAAGTGTTTGCTAAGGGACTAGCAAAGTATAGTATAGGGGGGTGATGAATACCCATTCATCACTCTTTATTCTTATATTTTAGCTACAAAAACCTATGCAAATGCATGTAGATATGTGTAAATAGGAAAAGTTAGCAAAAGCATGCATTTTTGTAAATATAGATAATTAGCATGTTTTTGTGCAAAAATAAAAGAATAAAGATGAAAAAGAAAAAGAGGGAAATATTTAGAATAAATATTGAGCAACCTAACCCAAGGGAGGTATCAGCATGGGCCTGACCGCATAAAAGCCAAGTAGAGGGAGATAGGGGCTCACACATGTATATATTTGTAAATAAATAAAATTATATATTTTCCTCAACCAAAAATATGTTGTAAATATTTGTAAATATTTATGAATTATAAAAACAAAATAAAAAGATAAAAATCAAAATTTCAAAAAGAACCCTTCACCTTGTACATAGACCACCTCTCTTTATTTATTTCACCTTATAAATAAATAAGATTTATTTCCAAAACTTTTTGTAAATATTCTATGTATATATTGTAAATAAAGTAAATGAAAAAAAGAAACAAAACAAAAATCAAATAAAAATCACAAAATTAAAATACAAAAATATATGTGTACATATACCATGTATATAGTTGTAAATAACTAATTATTTAACCTATGTATATAAATAATAAAAATAAAATAAAAATAGCCTTTTATTCCTCATTTTATCCTATAAATAAATAAAATATAAAATAGGAATAAAAATGTATAAAAATAACTAATTAAAAATCAAAATTAAAAATCATATATTGTATATATACCTATGTATAGCTATATATTGTATATACTTTATTTTTATTCCCAAAAATTAATTAAAAATCACAAAAAATAGAAAAAATTAAAACAAATATTTTTTATGTTTTAAGTTTTTGAAAACTCGGCCATTTAAGGCCCCAAAAAAATCAAATAAAAAACTAAGCCTTGGCGGGCTCTGATTGGTCCACGGGGGACTGTTGACCCCCGGTCAACACCTCCCCCAGGACCACCAGAGCCCGGGTCTGTTCACCCGACCCATCTTCTCGGATTTTTCTTTTGATGACCCGAATCCCTTTCGCCCCAAATCCGGGTCCGCATTGATCACGTCACATCCGAGAAGCTCGCCGGAGCTTTCGCCTCGGGATCCGCGCATCAGCTCGCCCTACCCGCCACCTTCTTGCCGGACCCTCCACACTATATAGTCTGAGCTCAGCCGCCTCCTCTCGCCATATTTGGCTCCCTACCTTCACGCCCGTGACCTCCATCGTAACCACCGAGGTGACAGCTCGCGTTGGCCCTTGTTGCAGCGAGGAGGAGGTGGCCGGTCACTGATCCGGCAGCTTCACGCCGCCGTGCTCCGCCACTCGACCGGAGCTCGAGCCTCAGGCAGTGACGACCTTCGAGGCGACGACCAGGAGCTAGCTAAGCTCCAGCATAGTCTCCCGCATCACCCAGGTATCCACTTCGCTCGCCCATTTAGTGTAATTTCTCATTTCCCCCAAATCGCATCTCCGGCGTGTTCAGCTGATTCCGGCCACATCGAGTACCCTTTCGATCATCGGGACACACCATCATCTTCGCCATCCACTCACGCACGTTCTGCGCCCACTCATTCAACCCAGCTCGCCCCGGAGCTGGGAGTCGAGCTCCCCCATCCTCCGCTCGCCGGAGCTCATTCGCCCCGACGCCCCGTTCACCCTCACGCCGCTTCCTTGGGTCGAGGCACTTTGCCCTCGACCCGCGGAGCTTCTAGTTTGCTTTGCAGGTACGAAGGAGGGCATCTGAGCCCCCCATCACATCAGGTCCAGGAGCTCACCGCCGCCGAGCTCGCCGGAGCCCCTCCAGGGCTCGGGTGGGCCATCGGAGGCTATCACCAGCCGCGGGGCATCACCGCGGATCTTCTCCGATCATCAGGAGCAGCTGAGGAGGTCTACAGCTCACGCACGAGGCCGGCGAAGCTCGCCGGCTGAGTGTTCTTCCAACATCCTTCAGCACCGTCCGATCAGCCTCCGCTCCCAGTTTTGATCTTGATCGTCCGATCTTCGAGGAACAGCAGCCGTTGATTGATTCGAGGCGTGATCAGGACCGTTAGCAGCAGAGAGAGGAACCATCGGCACCTGAGGCCGTTAGATCTCCCACGTGTCCTCTCCTGCACCGTCGATCCGGCTCAAGGGTAGACGAAGAGGAGCGCCAGCCATCCAGGACCGCCCGATCTTCCACGTGGCGCGCATCCAGCCGTCGACGAATAAAGGGGTAAATTACTTAGGCCCCCTCTTAGCTTTTTGTTTTACGTATCAGTCCTGTAAATATTTTAGTCCTTTTATTTACGTAGGGTAAATTGCAACTGGGACCTTGTGCTTGTTGTTATTTGCTTTTATGCCCCTGTGTATGTGATCTCACGTGCTTCGCCACGTGCCTTGTCTGTGCTATTTACATCTTTTATCCTGTAGTTCTGTTGGGTTATTGAATGAAAAGAAACTTTTTGGTAATTGCATTTATGCCCCTGTGAGCATTTTATTCACGCATGTGCGGATTTTAGTGGGATTTTTGCACCCAAGCCCCTGGACTTTTGGTACGAGTTACCAAAAGGTCCAGGAACTTGGTTTTTATTACCAAAAGGCCCCTGAGTGCCCCAGGCACGCGCCACACGCGTGATTTGCTGGGATTTTTGCACCTTGGCCCCCAGAGCTTTGGGTATTTGCACTTACGTCCCTGTGCACTGTGCCCCCTCTTTGATTTTTGAATAAATATCAAACCACCTCCAAATTCGATGAAAATTTGACACATGGCTCCTGCCATGTTGTTGGATTTTTGAGAATTTTTTAGGACATTTTTGATTTTATTTAGTATTTTTAAAAATTCAAAAACATCCTTTTTAGCTACTGTCTAGGTTTAAAAATACCAAAAAAATATAAAAACACCTTCAAAAATTCCAAAAAAATTAGTTACTGTTTCTTGTGTGTTGTTTGATTTTCTAGCCAATTTTGGCTATTTTTCATTGCTTAAAAACCTTAAAAATCTAAAAACCCCTAAAAACTCATAAAAATTATAATAAATAATATAAAAATCCAAAAACAATAATTTAGGTGCCCAAATTTTCCTTATTCTTTCTAGATTACAGGAAAATTACCTCCAGGGCTTGTTGAGATCCATAAATATTTTATTTTTGGGTTTCAAGCCTTGCTGGACAGTACCTAGGTCTTTTAGCACTGTTTGATTTTTATAAAATAAAATATACATTAGAAAAATACCAAAAATTCACCAAAAACACTTAAAAACCTAAAAAACATAAAAACAATTTTTCTTTAATTTTTGCTTGATTTTTGGTGTGTTAAATAAATTGCCAAAGTGTGTTGATATTTGTTTCCTTTTATTTTCTTCACCTTTTAAAAATCCAAAAAAATATAAAACTTCTTAAAAACCACTAAAAAACATTTTCTTTTATTTTTATATTGTTTTTACTACTTCGTAGGCCCTAGGCCAACCCGTGCTCCTTGTGTTCGACCCTGGGAGCTATACCAGGTTAATCTTATAGCTAGACCGCTCGCTTTTGTGCTTGATTATTTTTATCTGTTTGAGTGGTTGATTTTTCTTGATACACGCATTCGAGTGACTGAGGTCGCAACGACCTCATTTCCATACCTTCACCTCAGTTGTTCGGGATTTCGTGTTATCAGAGAGAAGCGAAAAAATTTTTACAAGAAGCAGAGAAGTAAGGGAAAGAAGATCATGAAACACAAGAGGATGACACAACCAGCGAGGTAAGCCATATAATATAAAACAACTTCTTTTGTATCATTGAATACAAATGTCGTAGAATGTAGATTTTCAATACTGCTCACAAAACTCTGTATATTCTATATGATTATGATATTAATTGTTTCTAACATTGTCTGTAATTGATTGAATAAGAATCAGTATCTATGCGATCTCGTAACCGATTTCATTGGTTACGAAAAAGTATCAGAACAGACAAAGAAAACCATTCAAGAATTTCTTCGTGATCCTGCAGACAAGTAAGTATTTTAACACAAATTTCAACATTTACATGAAAAAATCTTTAACTTTAGATATATAATATTAATTAAAGATAATTCCTTAGATTGAATGCCACCTACTTTACTCCGGGGAATCGGAGTTGTAAAGGAAGAGATATTCATAACTTTTTGTACGAAAGAATGATCTAGGATACAGTACATATATTTATAATATTTACTTTTTTATATTTGTTTATGCCTACATTGTTTTTGATATTGTAGATAATCGACATGTTTATGTACGTGCTGCACCATAAATACAGCACAACTAATGATCGTCTCGTTTGTATTCACACCAATATTTCAAATGGTGAGATTATGATTACTGATATAATTATTATTAAATATCTTTAATCAGCATAATTTAATATTCTTACTTGTATTTTTCAGCAATATCTTGTGAATCTGATGGTTAGTGCTACGGAAAATGAATTTGATAAGCTCGAGGAGCTATACAAAGAAGGATTAGTCATGCTAGAGTTGGAGAAAATTTTCACTGTTATCCACACAAGAAACCATTGGCACCTTCTTGTGACTGATTTTTCAGCGAGAAAGTTCCTTTCATACAATTCTATGAAAGGAATAAAATTCCATAAAAAGGATGTATTGAAATGGGTATGACATAATAAAAATTTATATTTTATTAAATTATTTAATTCAGTGTTAATAATATTCTTTTTGAATTACATATCAGCATGGCTGGATTTCAGAGTACTTCATGGACAGCATTCCAGATGAATGCCTTGCAGGTTGGGAAATCATATACGTGCAAGATTGCCCGCAGCAACCTTCACAGAGTCTGGATTGTGGGGTCTACGTGATGAAGATGATGGAGTACCTGTGTGAAGGAAGGGCGTTGGATTTCAGCTACGATGATATTAACAGATTCAGAGCTGAAATAGCTTCGTTATTGTTAACGTTTGGTCACATAGAGAACTCGGCGACATAGTGATAAAGATAGAAGACATAATATAAACAAATCTTAAAGTTTTTGCATTTTAATTTAGAACTATGTATTGTTGAATTGTCTTAAATTGTGTTATGTTTCCATAGTTTCTGTTTAAAACTTCTTTAGAACAAAACATTTCATTTAAATATCACGATTCACCTATGTTTGCATTGACTATATGTTACATGTTGTAGTCAATATATACATGTTTGACACGAAGACAGAAGATATATTATAATTCTCGATAACTAAATGATTTTCCGGTTAGATTAGAGTTTTCCAATGGACGAAAATCCTTCTACTTTAAAGATTCACATCCCGATGATTACTAATTGTTTGTTATTACTCATGCTGATTTATACTTGTATTAGCAGATAGAATCACAACTTTGGTAAAAATAATGTAGCTATTTGTAAAATAATGAAAATTTATGTAAAGTATGGTAACAATATGTAAAATATTATTAATATATGTAAAATAGTGAAGCTATTTGTAAAAAGTATATCTCCGTAATAAAGTAGGAGTGCTACGATACTTAAACTACAATACATATTACATGGCTATTGAACAAGAGTGAATCGTATCATTTAATTTCTACAATATATTGAATGATAATATAAGTTCTACGATTTAAAATTGTTGATAATGAAAAAATAATTATAATAACAATATGATAAAGATATATAAAATATTGAGCAAATATGTAATATATTACATAGAGATGTAAAATATAGAATACAATTGTAACTATTGCACATATTTGAAACTTATATATCTGGAGTATAAAATAAAGCTACTGGATTTTATTAGCAGATATTAGCAGATATATACAGAGAGAATTCATATAACCTGGAATTTTACTGTAATTGTTAAGTTTGTTGGTAAGAAATATTTAATAATATAATATTGACATGAGTTACGGAAATGTGTCAATTTTATAATCAAAGCACTAAACAACAGTTAATAAGAATTATAATACATTTCGTATAGTAAGAATGAAGGACAAGTATAATTAAACAGTAAGAATACCTTAAAAACAGCATCATTATACAAGAATGAAATGAATGACACATATATCCAAATAGTATGATTTTGAAATTATATGACTGAAAGTTCAAGTTGAATGTTGAACATTAACATCACGAAAATAAAAAAATCTGAAATACTCTATGTTATGATACCACAAAGGGATACATCTAAACTGAAACAATATAAATAACACATTGTTTGAATTCTACAATAACTAAACACAGTACGACAAGCAAAAAAATACATAAAAATAAAAAATCTAAGTCTGATAAGCAACCAAAAGTCAAAGCTCATTTGCAGCCAAGAATCTTTCAGTAAATTACAATCCTGCAAAAACAAACATAATGAAAGGAATATAATAAGCAACATTAAAATGTTTTATATGAGATGTATAAAATGTTACAACAAAATATAAAAAATATACTCTTACATTATAAGAATTTGATCAATTCATTTTAATTTCGGTCATCCTCAACTGCACAATAAAATCCAAGGATTAGTGAACAGAAAAAAACATATCAATAAATAATGAATGTTAATTATTTACCATGATTCACCGATTTGTTATTAGGACAATTTCTAGAATCGTGTCCAACATTGTATTTGAGGCAAGATTTGCATTGTCGACCTCTATTTCTTCTCATCTCAGATTCCGATCTAATACGATTGCCAATGCCCTTAGGTCTACCACCGCGACCACTTCCTTTCATTCTCGCAACATTTGGTTCTTTAACAGATGGTTGATGAATACTCATTCATCACTCTTTATTCTTATATTTTAGCTACAAAAACCTTTGCAAATGCATGTAGATATGTGTAAATACAAATAATTACCAAAAGCATGCATTGTGTAAAAACCTATAATTAGCATGTTTTTATGCAAAAATAAAAGAATAAAGATTAAAAAGAAAAAGAGGGAAATATTTAGAATAAATATTGAGCAACCTAACCCAAGGGAGGGCTCAGCATGGGCCTGACCGCATAAAAGCCAAAGTAGAGGGAGATAGGGGCTCATATGTGTAAGTATTTATGTAAATAAATAAAAGTATTTTCCTCACAAAAATAGCTTAAAATATGCTTGTAAATATTTGTATATACTTATAAGTATAAAAACAAAAGAAAAAGATAAAAATCAAAAAGAAGATAAAAACATCACTCATCATGTACATAGATCACCTACCTACATATTTATTCAGCCTTATAAATAAATAAAATATAAAATGGGAATAAAATTGTATAAAAATAATAATTAAAAATAAAAAAAACTAAAAACCTATATATTGTATATATACCTATATAGGAACCTACTATGTAAATACACTATTTTTACTTTGAAAAATTAATTAAAAATCACTAAAAAATAGAAAAAATAAAATAAAAATATTTCATGTTTTAAGTTTTCACTAATTCGGCCATTTGCTACCTTTAAATTCATTTTCAAAATCCAGCCACGTGGCCTTCTCTCATTGGTCCTGGGGATTGTTGACCGTCATGTCAACTTCCCCCCCAGGACCACTTCACACGGGTTCTTAGCGGGTAACCCATCTTCTCGGATTTTTAGCGCTTAAACCCGATTCACTCCCACTCAAACCCCGGGTCCGATTTGATCTTGATATACCCGAGACCCTCGCCGGAGCTCCTGCATCGGGATCCGTGCGCTTCCACGCCCTACCCGCGCCTGTCTTCCCGGACTCTCCAGCATATAAAGCTCCAGCTCCGCCTCCTCATTTCTCATCTTTGGCCATTCGATTCCACCCCCAGTGAGCTCCAGAGTGTTCGTGAGAGTGACAGCTCGTGTCCTGTGCTGTTGAAGCGAGGAGAGGGAGCGTGACCACTGATCCGGCGAAGCTTCGCCGCCTTGCTCTTCCACCAGCAGGAGCATCGAGCCTCGGAGGGAGACGCTCCTCAAGGCGACGACCCAGAGCTGCGCAAGCTCATCCCCAGTCTCGTCAACCACCCAGGTAGTCCCTTAGGCCTTTTTTTCCTTTAATTTCTAGTTACCCCGAAATCGCTGCTCCGCCGTCCCCCGCTGATTCCGATCGATCCAGACCACCATCCGACCATCGGGCTGCACCATAGCCATCGCCTCCTTCCCGCGCACCTTCTCCATATCTCCATCCAACCCAGCTCGCACAAGAGCTGGGATTCGAGCTCCACCGTCTCCCCTTCGCCGGAGCTCGCCCACTTCGCCCCTCCGTTCACCGTCACACCGCCTAACCGGGTCGAGGCAGTTTGCCCTCGACCTGCGAGCCTTCTGGACTGTTTTGCAGGTTCAATGAGGGCCATCTGAGGTCCTTCGACATCGAGCCAGGAGGCGTAGCTCCGCCGACCTCGCCGGAGCTCCTCAGAGCTCGGCCGGGTCATCGGAGACCCCCATCCGACGCGAAGGCCCACGCCAGACCTTTTCCGATCACCAGCGCCCCGTGAGGAGGTTAGGAGCGCACGCATGAGGCCGACGAACTTCGCCGGCGAACTGTTCTTCCTCGACCTTCAGCAGCCATCCGATCAGACCTCCAGCTCCAGTTTGTATCTGGGCCGTCCGTTCAGGAGCCGCATTCACCGTCAGATCTGAGGAGGATTGATCCCAGCCGTCCGATGCACGAGGGTTAGCCACCTGCACCCTACACCGTTCGATCCTCCACGTGGAGGAACCCCCGCCGTCGGATTCGCCCGAGGAGCCCAGCTGTGGAGCGCCCGTTGTTCCCAACCGTCAGATGCTCCACGTGGCCTCCATCCAGCCGCTCCATTAATAAAGGGTAAACTACCCTTAGGCCCTTCTGTTTATTGCATTTCGTAGTTAGTCCTGTAAATACGTAATATAGTTGTTTAGTTTTTGGGATATTTGCATAGAGGACCCCGTACTCTGTTTAGTTTGCATTTATGCCCCTGTGTATGGTCTGACACGTGCATCGACACGTGAGTTTTTGGCTTATTTGCATATCATGCCCCTGTAGTTCTGACTGTTAATGAATGAATGAAAGTTTGTGTTTATTTGCATTTATACCCCTGTGCGTATTTTAATTGAGCATGTGCGAATATTTGTGGGTATTTTGCAGATAAGCCCCTAGGCTTTTGGTACCTCTTACCAAATAGCCCTCGGGACTTATTTTCATTACATTTGGGTCCCTGAGTGCCCCAGGCACGCGCGTAGCACGTGTTTTGCTGGGTTAATTGCACCAGACCCCCCAGACTTCCGGGTATTTGCACTTTAGTCCTTGTGCATTGTGCCCCCTTTTGATTTTTGAATAAAATAGCAAATATAATCCAAATCCAACGAAAATTGGATACATGTCTCCTGCCATAGTGTAAAATTTTCGAGGATTTTTGGAGACATTTCTGAGTTGTTTTGTTATTTTTAAAAATTAAAAAACCTCCATTTTTACTATTATCTAACTTTTAAAACCACAAAAAAAATATTAAATAGTATCTAAAAATTCCAAAAAAATTGTCTACTGTTTATTTTTTTGTGCTTGATTTTCTAGCCAACTTTGCCTATTTTTCATTACTGAAAACCACTAAAAATTGAAAAATACTTAAAAACTTATAAAAATTATAATAATTAAACCAAAAATCCAAAAATAATAAATTAGGTGCCTAAATTTTCCTTGTTTTATTCTCTTTACAGGAAAATTACCTCACAGCTAATTAGGGGCCTTTAGATATTTTATCTAGGCCCTTTTAGCTCAGCTGGACAGTACCTTTCATTTTAGTCCCTTTTTTATTTTTAGAAAATTAAATAAATATCAGAAAAATTCCAAAAATTCACCAAAAACACTAAAAATATAAAACACATAAAAATATTTTTGTTTAAATTTTTGGGTGATTTTAAGTGCTTTTAATAAATTGTTGAAGTGTGTGTTTATTTGCTTTTCTTATTTTCTTAACATATTAAAAATCCAAAAAAAATATAAAATAATTAAAAACCACCAAAAATATTTTCTTCTTTCATTTTATTTCCTTTTTGACTAATTCGTAGGCCGCAAGGTCAACCCGTGCTCCTTGTGTTCGACCTTGGTCGCTATACCAGGTTAAACTAATAGCGAGACCGCTAGCTTGTTTTTGATTGATTTTATCTCTCTTGGTGGTCTAATTTTCTTGATTGAGCCTAGCTGAGTGATTGAGGTCGCAACGACCGATTAGCTCCTTTACCTTAGTCGCTCAGTCGGCTTATCACTGGTTCAGTAATCATATCTGGAACATTTGTATTCTTCACGGTTGTAGAGCTCGAAGAAGGTTTGTTACTTATCATAAGATCAATATTGCTACATAAATCGCTTACTTTTTCTTTAACAAATAAGAATATATCCTCATCCTGTTCAACCGAAGCTGAAATAATATGCGAACACAATTGATTAAGCTGAGACGACCTTTCTTGGTGTGCAACTTTCACATAAATAGGATAATTTCCTGATTTTTAATGATTCTTGTCCACCTTTTCAATATATATTCCTCATTCAGAAGCTCCACATTCTGTATCTTCAAAACTGCAAGTATGTGCTTACATGGATATCCAAAGAATTGCATATTCTTGCATTCACAAACAAGAAAGTTGCTTTCCGTTGACGAAGAAACACATAATTCTTCGTCAGGTTTCCCAATATATGACACAAAATATTGACAGAAATCAGGAGAGTTCAGATGAGTTCGAACATTAAGTTCCTTCACTTCGTTCAATTCAAATGAAATTTGTAAAATATGAACTTGGTGTATATACGAACCATCTGTACCTCCATCTTCCATTTGAAAATTGATTTTGGAGTGTAAACTTCACCAATGTTATCTATGCCATTCTCTCTTTCCCTGCGTCGTTGAATTGCACTTTGAAATCCACAGACAAATTCAAGCAAAGAGTTCTGTTTAGTGATGTGGTGTTGCAAAAATGCATTCATACTTTTGCTCCTCTGTGTACTGCGCTGACCAGCCCAAAAATAATCCTTAAGATATAAACTAATCCATTTAAATCTGATACTATACTTCTCATTTAACCAGACATTAGATGATAAATCATACTGATCAATAATCTTGCACCAGCTTTGCTCAAATTCCCTTATAGTTATACTTTTCCATACAACTATGGAAAACGCTGATAGAACTTCATTTATATCTTTAATCTTTCCAAGCTTACTTTTAAGCTTGGCCATTATATGCCAAGTGCAGAATTTATGAACAGTATGTGGAAAGCATATCCTAACAGCTGCACAGATTGCCGGATCTTCATCTGTGATTATAGAAACTGGATGTTTACTCATTACTTCTAGAAATCTCTCAAATAACCACGAGAATGACTCGGTTGTCTCTCTGTTCATGAAAGAATTTCCAAAGAAAATTGTGTAACCGTGATGGTTAACACCACAGAAAGATCCAAATACCAGATTATATTCATTGGTCCTATATGTTGTGTCGAACGATATTGTATCTCCGAATAATTTGTAATCCTCAACGGAGGCACTATCAATCCATATACACTGAGTAGGCTTGTTATCATCATCGGTTGTGTAAGCATAGTAAAAATCAGGGGTATTGGCCTTACAACTTTCAAAATATTCAATTAGAAGGTGCACATCCATCCCAATACGTTGTTTTTTCTCTTTTCTGTTTAAGTTGTAAATATCGCGAACAATACTACCAACTTGACCACTAGACATGTTTATGAAAGCTGACTGCTTGGATACAGGTATGTTTACATCATTCATTGACTTCGCAAGCATTTTTGTGGCTTTTAAAAAACGTTTATTTGGTCTGAAGTATCTGCGTTTAGATGGAGAAACGAGATTGTGATTGTGTTCAGCTTCAAAATTCGATACAAACCAATCATTGAGATCAGGCCTAAATGAGACTGACATGAAAACTTTGCACCCAGTCCATGATATGCCAACACGACGCTCCTCCTTATAAAAAATACATTCATCGCTCTCATCACTTCTTGCATTGTCCACTGACAGTGTTTTATCTGTATTTTTTGAGAACCCCTCTTTCCAGCAAACAAAAGATCTAAATATAATTATCCACTCCTTGGAAATCTTATCTTTACCAACTCTAGAGCTTGCTTTCCTAACATTGAATCCAATCTCTGTTGCATATGCCTCATAAAATTTATATGCATCTTGAATAGATAGAAATGTTTGGCCTATATGAGGTGTGATACCATTGACAGGGTCACTGTTTGAGTAGTTATCTGAAATTCATTCGAAAGATAATTGCATTATTTATAATTAATTTAAATTATTACTTATAAATGTAAAATATTGAAAGTAAATGTAAAATGATGCACTTATATGTAATTTATCAAATAATGGACTGGTATTAGCATCATTCAGGGCGATATTTCATCATATCCTATAATGTAAAATGAGGTTCAAAAGTGTAAATTATAGTTCATTGATGTAAAATGATGAACTATATCACCAAATATACTGAATTTACGTACAATAAAAAGTTTTTTTTGCAACATCATATAAATGAACAAGGTCTGTAGTGCTTTGAAACATCTGTGTAATTCACCATACCTGGTTGATGCAAATTATCATCAGTTCGTGCCACCACTCCAATAACTTCACCCTCTCCGTCAGATAACTGGACGAAATAAATATAATAATGTCACATATTAATATACAAAAGCCCAAAATATTAACGCATCATACGACTTCGATTCAAGAACCAGTTCGTCTTTCAACGAAAATTAAAATAGTTCTCGTGATTTGCATACATATCGATTAAAGGGAAATGAAAAACGTACTTTACATGTGCATTATCTCTGTAAAATTCGGAATCTGCTATTTCGTCGAGTTCTATTGAATATCACGGAGTTTGATAAGAAATATTTGAAAAGAACTAGAGATATGTCGAGAAATTCTGAATAGTAGGGCAATGGAACGTTAATGAAAAAACCATATTTTAGGAAAAAAGAGAATTCAATTAGACCATAACTAATCCGCGGTAAATGTGGATTTCAATTTAATCACAACATATATGTCTTCATTAATAAAATATAGTAAATTCCTATAAATAGAAGTTCACTAATAAAGTCTTAGTGGTTTTGGCTCTCTAATGGTGGTTTTTACTGAGACTGTCTATTGCAATTTGACGGGTATAAATAGATGTCGTACCGTGATTGAATTGAGACTCCACCTCAATTCAAGTTTTTCCTATACATATAGGGGAGGGAGGCTGTTTTGAGTAATAGCCAAGTTGGTTGTTACACTAGGCAGTCCCCCCCCCTTTTTTATTTTTTTCGAAAATAAAATTATGTATATTCATATATATGTCCCTCTTATATGTCATTCAAATTTTGTCAGAAACGAAGACTCCTTTACATTCCATCTAGAACAGGTAGATTACAACAAATTTCAGGAGGATATAGGAGTCTCCGTTTCTCACAAAATTCGAATGACATGTAGGAGGGATATATAGATGAATACACATTGTGGAATTTTTGGAAAAAAAATAAAAAGGGGGGAAAACTGCTCCATGTAACAGCCATCTTAGTTGTTACACAGAACAACTTCCTTTTACTCATATATATATATAGGGCTTATCCAATGAGCCATGTGCCCATTAACGTTTCAATGAGCACCCATTCTGGGCCATACACGTGTATTAGCAATAACTAGGCTACCACGTATTTAAAAAATCCTATATTTCATATTATACAACGTCCTTAACAATTGGAAGACGGTTTTGGAAAGAAACGATTCAAATAAATGATTCCACACGGATGATTAAGGATCCAAACGCTATAATAGTAATAAATATAATTCGATCAAGTAAATGCTTATTGTGAGATCAGTAATATCAAGACAATGATCAGTAATTTACATCCAAATAGTTACATTCTACAGAATTTAGTAATATGTATAAAATGGTCAAGTAAATATGTGTTGTGAGATCAGTAATAACATAACAAATGGTTAGTAATACCATTGTCTATGTAATGTCCATTGCATTAACAAATAGATACTTTCTTACTTGAGCAATGCCCATGACTTACTGACCATTACTTTGTTATTACTGATCTCATAGTAGCTATTACTTGAGAATCATACACATATTACTGACCATTTGTTATGGTTTTACTGACTTTACAACAAGCACTTACTTGTCCATTGTGTATATATTACTGAAATCTGCGCCATGTAATAAAATGAATATAAATTACTGACCGTTGTTTGGATATTACTGACTTCACAACAAGCACTTACTTGTCCATTGTGTATATATTACTGAATTCTATTCAAAGTAATAATACATATAGAAATTACTGACCATTTGTTATGGTTTTACTGGCTTCACAACAAGCACTTACTAGATCATTGTGTATATATTACTGAATTCTACACCATATAATAAAATGAATGTAAATTACTGACCGTTGTTTTGGATATTGCTGACTTCACAACAAGCACTTACTTGTCCATTGTGTATATATTACTGACCTGAGCATTTGGATCTCGATTTTATGCAAGAAAATCATCGATTCGAATGTTTTCTTTCCAAAACGATCTTCCTATTTTTTAGAATGCGATATAATTGGAATACCACTTATTGTTAAATCGCTTTGCATACTAATCTCCTTCCAAAAATAACATCCTTTGAAATAGGTAACCACTCAATTGGTAATACACGTGTGTGGCCTACAAATGGTGCTCACCGAAACGCTAATGAGCCCTGTGCGCATTGGATAAAAATCCTATATATATATATATATAGGGTTAAAGGAGGCTACTCCCTGGGTGTAGCCAATTGGCTACTCCCACCTCTATTTTTCCCTATTTTTTATTTTTTTTGGAAAATAAAAATATGTAAATTCATAACTATATCTGATGAATACTCATTCATCACTCTTTATTCTTATATTTTAGCTACAAAAACCTTTGCAAATGCATGTATATGTTTGTAAATACAAATAATTACCAAAAAGCATGCATGGTGTAAAAACTAATAATTAGCATGTTTTTGTGCAAAAAAAGAATAAAGAATTAAAAGTAAAAGAGGGAATATTTAGGATAAATATTGAGCAACCTAATCCCAAGGGAGGGCTCAACATAGGCCTGACCGCATAAAAGCAAAAGTAGAGAGAGATAGGGAGCTCATGTGTGTAACTAGACCTGTAAATATAATAAAAATATTTTCCTCTAAAAGTAGAATAAAATGGGCTTGTATATATTTGTAAATATATGTAAATATATGATGAATACTCATTCATCACTCTTTATTCTTATATTTTAGCTACAAAAACCTTTGCAAATGCATGTATATAGTTGTAAATAGAAATAATTACCAAAAGCATGCATTGTGTAAAAACCTATAATTAGCATGTTTTTGTGCATAAATAAAAGAATAAAGATTAAAAAGAAAAAGAGGGAAATATTTAGAATAAATATTGAGCAACCTAACCCAAGAGAGGGATCAGCATGGGCCTGACCGCATAAAAGCCAAAGTAGAGGGAGATAGGGGCTCATGTGTGTAAATATTTATGTAAATAAAATAAAAGTATTTTCCTCACAAAAATAGACTCAAATTGGATTGTAAATATTTGTATATATTTATAAAGATAAAAACAAGATGAAAATAGAAAAATTAAAAAGAAAACAAAAACATCACTTTCACCTTGTACATACCACCACACCTATATTTATTTAGCCCTATAAATAAATAAAATTAATTTCCAAACATTTTTTAAATATTCTAGATTATATAGTGTAAATAAATAAAATAAATTAAAACAAAAACAAAATAAAAAAATCACAAAATTAAAAATCTCAAAAATATTATTGTAAATATACCATATATATAAATGTACATATGTATTTATTTCACCTATGTATATAAATAATAAAAATAAAATAAAAATATCTTTTTATTCCTTGATTTATGTTATAAATAAATAAAATATAAAATGGGAATAAAATTGTATAAAAATAACAAATTAAAAATCAAAATTAAAAACCCTATATTGTATATATACCTATGTATAGTACTATATTGTAAATACAATATTTTTATTTTGAAAAATTAATTAAAAATCACAAAAAATAGAAAAAAAATAAAATAAATAATTTTCATGTTTTAGGTTTTTCATAATTCGATCATTTTCTATCTCAAAATAAATAAACAAATAAATGGTCCTTGGCGAATTCCGATTGGTCCACAGGGGTTTGTTGACCCCGGTCAACTTCCCCCGCGGACCCTCTTCCCCGCGGATCTGGGTGAACGACCCGATTTCACTATTTTCTACACAGTCGACCCGATCGCCAATAACCTTAACCTCGGGCTTCGATTGATTTTCGAACATCCAGGACCCATGCCCGGGGTGGATCTTAGGGATCTGAGGCTTGAGCAACTTGCCCGATCTCTTCCTTCTCGGATCCCTGAGCGTATAAAGTCTTAGCTCCGGCGAGCATTTCACGCATCTTTGGACCCCTTGCTCGCCGCCAAGGAGCTCCTCCGGAGTGCATGAGTGACAGCCGAGTCCTCTGGAGTGGAAGCGAGGCACGAGTACCCAGGAGCCACTGATCCGGTGGTTAGCTCCTCCGTGCGCTGTCGCAAGCGCACCCAGCCTCGGGGAGACGACGGCCCCTTGCAGGCAACGACCCAGAAGCTCGCCGAGCTCCAGCCCAGTCGACAGCACCCGCCAGGTAACCTTCTTAGCCCATAGATTAGCGTAGATTTAGGTTTTTTTGATTTCAGCAGAATAGCTCCGCCACCTTCATCTGTCGTCTCCGGCCACCCATTCACCCCTCCGACACCACCACCACGTCCACCAGACTCCTCTCCACCTTCTCCGACCCTTCATTCCCCCTGGCTCGCCCCGGAGCAGGGTATCGGCTCTCACCCTCCGCTGCTCGCCGGAGAGCTTCCATATCGCCCCATCTTCCACCCATTTCCCGCTCTGACGGGTCGAGGCAGTTTGCCCTCGACCCAGCTCTCTTCCTGTGCAGGTATCAAGCTTATTCGACTTCATCTGGAGGTCGAAACTCCAGAGCACAGCAGCTCCAGGCCATCTGCTTCGTCGGAGCTCTCCAGAGCTTCCCGCCATCATCGGAGCTTGCCACCAGACGCGGAAGGCTCCCACGTTTCTTCTCAGCCTTCCAGCGACCGACGAGGAGCCCCCACGCTCGAGTTTCGGGCCGGCGCAGTTCGCCGGCCGATAGTTCTTCCAGGTCCTCCTCGCACCGTCAGATCATCCTCGGCGCTCCAGTTTACATCTGATCCATCCATTCGAGGAGATGCGTCACCGTCCGATCATTCCGAGGATAGATCTGAGCCGCATGATCAGATGAAGAGACGCTCATGATTCACAGCCATCCGATCTCCACGCGTCATCTTCTCAGCCGTTGATTGACCCAGGGTTTCAGCGCAGCGTACGTAGGCCGTCAGATCTGCCACGCGGTGGACTCACGACCGTCCGATCGGGCTTGCGTTCCAGAGTCAAAGCGCCCGCTTCTCTTCACCGTCAGATCATCTATGTGGCGCACATCCGGCCTTCGACATTTAATAAGGGGTATTTACACTAAGGCCCCTCTACTTCTTGAATTTAGTTTTTAGTCATGTAAATACGTAGTGTAGTTCTTTCATTTTTGTGAAAATTGCACTGTGGACCCTTCTTTTTATCATATTTGCATTAATACCCCTGCCAGTTGTGGACACGTGCATCGACACGTGGTATTTTGGTGTATTTGCATTATTGGCCCTACCTTTTTGCCCTGTTAAGTTTTGTATTTTTATTAATAGGAATTGCAATCAGGTCCCTCCAGGCCTGAGTCACGTGTATCGTGCGTGGCCCGGGGGGTAATTTGCGTTCCTTACCCTATACTTTCCAGGGTTGTTATTCCAAGGACCCAAAACTTTGTTATAATTGCAGATAGGTCCCTGTGCACTGTGTTGGTTTTGATTTTTAATAAAATAGCAAACCTACTCCAAATCCAATGAAAATTGGATACATGGCTCCTGCCATAGTGTAAACTTTTCTGGAATTTTTGGAGACATTTTTATTTTGATTTGATATTTTTAAAAATTCAAAAACACGTATTTTCTTTACTGTCTGATTTGAAAAATCACAAAAAATATTAAAATTCATCTAAAATTCACAAAAAATACCTAAGGTTTCTCTTGCTGTGCTTGATTTTCTAGCCAATTTTGGCTATTTTTCATTACTTAAAACACCTAAAAATTGAAAAACACTTAAAATTTTATAACAATTCTAATAAATAAACTAAAAACCCAAAAATAATAATTTAGGTGCCCAATTTTTTCTTTGTTTTCTTCTCTATACAGGAAAAATACCTCCAGGCTTATTGGGGATTTTTAGATATTTTATCTAGGTCCCTTAAGCTCGGCTGGACAGTACCTTCTTTTTCATTCACTGTTTGATTTTTAGAAAATTAACTAAACATCAAAAAAATTCCAAAAATTCATTAAGAACAGTAAAAATTATAAAACACACAAAAATAATTTTATTTGAATTTTTGGTTGATTTTTAGTGTGTTAAATAAATTGTTGAAGTGCCTTATTTCCTTGATTTTCTTATTTTCTTAATATCTTAAAAATCCAAAAAATATAAAAAGACTTAAAAACCACCAAAAATACCTTTTTATTTCCTTTTCTTTCCTTTTTGACTACTTCGTAGGCCGCAAGGTCAATTCGTGCTCCTTGTGTTCGACCCTGGTCGCTATACCAGGTTAAACTAATAGCAAGACCGCTATTGATTTTTGATTTGATTTTATCTTGATTGGTGGTCTATTTTTCTTGATTGATCGAGTCCGAGTGATTGAGGTCGCGATGACCATCGAGATACCTTTACCTTAGTCGCTCGTGGCATTCTCGGTCATCAGAATGGCACCGTTGCTAGGGAGCACGGCTTAGTAGTTTCTTTTTTATTTTCATTTTCTTTTTCGCGGCTTTTCGCGGCTCTTTCAGAGCCCGCGGCTTTTCGCTGCTTTTTGTTTTTATTTTATTTTTGTTTTATTTTATTTTCTTTTATTTTTGTTTTGTTTGATTTTTGTTTGTTTATTTTATTTGGCATTTTTGCATATATACCCTCATCTCATTTTTTATTTATTTACTTGCTATTATTTGCTCATTTTATTGGTCTGACCACTCTATTTCTTTCTTGCGAGGGGCCCGAGGATCGAGGCATCTGATTTCGAGAAGCCGACGCAACCGCGAAACTCGGAGGCGGCTCCCTTCTGCACGGAGCCGCAGGAGAGCGTGAGAGAGAGGTTGAGTGGGTGAGGTTTAGAACAGGATTAGTTTAGAGTTTTATCTTACTTCATTTGATTATTATTGTAATAATACAGGGACACGTAGACTCTTGGACTTGGTGGACTAGCGGGTCTGTTTCGCCGAGCACCGGTGTGCTCGGGGGACCCTTAGGAGTTTTTCGCGGCTTTTTCGCGGTTTTGGTTTTTCGCTGCCTTTTCCGATTTTCAGCGGTTTTTTATCGAGCCCCTAGACTTAGGATTTTCTGCTTGCTTGTGTCGTAATTAGTAGGGTCCCCACACCTAATTGCTTGCATGTTCCTATAGTACGATTAATTGGACCTACTAATAATTGAATAATAAAAATAACTGACTCATCCCCTTCGTAGCCTACGTGCCGTAGTCTGTCCTGCAAAGCGCTTTCTCCTACCCCCGATGTGTCGGGCAGAGGAGGGGTAGATCGAGACCGGACCTTTGGCTTGAAGGATCGGTGACCAGTTAGACGGTTCTTCAAGCAGACTTGCTTGTTTAGGACTCGGTTTTCATCGCTGCACCATATAGGTAGTTTATTTTCTGTCTTTACATTTATGCGCGGATCATATTGCATGTAGAGTGCTGGAGACAGGTACGCATTTCTATCTCTACATGCATCATTGATTTTTTCGCGCATCGGCTTTTTCAGCTTCTCCCCCTTGTTTTTGACTAAATAACCAGGAGAACCTGAAAAATTCGTTAGGCGTTTCTTTTTATTTGAAAAATATCTAAAAACAAAAACAATAAAATCAGGACTGCTAATCACACTTGATCTAAAAGACACTTCACTGAAAAATCTGTCTTGGGGAGAGTAACCCCCTCCTTGTTTGGTTTGGATGAGCGAGAGAGTGACCCGCACATTAGGATAGAGCCTCCGATCTTTTCTTGGCTGATTACCGGCTTTCAGTACGGGACAGTCGGTTGAGAAAGATCTGGATACCTACTTACCTCACGTAATCGCTCTGATAGAATGGATGATCACCTAAAATAAAATCGACAAGATAATCGATCGATCCCTTTGGCCTTCAGCTTTGTGTGCGTAGGTGAATTGGGGGTTTACTTGTTCATCTTGTGTGATTTCCAGATCTCTTCGATCCTTCCCCATCCTCTTCTCTATCCATCTGCTTTCCCACCCTCACCTCCCTTCATTCCTTCTTTCTTCTTCTCCCTTACCCCTGGATGATGGATTCCCCTCACTTCGAGCCGACTCTTACGGCTTCTTCTCCATCTTCTGACCATCATTCCAGTCCACCTTCTAGGGAGGTCGGATCTCCGACCAACCTCCCACTCCCTCCCTCCCTTTCATCTCACTACTCTAGGCATGTTGTGCGAGACGTCCGAGGATACCAGATAGAGCAGATGCGAGATCCGGACGATGTTGTTGCTGAGTTGAGAGCGCACTCCGTTGGTGATCACAGAGAGCAGTGGAGATCAGCAGATATATCCTATTCCGGAGGGATGGAGGAGCATATAGCACATGGAGCTCAGTCAGCTTCTACACTAGGTCCATTCGTCTTGAATTTGGATTACATTCAGTGACAGCCGAGATTTTCAGGAGAGGCGCACGAGGAGCCTTATCTTCACCTGTCCGCTTTCGAGGAGTTTTGTAGCGCACCGAGATATTCAGACATCACTGCAGAGGAGCTGATGAGCAGGACCTTCCCCTTCACGCTTCACGACAGAGCCATGAGATGGCACCGCCGATTGGGGAGGACATTCGAGACGTGGGGAGAGCTACGCCGAGAGTTTCTACAGAGATACTTCCCCCCGCGTAGAGCAGAGTTTATGCAGTCTTTGATCACGGACTTTTCAGTTGACCCCCAGGAGCCATTGCACAAGGCATGGCCGAGGTTTCTTGACCTCTTGAGGAGATTTCCATACCATGGACTTCCACTGACCTCTTGACGAAAGACACCGAGTTCCTTGTCGATGACAAGTGTCTTTCGTCCTTTGTAACTCTCCAGCAGTGTGTGATTGAGGCTCCTGTTCTCCAGCCGCCTGATTGGCCTCTCCCATTCGAGATCATGACGGATGCCTCTGATTTTGCCGTAGGGGTCGTGCTGGGACAGAGGAGGGATGGAGTCCCCTTTGTTATCCACTACGCTAGCCGCACATTGGATTTTGCCCAGCAGAATTACACGGTCACAGAGAAGGAGATGCTAGCCGTAGTATTCACCCTAGATAAGTTTCGATCTTATATCATTGGATCTAGAGTGACCTTGTACACTGATCACACCGCCATCCGATACCTCATGGCAAAGAAGGAAGCCAAGGCCAGACTTACTAGATAGATCCTTCTACTCCAGGAGTTCGACATTGAGATCAAGGATAAGCCTGGAGTCAAGAATGTGGTGGCGGATCATCTCTCCCGTATAGAGCAGCTTGAGGAGTCTGAGCAGATTGACCCCATTTGTGAGACCTTCCCAGATGAGGCGATCCTTGCTATCGCCTCACTCCCGTGGTATGCCGATATTGTGAACTTTCTCGTTGCTGGGAAAGTCCCACAAGATTGGCCCAGGCAGAGGCTTGAGACCTTCCTTGCGAATGCCAAGTCCTACCACTGGGAGGATCCCATCCTTTACCACGAAGGAGGGGATAGCGTCTGGCATCGGTGCATTCCTCAGGAGGAGCACCATAGCGTCCTCACTTACTGCCACAAGCTTGAGGCAGGAGGACATCATTCTGGGAGGACAACGGCACAGAAAGTGCTCCAATCCGACTTGTGGTGGTCTACCCTCTTCAAGGACTCTGATGAGTTCGTGAAGAGGTGTACGGACTATCAGAGGATGGGCACTTGTGGACAGCGTGATATGATGCTGATGCAGCCCATTCACTTCTGTGAGGTTTTTGACGTATGGGGCATCGATTTCATGGGTCCATTCCCTAAGAGTCAGGGATTCGAGTACATTCTATTGGTCATGGATTATGTTAGTCATTGGGTTGAGGCTATCCCCGCCCGAGCCGCTGATGCGAGGACAGTTTGCTGATTTTTGAGGAAGCACATCATCATGCGGTTCGGGGTCCCTCGAGTTTTGATTTCAGATGGGGGGTCTCATTTCATCAACGACCAGGTAAAGGCCCTTGCTAGCGAGTTCGGTATAGACCATCGGGTTGCTACACCTTAGCATTCACAGACGAATGGTCTAGCCGAGGTGTCGAATTGGGAGATCAAGACTATATTGCAGAAAGTCGTCCGCCCTGACTGAAAGGATTGGTCACAGCTTTTGGACTCGGTCTTGTGGGCATATAGGACGTCTTTCAAGACACCATTGGGCACATCTCCCTTTCGCCTCGTATATGGCAAGCCGTGCCATTTACCTGTTGAGCTGAGGCACAGGTCACTATGGGCAGTTACAGACATACTTATGGATCCAGATGGTGTAGGAGACCAGAGGAGGGCAGAGTTAGCAGCCCTGGAGGAGTTGAGAGATACCGCCTTCTCAAACAACCTACAGTATAAGGAGAGAGTGAAGGAGTGGCATGATTCTCATATCAGCCACAAGCATTTCGAGCCTGGACAGAGAGTATGGCTGTTTGATGCGAGGCTTCGTTTATTTCCAGGGAAGCTACAGAGCAAGTGGAAGGGACTCTACTTGGTGAGAAAGGTACACGACAACGGTAGCATTGATATATCCGAGTTGTCTTCTGAGAGTACCTTTCAAGTGAACGGCCAGCGGGTCAAGCCATTTCTAGATCATGAGCCGCGGGTCGTTGATCTTGCCCCTATTCATTTTGCGTGAGATGTGGTTTTTGACTCACATCTAATGCATCTCACGCCTGAGTTTCACTGATCTTCCGCCTTGTATAGATCCAGATGTCTATATCACTACATTCTTTAGTCCCACATCCCTTTCTTCATCTGTTGATTATGTTATACTTAGGGTGCACTTTACCCTAAGTATAGGGGGGATGTAGGACCTTCGGGTATTCCTTTTGTTTCCTTCTACCCCTGTTTTTGCTGCCTATACTTAGGGATATTTTACCCTAAGTATAGGGGGGGTAGACCCTGTACATTCTCCACTCGGTTTTCCCTTATTATACAGCCTGCTATACTTAGGATTATTTGATCCTAAGTATAGGGGGGAAGACCCGAGACCGTCTTGATTTTCTGTTTCATTCATTCATCTTTGTATATAGCCTTCCTTTTCACTTCCCTATACCTAGCACGAGTTATGTCTTCTTCATCGCTCTTGACTTTGAGGACATCGTTCGAGCTAAGTATGGGGGGGTGTATATATTTCATATATACTTTAGCCATAACTCGTACTTTGTGTGAGTGTGTTAATAAATAAAATGGCTAAAAACCTCAAAAATCACAAAAATTAAAAAATTTTCATGTACATAAACATTCGTTTATTTGCACATAAATAGCTAGTGTACAAATTATTTTTGTAAAAATGATTTAAAAAATCTTTTATGTAAAGCTTGTGTAAATATTTTTCTTATCAAAATTATGTATATAGTACAAAATTTTTCCAAAATGTTTTGAAAATCAAAAGTTTGCAAAAATCTCGTGTAAATGTGTGTAAATACTTTTTGCAAAACTTGCACTTCAGGCATCATCCACTCATGATTTCAAAACATTTTTAAAAAATTTTGCATGTATGTAAAACTTTGTGTAAATAAGCATCTTTTGTACATATGTATATAGTTTTTCTGGATGATAGTTGACATTTAAACTAGCCTGGAATCAAATTGAGGAATGGAGCTTGATTAAGATCTTAATCCACCTAATTTCTAAGAGGAACCTTATAGGGCTTAGGTTTAAGGCTTTTCAGGTCCATGGTGACTTAATTCTTTGAGTTCACTAGGCTATGATCACATGTCATCTCAATGAGCTTAAGTAGAGCACTTCAACAACACATGACTCATATAGACAATGGCTTTACTTGGACACCAGCACTATGCACCGAGCTCTCTACGGATGAGGTGGGGAGGAGGCAGTCTTCCTTGACTTGGGGTAGCATATGAGGGTAGTACTTCTAGGCGGAACCTCTCTTCTTCTTTTAGTGAAGGAAGTGTGTCTCAACTTGGTCTGGTTGCCATGAAGTCTAACGACGGGAGTTGTGGGATGCAATAAAGCTTCAAAAGAGGGATAGTCTACTGGCTCAAGAGGAAAAACTCCTTGTATATATGCTACACATGTATATGTTGTATAGATGCACTTAAAAAAGTGCAAAAACAAAATAACTCCAAAAAAGTGGTGGGTCTGATAGAAAATGATAATCCCACCGGAGTATGTATATAGAGTGCAATAAGCAAAGCTTGAGTTTCATGATCCACCTGATGTAGCTTGCAGCAGGGAGACTTGGCTACACTGGTCAAGCTCCCAAGGGTACATGGCTACACTGGCCTTGGCCCTTCTCTTCTTCCTCCTCTTCTTGAGCCGGTTGAACTTGAACTTAGAAGGGAATACCCCGCTCCTCGAGGAAAGAGTGGCCAGATCGAGGTCATAGAGTTACCTTGTTGGGGAGGGTTGTCAAGTTGCCATTTCTGAGGTGGAGAGCTTAGACCTCACATTCACAGGACAAGAAAAGATTCATGGTCTTCAGGGTTTGTAGTTGATGACTTGTTCTGATCTAGAGCATTGAGGAGTCTTGGTTATAGAGCAGTGGAACTTAGAGGCTGTTAGGTTTTAAACTTAAGTCCAAATAAGGTTCCGACACATTAATAATCCAAAGATCTGATCGAGCTCCATACCTTAATTTAATGAAGGCAAGTTTAATAATCAACCTTGATCCATGTACATTCTCTTTTTCTTTTTCTTTATTTCTTTTTCACTTCTTTTTCAAATAAGTGTTTGCTAAGGGACTAGCAAAGTTAAGTATAGGAGGGTGATGAATACTCATTCATCACTCTTTATTCTTATATTTTAGCTACAAAAACCTTTGCAAATGCATGTATATAGTTGTAAATAGAAATAATTACCAAAAGCATGCATTGTGTAAAAACCAATAATTAGCATGTTTTTGTGCAAAAATAAAAGAATAAAGATTAAAAAGAAAAAGAGGGAAATATTTAGAATAATTATTGAGCAACCTAACCCAAGGGAGGGCTCAACATGGGCCTGACCGCATAAAAGCCAAAGTAGAGGGAGATAGGGGCTCATGTGTGTAAATATTTATGTAAATAAAATAAAAGTATTTTCCTCACAAAATGGACTCAAATTGGATTGTAAATATTTGTATATATTTATAAAGATAAAAACAAGATGAAAATAGAAAAATTAAAAAGAAAACAAAAACATCACTTTCACCTTGTACATACCACCACACCTATATTTATTTAGCCCTATAAATAAATAAAATTAATTTCCAAACATTTTGTAAATATTATAGATTATATAGTGTAAATAAATAAAATAAATTAAAACAAAAACAAAATGAAAAAATCACAAAATTAAAAATCTCAAAAATATTATTGTAAATATACCATGTATATAAATGTACATATGTATTTATTTTACCTATGTATATAAATAATAAAAATAAAATAAAAATATCTTTATATTCCTTATTTTATGTTATAAATAAATAAAATATAAAATGGGAATAAAATTGTATAAAAATAACAAATTAAAAATCAAAATTAAAAACCCTATATTGTATATATACCTATGTATAGTACTATATTGTAAATACACTATTTTTATTTTGAAAAATTAATTAAAAATCACAAAAAAATAGAAAAAAATAAAATAAATATTTTTCATGTTTTAAGTTTTTATTAATTCGATCATTTTCTATCTCAAAATAAATAAACAAATAAATGGTGCTCGACGAATTCTGATTGGTCCACGGGGGTTTGTTGACCCCGGTCAACTTCCCCCGTGGACCCTCTTCCCCGTGGATCTGGGTGAACGACCCGATTTCACTATTTTCTACACAGTCGACCCGATCGCCAATAACCTTAACCCCGGGCTCCGATTGATCTTCGAACATCCAGGACCCACGCCCGGGGTGGATCTTAGGGATCCGAGGCTTGAGCGACTTGCCCGATCTCTTCCTTCTCGGATCCCTGAGCGTATAAAGTCTTAGCTCCGGCGAGCATTTCACGCATCTTTGGACCCCTTGCTCGCCGCCAAGGAGCTCCTCCGGAGTGCCTGAGTGACAGCCGAGTCCTCTCGAGTGGAAGCGAGGCATGAGTACCCAGGAGGCCACTGATCCGGTGGTTAGCTCCGCCGTGCGCCGCCGCAAGCGCGCCCCGCCTCGGGGAGACGACGGCCCCTTGTAGGCAACGACCCAGAAGCTCGCCGAGCTCCAGCCCAGTCGACAGCACCCGCCAGGTAACCTTCTTAGCCCATAGATTAGCGTAGATTTAGGTTTTTCTGATTTCAGCAGAATAGCTCGGCCACCTTCATCTGTCGTCTCCGGCCACCCATTCACCCCTCCGACACCACCACCACGTCCACCAGACTCCTCTCCACCTTCTCCGACCCTTCATTCCCCCTGGCTCGCCCCGGAGCAGGGTATCAGCTCTCACCCTCCGACGCTCGCCGGAGAGCTTCCATATCGCCCCATCTTCCACCCATTTCCCGCTCTGACGGGTCGAGGCAGTTTGCCCTCGACCCAGCTCTCTTCCTGTGCAGGTATCGAGTTTATTCGACTTCATCTGGAGGTCGAAACTCCATAGCACAGCAGCTCCAGGCCATCTGCTTCGTCGGAGCTCTCCAGAGCTTCCCGCCATCATCGGAGCTTGCCACCAGACGCGGAAGGCTCCCACGTTTCTTCTCAGCCTTCCAGCGATCGACGAGGAGCCCCCACGCTCGAGTTTCGGGCCGGCGCAGTTCGCCGGCCGATAGTTCTTCCAGGTCCTCCTCGCACCGTCAGATCATCCTCGGCGCTCCAGTTTACATCCTATCCATTCATTCGAGGAGATGCGTCACCGTCCGATCATTCCGAGGATAGAACTTAGCCACATGATCAGATGAAGAGACGCTCATGATTCACAACCATCCGATCTCTACGCGTCATCTTCTCAGCCGTTGATTGACCCAGGGTTTCGCCGCAGCGTACGTAGGCTGTCAGATCTGCCACGCGGTGGACTCACGACCATCCGATTAGGCTTGCGTTCCAGAGTCAAAGCGCCCGCTTCTCTTCACCGTCAGATCATCTACGTGGCGCACATCCGGCGTTCGACATTTAATAAGGGGTATTTACACTTAGGCCCCTCTACTTTCTGCATTTAGTTATAAGTCCTGTAAATATGTAGTGTAGTTCTTTTATTTTTGTGAAAATTGCACTGTGGACCCTTCTTTTTATCATATTTGCATTTATACCCCTGCCAGTTGTGGACACGTGCATCGACACGTGGTATTTTGGTGTATTTGCATTATTGGCCCTGCCTTTTTGCCCTGTTACGTTTTGTATTTTTATTAAAAGGAATTGCAATCAGGTCCCTCCAGGCCTGAGTCACGTGTATCGTGTGTGGCCCGGGGGGTAATTTGCATTCCTTACCCTATACTTTCCAGGGTTGTTATTCCAGGGACCCAAAACTTTGTTATAATTGCAGATAGAACCCTGTGCATTGTGTGTTGGTTCTGATTTTTAATAAAATAGCAAACCTACTCCAAATCTAATGAAAATTGGACACATGGCTCCTGCCATAGTGTAAAATTTTCTGGAATTTTTGGAGACATTTTTATTTTGATTTAATATTTTTAAAAATTCAAAAACACGTATTTTCTTTAATGTCTGATTTGAAAAATCACAAAAAAATATTAAAATTCATCTAAAATTCACAAAAACATTATCTACGGTTTGTCTTGCTGTGCTTGATTTTCTAGCCAATTTTGGCTATTTTTCATAACTTAAAACACCTAAAAATTGAGAAAAACTTAAAATTTTATAAAAATTCTAATAAATAAACTAAAAACCCAAAAATAATAATTTAGGTGCCCAATTTTTTCTTGTTTTCTTCTCTATACAGGAAAAATACCTCCAGGCTTATTGGGGATTTCTAGATATTTTATCTAGGTCCCTTAAGCTCGGCTGGACAATACCTTCTTTTTCATTCACTTTTTGATTTTTAGAAAATTAAATAAACATCAGAAAAATTCCAAAAATTCACTAAAAATAGTAAAAATTATAAAACACACAAAAATATTTTTATTTGAATTTTTGGTTGATTTTTAGTGTGTTAAATAAATTATTGAAGTGCCTTATTTTCTTGATTTTCTTATTTTCTTAATGTCTTAAAAATCCAAAAAAATATAAAAAAACTTAAAAACCACCAAAAATACCTTTTTATTTCCTTTTCTTTCCTTTTTGACTACTTCGTAGGCCGCAAGGCCAATTCGTGCTCCTTGTGTTCGACCCTGGTCGCTATACCAGGTTAAACTAATAGCAAGACCGCTATTGATTTTTGATTTGATTTAATCTTGATTGGTGGTCTATTTTTCTTGATTGATCGAGTCCGAGTGATTGAGGTCGCGACGACCATCAAGATACCTTTACCTTAGTCGCTCGTGGCATTCTCGGTCATCAATATAAAATCCAGATAAAATGAGAAAAATTAAATAGAAAATAAAAATACTCACTTGTATATATTCACCCTGTACAAAGAACACCTATCCCTATTTAATTAGCCTTGTAAATAAATAAATTAAAATCCCTAAAAATTTGTATATATTCTGTATTTCATGTTGTAAATAAATAAAATAAAAACCATAAAAACAAAAATTAAATAAAAAGAATAAAATTAAAAACCAAAAGCAATTTTGTAAATATACCATGTACATACTTGTATATGCCTATTTATTTTACCCTTATAATCATATAATAAAACTAAAATAAAAACACTTTTTTATTCCTAATTTTATGCTATAAATAAATAAAATATAAAATGAGAATAAAAATGTACAAAAATAACTAATTAAAAATTAAAAATTAAAAACCAATATTGTGTATATACCTATATATAGCACTATAGTGTAAATACCTTATTTTTATTTTGAAAAATTAATTAAAAATCACAACAAAATAGAAAAAAATAAAACAAACATTTTTCATGTTTTAAGTTTTTAATAATTCGGCCATCTTCTATTTTTAATTGAATTTTCAAATCATTTCCACATGGCCTTCTCTGATTGGTCCACGGGGGACGTTGACCCCCCGGTCAACTCCCCCCCTTGGACCACTGAACCTCGGATCCGTGCCCGCGACCCAATTTCTCGAAATTTTTCAGGATCTTTGGCTCATTAATTCTCTACCCCAGGACCTCCATTATCTCCGCTTGAGTGACAGCAGTCGGTCGGTGGTGTCGCAGCGAGGAAGGAGGGTGTAGACCATCGATCCGGCGTCTTTGCGCCGCCGAGCGCCGCCCGAAGGTGGTGCTCGAGCCTCGGGCATCGATGGCCCTCGAGGCTAGGACCTGGAGCATCCCCAGCTCCTCCACAATCGACCTCGACCAGTAGGTAGTCCACGTTCTTCCTCTATTTCTTTAATTTTCATTTTCCCCCAAATCGACCCGTCGTCGTTCAGCTTTCATTCCGACCACCCTCGCCCTCGTTTCGATCATCGGAGTCACCCATTTTCTCCGCCTTCCCTCTGCGCACATTCTCCACCCACTCATCCAACCAAGTTCGCAAAGGAACTGGGATTGGGGCTCCTCCGCCGTCGCATCGCCGGAGCCCCTTCATTCCGACGCCCCGATCACTTCCACCACCGCTAACCGGGTCGAGGCACTTTGCCCTCGACCCAGGAGCTCATTGTTGTACTTTGCAGGTTCATCCGAGCCCATCTGAGGGCTTCAACTCTTTGGAGCAACAGCTCCTCCTCCGCCGACGTCGCATGAGCTCTCTGGAGCTCCGTTGCGTCATCAGAGAGGACCATTAGACGCGGGAGGCCTAGGCGAACCTTCTCCGATCTTCAGCGGCCCGCGAAGAGGGTCACCGTGCGTCCACCGGGCCGGCGTAGTTCGTCGGCCGCTAGTTCTTCGTGCACCATTCGCAGCCGTCCGATCATCCCCCAGCTCCAGTTCAGATCAGAGTCGTTCATTTGAGGAGCTGCCAGCATCGTCCGATCCTTGGAGGCTTGATCGTGACCGTCGACTCAGTGAGGTTCATCCACAGCGTACGAGAACCGTCAGATCAGCCACGTGGTGAGCCCAGAGCCGTTCGATCCGAGCCGAGGACCCTGCGTTGAGGCGCAACCTCCCCTGACCGTCGGATCTCCACGTGGCGCTCATCCGTCCCTCGGATATAATAATGGGTAAATTTCTTGTAGGCCCCCCTGTTTGTTTCTTTTATTAGTTAGTCCTATAAATATCGCATCTAGTTGTTTTAATTTTGGTACATTTGCACTTAGGCCCTCGTACTGTAGTTTATTTGCTTTTATACCCCTGTATGTAGTGGTACACGTGCTTCGTCACGTGTTTTATGGGTTAATTGCATGTATAGGCTGGATGTTTCAGGGTGTTAATGAATGAAGTCATATTTTTGATATTTGCAGAAATACCCCTGTGAGTGTTTTATTTGCGCATGTGCTTGATATAGTGGGTAATTTATACTTATGCCCCTGGACTTTTAGTACGTGTTACTAAATAGTCCAGGGACCTAAGTTTTCTTGCAAATAGGTCCCTGAGTGCCCAGTTCACGCGCCTCACGCGTGATTCCGTGGAGAAATTGCACCGGACCCCATGGAACTTCTCTAAATTGCGTACAGGTCCCTGTACACTTTACCTTGGTTTTTTATTTTACTAAAATAGCAAACCAACTCCAAATTTAATGAAAATTGGATACATGGCTCCTGCCATGCTGTAAACCTTTCTCTAAATTTTGGAGACATTTTTGATACTTCTTGATATTTTTAAAAAAATCAAAAACACATATTTTCTTTACTGTCTAGCTTTAAAAATCACAAAAAAATATTAAATCAACTTTAAAAATTACAAAAAAATTATATAGTGTTTCTTTTGTGTTGTTTGATTTTCTGACCAATATTAGCCATTTTTCGATTTATAAAACCTATAAAAATTATAAAACCCCTAAAAACCCATTAAAATTCTAATAAATAATTGAAAAATCAAAAATTAATAATTCTGGTGCCTAAATTGTCCTTGGAGTTTCTACTATATAGGAAAATTACCTTCAGACCTTGATAGGACCATTATCCATTTTATTTTTGTCCTCCAACTCTGACTGGACAGTACCTCTCTTTTCTTGTCTTGTTTGATTTTTAGAAATTTTAATAAAAATCAGAAAATTACCAAAAATTAACCTAAAACAGTAAAAAATATAAAAAAACATAACAACAATTTTTTTTGAATTTTTAGGTGATTTTTGAGTAGGTAAATAATTGTTTATAGTTGCTTGGTTGCTTGTTTTTCTTATTTCTTTTATTAATTAAAAATCCAAAAAAAAATTAAAAACATTAAAAATCCACCAAAAAGCATTTTGTTTTTTATTTTATTTTTCTTTGAGACTACTTCGTAGGTCGCAAGGCCATTACGTGCTCCCTGAGTCCGACCCTGGTCGCTATACCAGGCTAATCCAATAGCCAGGGCCACTATTGTTTTCCTTTGATTTTTATTCTATTTTAGTGGTCTGCACTTTATTTTCTTGATTGACCGAATCACTTCCGAGATCCGGGTTGCAACGACCCTTGATTTTTTTTATTCACCCGAGTCTTAGTGGTTTTTCGGCACATCAGAATGGCGCCGTTGCCGGGGAGCACGGCTTAGTAGTTTTTGTTTTGTTTTCTTTTTCGCGGTTTTCTGCGGCTCTTTTTGAGTCCATGACTTTTCGCGGCTTTTGATTTCTTTCTTATTTTTATTTTATTTTATTTTCTTTTCTTTTGTTTTTGTTTTTATTTTTGCTTGTTTATTTTTCCTGCTATTTTTGCACATATACCCCTATTTTATTTCATTTACTTTTCTTATCTTTATTTGATTATTTTATTAAGTATTTGACACTCTGTTGCTTTCTTGCGAGGGCTCGAGGACCGAGGCGGCGACTCTCAAGTAGCCGGCGCAACCGCAGGATTCGGAGGCGGATCCCTTCTGCACGGAGCCGCAGGAGAGCGTGAGGAGCAGCTGAGTGGGAGAGGAGTAATTAGGTTTTATTTCAGCAACTTTTGAACTGTTGTAATAATACAGGGACAATAGGACTTGGACTTGAGACTTTTTCGGGTCTGTTTCGCAGAGCACTGGTGTGCTCGGGGGACCGAGTAGCTAGTTCGGTTTTTCGCGGCTTTCTTCGCGGTTTTAGTTTTTCACTGCCTTTTCCGGTTTCACGCGGTTTTTATCGAGCCCCTAGCCTAAGAATTTCTGTTAATTGTGCCGTAATTAGTAGGATCCAAAACCTAATTATTTGCTTGTGCCTATAGTTCGTTAATTGGACCTACTAATAAAAGATTAATAAAAATAGCTGACTCACTTCCTTCGAGCCTACGTGTCGCAGCCTGCCCTGCCAAGCGTTGTTCCTGAACCCGATTTGTCGGGAGGAGGAGGGGTAGACCGAGACCAGACTCTCAGGATCGGAGGCTGGTGACCAGCTAGATGGTTCTTTCGAGTAGAAGTTGTTATTTAGGGACTCGGTTTTTCCGCTGCACCATTTAGGTAGTTTATTTTCTGTCTTTCAATTCTGCGCGGATCATATTGCATGTAGACTGCTGGAGTCAGGTACGCATCCCTTCCTCTGCATGCATCATTGATTTCATCGCGCATCGGCTTTTTCATCTTCTCCCCCTGTTTTTGACTTAATAACCAGGAGAACCGAAAAATTCGTTAGGCGTTTTTGTTTTTATTGAAAAAAATCTAAAAAGAAAAATCATAAAATTGGGACTGCTAAAACTATTGACCCTAAAAGACACCTGACTTAAAATTTTGTCTTGGGGAGAGCAACCCCCTCATTGATTGGTTTGATTGTGCGAGAGAGTGACCCCGAACACTAGGTAAAGCCCTCTGATACTCTTCTCTACTGATTACCGACTTCTTCTGTGCGGGACAGTCGGTTGGGAAAGTATCGGGTATCCCAACAGGTCACGTAATCGCTCTGATATCTTGATTGTTCACCAAAATAAAATTGACAAGATAAATTGACCAAGCCTTTACCGGTCTTCAGCTCGCATTGCGTTGGTGAACTGGGGGTTTGCTTGTAATCATAGTTTTTCCATATCTCATCCGCCTTACTCGCCACATCCAGATGATGGGCAGACGATCTCTTAGGCAGCCTCTGGCTGCACCGCTTTCAGGCGCGTCTACCCGTTCATCTAGGTTGGTTCGCGAGATCCGAGACCAGCTCTCCAAATCTGAGTACGATTCCACCCTGTTCCCCCTCGACCCCCTTTCTTTCTATTCCGAGAGACCAGTGCCAGAGGAGAGACTATCAGATTTATCGGCACCTGAGTATGGATCATTTGATTTTGCAGAGACTATGGCCGGCAGTTCTGATGATCTCTCTAGAGGTCCACAGCCCGAGCATTTTGTTTTGGACCAGGTGCGATCAACTCCACCCTGATCGCCTCCCTCGAGAGGGTACAGCAGCAATTGAGGGATCAGGGAGCTTTTATGTTGGATATGAGGAGAGAGATGGAGCAGATGAGAGCAGAGCGAGAGCAGCGTAGAGACGGGCCGAGGGTCCCAGATGAGGCAGCAGCAGCCACAGCAGCCGCTGCCGCAGCGGCAGCCGCCGCGGCAGGAGCAGAGCTACCGAGACCGATGCGGGAGTTACACAACCCCAGACCGACACTGATGCACCACTGGTTTGTTTTACCAGCGATCGTGGGGGACTTCAAGTTCCCCTCGAACACTTTGCAGCTCCTCCCCCGTTTCCATGGGCTCGCCACCGAGGAGCCACATCTCCACCTCCAGGAGTTTCTTATGATTTGCAGTATTGTCCACGACCGTCAGGTGGACCAGGACACCATCAGGATGATTGTCTTCCCCTTCTCTTTGGCAGACAGGACAGCCACCTGGCTGAAACATCTGGGGAAGTTTGTCTACACTTGGGAGCAGCTCCGCACCGAGTACTTGCATAAGTACTATCCACTCGGGCAGACCAATGCCGCGAGAGCCCTGATCAGCAACTTTTCCATGCTCCCCAACGAGCAGTTTCACGAGGCATGGGAGAGGTTCCGAGAGCTGACCGATAGATGCCCGCATCACGATATCTCCAAGCCGAACCTCATTCAGAGCTTTTTCAGCAGGCTGACACCAGAGCTTCAGGGCTTGGTGAACGCTTCTTGTGGCGGGTCTTACTTCGCCAAGGATCACGACCAGGTCTGGGCCATCTACGAGGAGATGGCTGAGAACTACATGGTGATGTCCCAGGCCCGGTTATACACTCAGGGCAGACCCCAGCAGCCCCAACCCGTGCAATACCGGAGGATAGCACGGGTCGACGTCGGTCCTTCCAGTTCGTCTACGGCAGCAGCATAGGCAGAGAGTACAGCCGCAGACATGGGCATCATCAGCGAGAAGTTGGACCAGATGGAGCTGATCGAGAAGAAGCAGTGCCAGAGCATCACTCAGATGAAGCAGTTGGCACAGACTTTGAGTGACATGAAGACCCAGCTCCTGTGTCTCCAGGAGGCACAAACGGCTTCCCAGCCCCGTCTTCAGTCACAAGGCGATACCGGCAGCAGCAGCAGCTCGTCCCAGCGCTCCAGCTCCCACCAGCAGCCTAGACAGGTTCATCTTGTACAGGCGGAGCCGTACCAGCAGCCGCAGCTCACCTACTAGGTACCACCATCCACTGACACTCAGATGGTGGTATACCAGCCGGATCAGCCTCTAGCAGTGCTCCCGCCACCCCAGTACGATGCAGAGCCGTTGATGGATGTCAACGGGATTTGGTATGACCGCCCCCAGCCCGGTATCCGACGAGACCATCCCGGATTCCGTTGGGGGACCGGAGGTACCCATCCCTAGCAGCAGCCGTCAGGTCAGGGTGGCCAGTACGGCCATCAGAGAGAGCACCAGCAGCAGCAGCTCCCAGTGTACCCCCAACAGCAGCAGCAGCAGTCACAGTATGGTCCTCATCCCTATCAGCAGGGACAGTCTTGGAGGCGTGATCAGCCTCACCAGCAGCAGCATCAGCAGCCACACTCTAACCCCTCTCGGCCACATCAACAGTTCCAGCAGCCTCACTACCAGAGAGGCTACCCGTCGGGTTCCCATGAGAGCCCCGTCTTGGATGATATAGCCCGCCTTCTCACAGATCAGCAGGCTACTTTTCGACGGGAGATGGACGAGTTCCGCCAGGAGATGCGGGACATCGTGAGAGGGAAGGCCGCCATCCCTGCCCAGATTGAGCCGAATCCCAACAACCTGAAGATGAAATCTGAGCAGGTAGCTTGTACTGAGTATGCCACTCCTAGTGATGCATTTGGTGATATGTCTGCATATCTTTTTGATACTGATTTTATCACAGTTAGGAGTGGTAGGATGCCAGCAGGCGGTGCCTCGTCTGAGCAAAACCGTGAGGAGACACCCAGAGCGCCAGGCGAGGAGGATAGCGGTACTGAGGCCGCTAGAGATGATGACGGTGGTACTGATGCCACCATGGATGTTGATCCCACCGGTAGTACTGAGGCCACCGTTTCATCACTTGCAGGAGGTGGTACTGAGGCCACCCAGGATGCCGAGCCAAAGTGTGGTACTGAGGCCGCGAGTCTTCCAGCCGATGGTGGTGATGATGCCACCAAGTCTTCTGAGATTCCTGTTGTTTTTCCTGTTGTTACTGATGTATCTCGGAACACTTCTGTGAATAAAGGAAAGGGTTTATTTTCTTCTGGTCCCACTGTGGTGCATGATGTATGTGTGGATCCGGTCATCGAACCGTCTAGACCCTTTCCTAGTCATTCATCTGAGAAGGACCCTGTGATCCCCTTCCCTAGAGCCCTTCAGATGGGGAAGGGGAAGAAAAAAGAAAATCCAAAAAAGAGAGAGCAGGAAGAGTTCAGCCAGCAGATGATAGATCGGTTTCACATTCAGCTGACTCTTCAGGAGGCTTTGCAGCACATCCCTCTTCTTCAGTGTTCCCTTAGAGACAGGACTATAGTCAGGAGGAAGAGGAGGAACCATCACTCAGAGATCCATGTGCTGACGAAAGCCACTTGTTTCGTGATCCAGAACCATCTACCGGCCAAGAGGCCAGATTCAGGAGCCCCATATGTCAGATGCCACATCAGAGAGCAGAGGTTCGACCGTACTCTATTAGACAACGGATCGTCGATCAACCTCCTTCCGGCAGCCCTTCTCGACTGCTTCGAGTTGGGCACTCTTAGACAGCGCAGGACAGTCCTTCAGTTTGCTGATCGATCTGTCAAGAGGCCGAAGGGGTTGTTACGAGACGTTGTCGTCACTATTCAGGGCCTGCAATTCCCTGTGGACTTCGTATTGTTGGACATGGAGATCCCTGATTCAGTGACCGATACCCCCATCATTCTCGGTCGTCCGTTCTTGGACACAGCCAAGGCGGTGACTGACCATGATAGCGGGAAGGTATACTTTCGCATCGAGGGTGAAAGTGTACAAATAGAGACGGTCAAGGACAGCCGAGCCAGAGACAGATCATGCTCAGAGACCACTTCAGACACAGAGCAGATGACAGATGCCGGGCTAGACATCCACCAAGACTGTGACTTTGTAATCACAGACAATGAGGCAGTTTGGGCAGACCTAGCAGCACAGGCCATCCTCTCACTTTCAGATTCCGCTGATGCAGAGACGCCAGCAGAGGAGAGCATGGAGAGCACATTCCTGGTCCAGGATACTTCAGAGGCAGCAGAGCCGGTTCTCGACCGCGACACTGATTTGTGTGTTGATGGTGGTACTGATGCCACCTTGGATGATATAGATCCCTCGGAGTCAGAGTCTGATTGGGCAGATTGTGATGATTACATGCCAGACCTGACTTCCACTGAGCCTGCAGATAGAGAGGAGGTAGATGCCGAGCAGAGCAGAGACAGTCCAGCAGGGCAACCTTCTCCAGATTTTGAGAGTGACAGAGAGTTTCAGTTCTCCCATGCAGATTTGGCAGCGTTCACGCAGACTTTTCAGAGGCCAGATCCACCAGCACCCACTTGTCCAGAGCTGAAGCCGCTTCCTACTTCACTGAAGTACAGATTCCTTGCGGGTGAGCCTGAGATGTACCCAGTCATTATCTCCGCTGATTTGACTGGAGATCAAGAAACCCGTCTGATGGGGGTTCTTGAAAAGAACCGCAAGGTGATTGGATGGAGCGTAGCAGATCTCCAGGGGATAAGTCCGGCCATGTGCTCCCACCATATCTATCTTGAGGATGAGGCGAAGCCATCGCGTGAGTTCCAGCGGCGGCTGAACCCGAATCTGAGAGAGGTTGTCATGAAGGAGATTTCGAAATGGTGGAGTGCCGATTTTATCTACCCCATCTCTGACTCCAAGTTGGGCAGTCCTTTGCATGTGGTGCCTAAGAAGACGGGTATCACTACAGTAGTCAGTGAGTCTGGAGAGGAGATTGTTGCACGGGTACCCACTTCTTGGCGGGTCTGCGTTGACTACAGGAGACTCAACCAGGCCACCAAGAAGGATCATTTCCCCCTGCCCTTTATAGATCAGATCATTGAGAGACTGGCGGGGAAGAGCCACTACTGTTTTCTGGATGGGTACTCGGGCTACAACCAGGTGGCCATCGCTCCTGAGGACCAGGACAAGACCACCTTTACCTGTCCCTTCGGCACATACGCCTTCCGACGCATGCCATTTGGTCTATGCAATGCCCCTGCGAACTTTCAGAGATGCATGCTGTCAATCTTTTCGGACATGGTAGGGGAGTGCTTGGAGGTCTTCATGGATGATTTCTCGGTTTACGGCGACGGATTCGACTCCTGTCTTGACTGCCTGGACCGAGTACTTCAGCGATGTATAGAGGTTCACTTGGTGCTATCTTGGGAGAAGAGTCAGTTCATGGTGACTCAAGGGACGGTGCTTGGCCATATCATCTCCAACAGGGGCATGGAGGTTGATCCGGCCAAGGTAGATGTCATTAGAAAACTCGCACCGCCGTCCAATCTACGGCAGTTACGGTCATTCCTGGGGCACGTCGGTTTCTACCGACGATTCATTCATGATTTCAGTAGGATTGCCCGACCGTTGACTGACCTGCTGACGAAAGATACCGAGTTCCTTGTCGATGACAAGTGTCTTTCGTCCTTTGAGACCCTCAAGAGATGTGTCGTTGAGGCTCCTGTTCTTCAGCTGCCTGATTGGTCTCTCCCATTCGAGATCATGAAGGATGCCTATGATTTTGTCGTAGGGGCCGTGTTGGGACAGAGGAGGGATGGAGTCCCATTTGCTATTCACTACGCTAGCCGCACATTGGATTCCATGCATCGGAATTACACAGTCACAGAGAAGGAGATGCTAGCCGTAGTCTTCGCCCTAGATAAGTTCAGATCTTACATTATTGGATCTAGAGTGACCCTGTTTACTGATCATACCGCCATCAGGTACCTCATGGCAAAGAAGGATGCCAAGGCCAGACTGACTAGATGGATCCCTCTACTCCAAGAGTTCGACATTGAGATCAAGGATAAGCCTGGAGTCAAGAATGTGGTGGCGGATCATCTCTCCCGACTAGAGCACCTTGAGGATTCTGAGCAGATTGATCCCATTTGTGAGACCTTCCCAGATGAGGCGATCCTTGCTATCACCTCTCTCCCGTGGTACGCCGATATTGTGAACTTTCTTGTTGCTAAGAAAGTTCCACAAGATTGGCCCAAGCAGAGGCTTGAGACCTTCCTCGTGAAGGCCAAGTCCTACCACTGGGTGGATCCCATCCTTTACCACGAAGGAGGGGATAGCGTCTGGCGTAGGTGCATTCCTCAGGAGGAGCACCATAGCGTCCTCACTTACTGCCACAAGCTTGAGGCAGGAGGACATCACTCTGGGAGGAGAACGGCACAGAAAGTGCTCCAATCCGGCTTGTGGTGGCCTACCCTCTTCAAGGACTCTGATGAGTTCGTGAAGAGGTGTACTGACTGTCAGAGGATGGGCACTTGTGGACAGCGTGATATGATGCCGATGCAGCCCATTCACTTCTGTGAGGTTTTTGACGCATGGGGCATCGATTTCATGGGTCCATTCCCTAAGAGTCAGGGATTTGAGTACATTCTGTTGGTCGTTGATTATGTGAGTCATTGGGTTGAGGCCATCCCCGCCTGAACCGCTGATGCGAGGACAGTTTGCAGATTTTTGAGGAAGCACATCATTACGCGGTTCGGGGTCCCTCGAGTGTTGATTTCAAATGGGGGGGTCTCATTTCATCAATGACCAGGTGAAGGCCCTTGCTAGCGAGTTCGGCATAGATCATCGAGTTGCCCTCCATACCATCCACAGACGAATGGTCTAGCCAAGGTGTCGAACAGGGAGATCAAGACTATTCTGCAGAAAGTCGTCCGCCCTGACCGAAAGGATTGGTCACAGCTTTTGGACTCGGTCTTGTGGGCATATAGGACGTCTTTCAAGACACCATTGGGCACATCTCCCTTTCGCCTCGTATATGGCAAGCCCTGCCATTTACCAGTTGAGCTAAGACACAGGTCACTTTGGGCAGTCACTGAGATACTTGTTGATCCAGATAGTGTAGGAGACCAGAGGAGGGCAGAGTTAGCAGCCTTGGAGGAGCTTAGAGATACCGCATTCTCAAACAGCCTACAGTACAAGGAGAGAGTGAAGGAGTGGCATGATTCTCACATCAGCCACAAGCATTTTGAGCTGGACAGAGAGTATGGTTGTTTGATGCTAGGCTTCGCCTATTTCCAGGGAAGCTACAGAGCAAATGGAAGGGCCCATATCTTGTGAGAAAGGTACACGACAACGGTAGCATTGACATATCCGAGTTGTCTTCTGAGAGTACCTTTCGAGTGAACGGCCAGCGGCTCAAGCCATTTCTAGATCATGAGCCGCGTGTCGTTGATGTTGCCCCGATTCATTTTGCGTGAGATGTGGTCTCTTGATTCACATCTATTGCATCTCACGCCTGATTATCACTGTTCTTCCGACTTGTATAGATCCAGATGTCCATATCATCACATTCTTTAGTCCCACATCCCTTTCTTCATCTTTTGATTATGCTATACTTAGGGTGTACTTTACCCTAAGTATAGGGGGGATGTTGGACTCATGATTTTCCTTTTGATTCTTTCTATCCCTGTTTTGCTGCCTATACTCAGGGATATTTTACCCTAAGTATAGGGGGGGGTAGACCCTGTACATTCTCCACTCGGTTTTCCCTTTGTGTACAACCTTCTATACTTAGGATTATTTGATCCTAAGTATAGGGGAAAAGCCGAGACTCTCTTGATATTCTATTCATTCATTCGTCTTTGTATATAGCCTTCCTTTTCACTTCCCTATACTAAGCACGAGTTATGTCTTCTTCATCGCTCTTGACTCTGAGGACATCGTTCGAGCTAAGTATAGGGGGGTGTGTGTATATTTTATATATACTTTAGCCATAACTCGTACTTTGTGTGAGTGTGTTAATAAATAAAATTGGCTAAAAACCCACCACAAAAATTAAAAAAATTTCCTGTAAATAAACATTCTTTTATTGCACATACATAGCTAGTGTAAATTATTTTTTGTAAAAAATGTTTTCAAAAACTTTTTGTGTAAAGTTTGTGTAAATATTTTCTTATCAAAATTATGTATATAGTACAAAATTTTTCCAAAATGTTTTGAAAATCAAAAGTTTGCAAAAATCTTGTGTAAATGTGTGTAAATACTTTTGCAAAACTTGCATTTCATGCACGCATACATTCATGATTTCAAAACATTTTTCAAAAAATTTGTGCATGTTTGTAAATATGGTGTAAATAGCATCCTTGTATATATGTATATAGTTTTTCCTGGATTATAGTTAACATTTAAACTAGCCTAGAATTAAATTGGGAAATCGAGCTTGATTGAGATCTTAATCCACCTAATTTCTAAGAGGAACCTTATAGGGCTTAGGTTTAAGGCTTTTCAGGTCCATGGTGACTTTAATTCTTTGAGTCCACTAGGCTATGATCACATGTCATCTCAATGAGCCTAAGTAGAGCACTTACAACACACACATGACTCATATAGACAATGGCTTTACTTGGACACCGCACTTAGCACTGAGCTCTCTACGGATGAGGTGGTGAGGAGGCAGTCTTCCTTGACTTGGGGTAGCATATGAGGGTAGTACTTCTAGGCGGAACCTCTCTTCTTCTTTTAGTGAAGGAAGTGCGTCTCAACTTGGTCTGGTGCCATGAGGTCTAACGACAGGAGTTGTGGGTTGCAATAAAGCTTCAAAAGAGGGATAGTCTACTGGCTCAAGAGGAAAAACTCCTTGTATATATGCTGCACATGTATATGTTGTATAGATGCACTTGAAAAAAAATGCAAAAAGAAAATAACTCCAAAAAAGTGGTGGGTCTGATAGAAAATGATAATCCCACCGGAGTATGTATATAGTACAATAAGCAAAGTTTGAGATTCATGTCCCACCTTATGTAGCTTGTAGTAGGGAGACTTGGCTACACTGGTCGAGCTCCCAAGGATACATGGCTACACTGGCCATGGTCCATTCTCTTCTTCCCCCTCTTCTTGAGCCGGTTGTACTTGAACTTAGAAGGGAATACCCCGCTCCTCGAGGAAAGAGTGGCCAGATTGGGGTCATAGAGTTACCTTGTTGGGGAGGGTTGTCAAGTTGCCATTTCTGAGGTGGAGAGCTTATACTTCACATTCACAGTACAAGGAAAGATTCATGGTCTTCAGGGTTTGTGTTTGTAGACTTGTTCTGACCTGGATTATTGAGGAGTCTTGATTATAGATTGGTGGAACTTAGAGGCTGTTGAGTTTTAAACTTAAGTCTAAATAAGGTTCCGACACATTAATAATCCAAAGATCTGATCGAGCTCCATATCTCAATTTAATGAAGGCAAGTTTAGTAATCAACCTTGATCCATGTACATTCTTCTCTTTTTCTTTTTCTTTCTCCTTTTTCACTTCTTTTTCAAATAAGTGTTTGCTAAGGGACTAGCAAAGTTAAGTATAGGGGGTGATGAATACTCATTCATCACTCTTTATTCTTATATTTTAGCTACAAAAACCTTTGCAAATGCATGTATATGTTTGTAAATACAAATAATTACCAAAAAGCATGCATGGTGTAAAAACTAATAATTAGCATGTTTTTGTGCAAAAAGAAAAGAATAAAGAATTAAAAGAAAAATAGGGAAATATTTACGATAAATATTGAGCAACCTAATCCCAAGTGAGGGCTCAACATGGGCCTGACCGTATAAAAGCCAAAGTAGAGAGAGATAGGGAGCTCATGTGTGTAAATAGACCTGTAAATATAATAAAAATATTTTCCTCTAAAAGTAGAATAAAATGGGCTTGTATATATTTGTAAATATATGTAGATATAAAATCCAGATAAAAATAGAAAAATTAAAAAGAAAATAAAAATACTCACTTGTATATATTCACCTTGTACAAAGAACACCTATCCCTATTTAATTAGCTTTGTAAATAAATAAATTAAAATCCCTAAAAAATTGTATATATTCTATATTTCATGTTGTAAATAAATAAAATAAAAACCATAAAAACAAAAAATAAATAAAAAGAACAAAATTAAAAACCAAAAGCAATTTTGTAAATGTACCATGTACATACGTGTATATACCTATTTATTTTACCCTTGTAAATAAATAATAAAACTAAAATAAAAACACCTTTTTATTCCTAATTTTATGCTATAAATAAATAAAATATAAAATGGGAATAAAAATGTACAAAAATAACTAATTTAAAATCAAAAATTAAAAACCAATATTGTGTATATACCTATATATAGCACTATAGTGTAAATACCTTATTTTTTATTTTGAAAAAATAATTAAAAATCGCAAAAAATTAGAAAAAAATAAAACAAACATTTTTCATGTTTTAAGTTTTTAATAATTCGGTCATCTTCTATTTTTAAATGAATTTTCAAATCATTTCCACATGGCCTTCTATGATTGGTCCACGGGGGACGTTGACCCCCCGGTCAACTCCCCCCTTGGACCACTGAACCTCGGATCCGTGCCCACGACCCGATTTCTCGAAATTTTGCACACTCGATCCGATCACCATATCCGTTAACCCCGGGTCCTAATCCGAGCTTGATCAACCCTTATCCACGCCCGGGGTGGATTTTGGGGATCCGCGCTCCGAGCTTCTTCCCCGACTCCCCCATAGCCGGACCCCTAGAGGTATTTAGTCCGAGCTCCGCCTCCATTTTCAGGATCTTTGGCTCATTCATTCTCCACCCCAGGACCTCCATCATCTCCGCCTGAGTGACAGCAGTCGGCCGGTGGTGTCGCAGCGAGGAAGGAGGGTGTAGAACATCGATCCGGCGTCTTTGCGTCGCCGTGCGCTGCCCGAAGTTGGTGCTCGAGCCTCGGGCATCGATGGCCCTCGAGGGGCCCTCGAGGCTAGGACCTGGAGCATCCCCAGCTCCTCCACAGTCGACCTCGACCAGTAGGTAGTCCCCGTTCTTCCTCTATTTCTTTAAGTTTCATTTTCCCCCAAATCGACCCGTCGTCGTTCAGCTTTGATTCCGACCACCCTCGCCCTCGTTTCGATCATCGGAGTCACCCATCATCTCCGCCTTCCCTCCGCGCACATTCTCCACCCACTCATCCAACCCAGTTCGCACAGGAACTGGGATTGGGGATCCTCCGCCGTCGCATCGCCGGAGCCCCTTCATTCCGACGCCCTGCTCACTTCCACCACCGCTAACCGGGTCGAGGCACTTTGCCCTCGACCAAGGAGCTCGTTGCTGTACTTTGCAGGTTCATCCGAGCCCATCTGAGGACTTCGACTCTTTGAAGCAGCAGCTCCTCCTCCGCTGACGTCGCCTGAGCTCTCTGGAGCTCCGTTGCGTCATCGGAGAGGACCATTAGACGCGGGAGGCCCAGGAGAACCTTCTCCGATCTTCAGCAGCCCGCGAAGAGGGTCACCGTGCGTCCACCGGGCCGGCGAAGTTCGCCGGCCGCTAGTTCTTCGTGCACCCTTCACAGCCGTCCGATCATCCCCCAGCTCCACTTCAGATCAGAGTCGTTCATTTGAGGAGCTACCAGCACCGTCCGATCCTTGGAGGCTTGATCGTGACCGTCGACTCAGCGAGGTTCATCCACAGCATACGAGAACCGTCAGATCAGCCACATGGTGAGCCCAGAGTCGTTCGATCCGAGTCGAGGACCCTGCGTTGAGGCGCCACCTCCCCTGACCGTCGGATCTCCACGTGGCGCTCATCCGTCCCTCGGATATAATAAGGGGTAAATTTCTTGTAGGCCCCCCTGTTTGTTTCTTTTATTAGTTAGTCCTGTAAATATCGCATATAGTTGTTTTTATTTTGGTACATTTGCACTTAGGCCCTCGTACTGTAGTTTATTTGCTTTTATACCCCTGTGTGTAGTGGTACACGTGCTTCGTCACGTGTTTTTATGGGTTAATTACATGTATAGGCTAGATGTTTCGGGGTGTTAATGAATGAAGTTATATTTTTTGATATTTGCAGAAATACCCCTGTGAGTGTTTTATTTGCACATGTGCTTGATATAGTGGGTAATTTATACTTATGCCCCTGAACTTTTAGTACGTGTTACTAAATAGTCCAGGGACCTAAGTTTTCTTGCAAATAGGTCCCTGAGTGCCCAGGTCACGCGCCTCGCATGTGATTCTATGGATAAATTACACAGGACCCCCTGGAACTTCTCTGAATTGCGTACAGGTCCCTATGCACTTTACCTTGGTTTTTTATTTTAATAAAATAGCAAACCAACTCTAAATTTGATGAAAATTGGACATATGGCTCCTACCATGTTGTAAAATTTTCTCTAAATTTTGGAGACATTTTTTATACTTCTTGATATTTTTAAAAAATTCAAAAACACATATTTTCTTTACTATCTAGCTTTAAAAATCTCAAAAAAATATTAAATCAACTTTAAAAATTACAAAAAAAAATATATAGTGTTTCTTTTGTGTTGTTTGATTTTCTGACCAATTTTGGTCATTTTTTGATTTATAAAACCTATAAAAATTACAAAATCCCTAAAACCCATAAAAATTCTAATAAATAATTGAAAAATCAAAAATTAATAATTCTGGTGCCTAAATTTTCCTTGGAGTTTCTACTATACAGGAAAATTATCTTCAGACCTTGATAGGATCATTATCCATTTTATTTTGGTCCTCCAAGTCTGACTGGACAGTACCTCTCTTTTCTTGCCTTGTTTGATTTTTAAAAATTCAATAAAAATAAAAAAAATTACCAAAAATTAACCAAAAATAGTAAAAAATATAAAAAACATAAAAACATTTTTATTTGAAATTTTGGGTGATTTTTGAGTAGGTAAATAATTGTTTATAGTTGCTTGGTTGCTTGTTTTTCTTATTTCTTTTATTAATTAAAAATCCAAAAAATTTTAAAAACATTAAAAATCAACCAAAAAGCATTTTGTCTTTTATTTTATTTTTCTTTGAGACTACTTCGTAGGCCGCAAGGCCATTACGTGCTCCCTGAGTCTGACCCTGGTCGCTATGCCAGGCTAATCCAATAGCCAGGGCCACTATTGTTTTCCTTTGATTTTTATTCTATTTTGGTGGTCTGCACTTTATTTTCTTGATTGACCGAATCAATTCCGAGATCCAGGTCGCAACGACCCTTGATCTGTTTTTATTCACCTGAGTCTTGGTGGTTTTTCGGCACATCAATATCCCCCGAACATGCCATTCTAATTTCATCAGAAACAGAGACTCTTATACCCTCCATCTGAAGGGGGTCAATTTCAGCAATTCTGAGACCATTAAAATTTGACAGTCTTGATGGAGGGGATAGAAGTCTCGAATTAAGTTGAATTTTGAATCTACAAAATTATCATATTCACTTTACTGAGATACTGCGTTACCCCCCATCTTTAGATGTTTGACCACATGAGTGTCTTACCAAATTTGTTAGCGGGCTTAAGGGAGATCTTAAAGAAGGGCTTTCATGTTTTAGAGACACTACTACAAATTAAGCAGAGGACATTGCCTTTCATATGAGAAGGAATGGGATGAAATCTACCAAAGAAGAAGCTTCCACTTTAATGGTGGGCCATCCAAACGTAAGGTGAATTATAACCGCATAGACCACTCCTATCATCCAGTTGATTCCAGTATAAGATCGCCATAGATCTTGGGCCAAGAATTGTCATGAAGAGGGGATTTCTAGACCTCAACTATATCCTCGTAACTCAACAACAGGAGCTAGTACCTTTGTGGTTGAGTCTTCAGCTCAGATAGGAACACACGCATGTTATTATTATCATCAAGAAGGACACTTTAAGATATTGTCCACAGTTGAGAGTATTAGGGTAACCCCAACTAACAAGGTAGCATTCGTACTGAGCAATGAAGCGACACATAGAAGAAGAAAGGGTAGAGGTTACGGCTCACAAGGTCCGTCACCTATGCAATAAGCATGGTGACATATTGTGATCTAAATTCCAATAGTTTTCATTTCAGAAAAATAAAAAAAATACAGGAAAAAAGGGGTGGGAGCATGTAAGTTGGCTACAACCAGGGAGCATACTCCCTTTTCCCGTTTGAGATGGGATGAGCCCACTCATTTTTTACCATTATTTCCTATCATTTTGAGTTCATTGCCTATTTATTTACAGTTGTTATATCATATTCTTACTATTAGTATCTATTTTCATGCAAAGAAAATCTTAGATTCATACAAAATGATTGTATGATTATTCGTATTACTAGTGTCGTTTTTATTCTTACTAATGACCATTTCCTATGAAGCTAAGGTTTTCTTTATATGAAAATAGTTACTAATAGTAAGAATATGATATAACAACTGTAGATAAATAAGCATTGAACTCAAAATGATAGAATATATTGGTAAAATATGAGTGGGCTCATCTTATCTCAAATGGGCACAGGACCCATTGGATAAGTCCCCTATATATATACGGAATTTATCAAGAGAGCACAGGGCCCATTTGAGTCCGGATGAGCACCCAATCCTAGCCGTCTATCGCAAAAAAATAGGAACCGATTCAATCCCAAAAAAATAGGAACCGATTTTTGTATGGAAATAAAATAAAACCGGAAATTAGAACATTGCTAAAAATAGCCTTGCATTTGTGGAAAGAGGAAGGCGCGTGCATTTGATTGCTAATCTATCGATTCATTTGGCATTTGTTTCGTTCCAACGCAAGATGGGAGGTATGTGATTCGATTTCATAATTTAATCGCTTATTTCTATCATAATTTCGTTGTTTTAATGATTTTTTGATTTTTAGCAATGTTTGTTTTGGGATCAATACGACGAGATGACGAATACATTAATTTTTTTATGAATACTGCATATTTTTTATCGTAAGCGATGTTTTATTCGAGAAGTATCATTGGAATATGAGAAAGTTTTATTCATAATATCGATTTTTATTCATTTTGATACACGATTTGTATTCCTAATTGATTTTTTATCGAAGGTATTTTGATTTCATATAATAAAAAGTTACCGTAAATTTGTAACTTTATTGTTGGCTTTGAGTAACTTTATTACATGTATCAGTAAGTTTTATATATATGTTAGTAAGAAATTCCATATAACTTGTACTAGTAACTATCGGATAATGACCAGTAACAATTAATATACGCTTTGGTAACATTGTAAACCATTACTAGTATTTTATTAACTTACATATATAACAAGTAATATTTACACTATCCATCAGTAACTTTTTAGCATGTAGAAGTAACTTTATAATAATAACAAGTAACTCTGGTAACATTGTAACTTCATTACTGGCTGTCGGTAACTATATTATAACAATCTGTAAGTTTATAAATACAACATATTATAAGTTACTTGTCATATAACAAACGTTACTAACAGTTCATTAAAAGTTACTTGTCATTGAATGATTCTTACTGAAGCGAGTATATTGCTGAGTTACCATTCTTTATACAATTCTTACTATTCTCGGATATAAAATAGTACTGAAGCAAGTATCTTCCTGAAACGTTATTGAAAAATTTGTAATTAATGTGTATTCTTTTCCAATTTCTTGATATTTTAATTTTTTAAATGATCAATTAACTTATTGTTTCTTGCAGAACATTGCAACAATTTGGTGTCTTGAAAAAGCTGTTGTTATGCCGAGGAGCGAGAGCAAAACATCATCTAAATGGACTAGAAGACAACAGTTGAAATTTGATTGTTTACCACATAACAATAATTAAGTAATTTATGTGTGGATTTCAGTAACACTTGACGTATTACAAGTAATTAAATAAGCTACATAAGTAAAGAAGGTTTTGATTCGATAGTATTTTAAAACAAAGAATGCAACAAGTAAGATATATAGAAGAATCAGTAACATGTAATAATAACAAGTAATTACTGATCTCACAATAATAACTACTTGAGAACTGAATATGTATTACTTGAGTAACATGAATAAATTACTGATCTCTGTACATTGTAAGTCATGGGCATTGCTCAAGTAAGAAAGTAACATATAATCATTAACATATTCACCTTCTATACGATTAATATGGAAATAGTACTTTGAAAAAGAAGTTATTAAATACATACACGTAAGGAAAAACGAATTCGTGAAATAAATAGAATGCTTCGTTGACGAAAAAGGAAAAAATATTACAGAAATGAATGCAATACGCATTACATACACAATGGTATTACTAATCCTTTGTTATGTTATTACTGATCTCGAAACACATATTTACTTTACCATTGTATACGTATTACTAAATTCTGCACATGTTAACTATTTGGATGAAAATTACTGATCATTGTCTTCATATTACCGATCTCATAACAAGCATTTACTTGACCAAAGTATATTTGTTACTATCTCGTCGTTTGGATCTTAATAATCAGCACGAAATCATTTATTTGAATCTTTTCTTTCCAAAACCGTCATCCCTTTTATTAAGGACATTGTATAATTGGAAATAGAGTCATTGTTAAATACGTGGTAGACTATAATTAGAAATATAGTTATTACTAATACCGTCGCCTACCAAATGGAACCAACGCATACACGTGGCGAGCCCACGTTTGGTGCCACAACCCAAATGGGCACTGTGCTCTCTGGATATGCCCTATATATATATATATATATATATATATATATATATGTATGGGTAAAATGGGGCTGCCCCCTGGGGGAGCTAACTTGGCTCCCCCCACGCTATTTCGCTTGGTTTTTTTTATTTTTTTTGAAAATTTCTTCCGTGAATATTCATCACTATATCCCTATATTATGCTATTAAAATTTCGTGCGAAATAGAGACTCGTACGGCCTCCATCCAGACAGTCATTTTTTAACGATAACAGAATTGCTAAAAACGACCCTTCTGGATGGAAGCCGTAGGAGTCTATGTTTCGCGTGAAATTTGAATGACATAATATAGGGATATATTGATGAAAATCTACGGAAGAAATTTCGAAAAAAAAATAAAAAAAGGGGGTGAAATGGCGCGGGGAGCCAAGTTAGCTCCTCCATGGGGCAGCCTCATTTTACCCTATTTTCTATCATGTTATCAGATTGTATTGTTTAATCGTCGGAATTGTAAATATGTTTTGTTACGATCTCATGCTTCTCGACACATTAATATGAATGGCATGAGGAAAACCTGCAACTGACTATGTCAATGATAAACTGCCATGATGGCGGCGTTCAAGTACTCTTTACATCATGCTACATTACAACATGATATGATTTCCTCCGAACTATTGGAAGTGGAGGGGTACTCTTTACATTAGGATGCATGACATATTCACACTACAATCTAACATGATATAGTCATGATACACAGTCTTGGACCCATGCTTTCTTATGTCATACACTATTTTATATTAAGTTAGAAATAATTTATTCTGAATTCATGGTGGTGTAAATAGTGCGATCTTATGCCATATTATCCATCGTTGATGCAACAATCTCTACTGGATATCAAACAAACTCATACTTTCCAATGCATATCACATTTCATACTTTGCAATTGCATGAATTTGTACTCCAGTTTAAATGATTGGAAATCATATCATATGTTTTACACTCCCTCGTGTTATATACATGAGACATTGCAATAAACTATCGGAATTTTGACTTGCGATATATTTTTTTGATGTCAAAATTTATGTACTGTATAATTCTCTATGGTGATATATCCCGTGCCAGATATCGACATAAATCATATGTTCCCATGCATTAATATACGGCTTTGAGTAGAATCTATTAATTCCAAAATATACCATAATCAAGATCTTATCATATCTTTGCGAAGGAGTAGAGAGGATCGAGAATATCATTACATCATAACATGCATAACCGGAATTGCTTACAACGAATTTCAGTTTAAATATTGCAGGATATGCATGTCTGATAAAAGTATAAACCATAAGTATAGTCTATAATATCAGTCGTACATGTATATGTTCGTTGGAATGAAATTTCCAAATCGAGACAGATTACTTTACTTTATGTATCATCTGGGAACTTTTTAGAAACTTCTGTAATATATATATTAAGAAAAATCAATACGAACAAAAAAATCATGAGTCAAAATTGATTCCACCTATAATGTGAGATTTTTTGGTATTCAATACACCCTTAGTATAAATATGGCATGATCTTCATAATTTTTCTTAATTTTATTATGGACGTTAAAATTCAGAATTCATTATTTGAAAGAATACTTCTAATAAATGATCCCACCTCATATATATATATATATATTCAAAAATATTTATAACGAGGATACATCTGAAAAACTGTGAATAACATTTTTTGCAATTGTAAAAATTGGTAAGACCTCTATAAAATTCTAAGAATAATTTTTCAAATAAATAAATGAGGATTTACTCTTAAAGGTTTTCGTAAATATTATTATAAACATTAAATCATGCTTAACTTTATAATAGATACTTGTTTTACATCTACCTATTTTAAGATTATTTTTACGTTAACGATTAGTTGATTTCTTACAACCCTTCAAATCAATTTTTTAAATAAAAATGTTAAATAGTCTAAATAGCTTATAGCACGTATGTGATGATGTTTTTGTTAGTAATTACGAATTGATAATACTCTATATCCGTGCATAGCACGGGTCTGCACTCTAGTTACTATCAAAGATAAGATACTAGATACATTACAATCTTTTGTATAAGATAAATTACATCATCTCCATGTAGATGAAATCTACCTAAATGCCCTAATTAGAATAATAGTGCATTCTACTATTTTGAAAGTTAAGGCATGATTTGAAAGCAAGAACAGTCGAACAACTTGAACTCTCCACTGCAACATTTTCTTCTTCTGAAAAAACCGTAAAAAATAGTACATCATCTTAGTTGGCTTAGTGTCGCTCTTACGGCCTTGCATGTATGCTCTTGGTTTTGCATGATCTCAAGATGTCTACTATGGAACTTTCTCTTCTCAATCTCGATCTCGCACACCACAGTTCACAACCGAATGCACTTGTGCACTTGCTAAGCTTACTTCTTAATTCACTCAATCTCTTTTGATCTTAAACATGTGGAGATGTGTTGTCTAATTGTTGATTCTTGATATTTTGCAGGGACTCGGCCTTGAACAGACATATCCACGTTTGAGCAACTAACTAGATAAAAGTTTCTTCAAAATCAGGAAGAGCTTATATGACGGTTGCTTATGTTGGAGGGACAACAGATTACATACATCGCAGCCTTTTGTACAAGATAGAAATACGTCATCTCCTGGCATATGAGATCCACCTAAGAAAAACATGTATGCATTTCGTTGGTTTGCATTTGAGAAGAGGCTCTCCCTCGCATATTTAGTTGGGAATATGGTGGACCTTCTTCTCCGTCTCGTAATTGTCCTGTAGTTTGAACTGAAGTATTAATATTGTCCTAGATGGCTCTCATTGCTGATGTAGCTTGAGGTGGTGGATGATCTTGTTGCTGGAGGATCTTCGTCTCATAATATTGACCTGATTGTCTATCTAAACTAGGTTAAGTAAATTGCCTTAAGTCGACATATAATATTATATTAAATAAACAATAACCAATGAATTAAGTGGTGGAATCAAAATTTTCATTAGATCCTAGCATAAATCATAGGAGCTATAACGTAATTTTACCAACATTCAAAATTTATGAAAGATCTATTGATGAAGTCAATGAAGTTGGTTCAAATGTACAAAGTACCCTTCATTGAACCAAGCAAGTAATGAAGGAAGAGACGAGCTTCCTTGCAACGAACCAAAGAGAATCTTGGAACTTAGGATGGAAGGTGCAAAATTCCCCCCACTTTTCCGTTTGTACAGGGAGACCAACTCGCGTAATTTATTATAATTTTGAATTGGAGAAGAGAGGAGGCAATCCTAGTGTTCTCTTCTTCTCTAGAAGAAGAAGTATGCATTGGTTGTCTTGGAGAGGCTTTTCTCCCATGATTGTAGGCTAAGGTAGCCTTGTATTTGATGTTTATAATCTCCTATAACTATTTTAGATTACATATTTTCATTCTTAACTTTCGGCATGTTTTAATCTTGTAAGATTTTGGAAGAGAATACAAAGGGAGTGTGAAGAACAAGGTGTTCTTAGGATTCTCAAGATCCAAGGTAGAGTCCCATGTAAGATCTCCCACATTGAACTCCCAACTCCCTGCTGTAACAAGGTGGAGGGCACGTAAATAGCAATTTTAACAAATATAACCAAATAAATTATCCAGTCGCAACAATAGAGAAGTCAAACTAGAGAAGCAACTACTTGCACAATAACTTTTACATGGAAACCCGAGTGAAAATATATGACAACCTAAATCCTCGACTCAGAATTCCTAATCAGCATTACCGATCAACTGTACACTATCAAAGTTATTTGATGGGGATAATTCAACCATTTACAGATATTTGGACCAAACACTGAAGTGCTTACAAATTGATCTGGTCAAAATTAAAGAAGATTCCTTTTGAGTTATACTTCAGATGCTCACCAAGGATAGGTTGTTTCCATATTTTTCGATGTAAGTATTTCACTCTTAATACTAAAAGAAATCTCGATAAGTTTGACCTAAAAACTGAAGAAGGTATCTTCCTAAGATATTCTTCACAAAACAAAGCTTATATGCTATTAAAAAAGGAAACAATGACAACCATGCATGGAAGTAGGTCAACGTTTCTTTTGATGGAAATTTGAGAAAAAGTCCTCAATCACAAGAATTGGAAAATGAATAAGAAGCTCAATTAGACGATTCTTCATCTATACCCGAGAAAAGTGAATTCTCACCGTCTACCCAAGAACTTATTTTTTCTCAAGATCATGCCCAAGATTTGGTGATAAGAGATCTACCTCAAAGTGTACAAAGCAGATTGCACTTCAACTATTCTGTCAGCTTTTGTATCTCTTCAGGAGCCAAAATCCATTGATGAGGCATGCTATGAAGAACATTGGTTAATGATAGTGCAAAGAAGAACTTGTCCAGTTCAAAATAATTAGATACATGAACTTGTACCCGAACCTCATAACTACACAATTATAGGAACCAAGTGGGTTTTCAAGAATGGGTTGGACGTGTTGAACATACGAGCCCACAACGAGCCATTATGCAATAAATGTTATTGCAAATCATTCCCTGACCTGAAATGAAAAATAACTAATTTGCATAACAGGTCCCTTAATACAATTATGGTTATGTACTGTGGCCATCTTAATAATCATACAATTGTTGATTCAAATGTTGAATCATAGAGGCTGGTGCTTGGATTATATCTAAAGAGTTAGATTGATGACTCATCAAGCACTTTCGAGTGATTGATAAGAGAGGATTTCCAGCCTGAGAAGAAGATGGCAATTCTTCTCTAAAGATTGATGTCTAACTGACCTCTTGATGCAGATCCTTTGCATAGGAATAGAGATTCGAAGGTGTTAGATAAGTTAGGTCAAAGAGTTGACTTAACAAGATCGAGATAACCAAGACCTATGCGTATGTTATCATGATATACACACACATCTTTTGACTGGAAACAGATGTGTTGCTATATGTTTGAGTATGTACATTTAGTAGACCGATAAGTTGATGATCTAATCAAGGTCTATACACCGGTGAGCTGGTGTGCATAGAAGTGTATATGAGTAATACGATCTCTCAAAGGGATCATACATGTTCATTTTTGAGCTGGAAGACATGAGCTCGCTCATGAGATATTGGGATCAAATTCCATGCACAGACGTCTCACTTTGGAAGCATGACTGAATTTGTAGATTTGATATATGCTTTTGGAAATTATATGATCAATCCTTAGGTATAGTATATGATTTTGGAAGGTATATGATGGATACCAACTCTCAATGATCAAATGAGAAACTTAATGATAAAACCTTGAAGAAGATAATCTAAATGAGATATAAAACTTCCGGATTTTATTCCAGGATGTAAGGGTATTAGGAATACTCGAGGGTGATGGGATCATAAACGATTGTATAACCATGATGCTTCCATTCTGAGGGAGTGATGAAATAGTTTGGATTTTAGTGACTTCTCTCAATAGATAAGTAATTTGATCTTAGTCTAAATATTGGACATTGATCTGAATATGGTTCAGATGCAATGAGAAGATTAGATTTACGACTTTGATTTAATAAAACATCTTTGAGAAGTCCCCAAGATCTGGATTGAGATATGGTCTCAATATCCAAGTCACTATACGTGGAATGAACAATTGTCATGTCATTATCTCCAAGTATCCACAGAGAAAGCGCATTATTCTTGAAAGAGTTCAAGAATAATTGAATTAATAAATATGCATCCAAGCATTGAGAAATGGATAATTAGATGTGATTTAATTATTATGAATAATGTGAATGAGATTTATATTCTTTATATGTATGAGAATGATGATCCAAGATAATTAAATATGTGTTAATTATCATGGATATGAATAATGTGGATAGTACTCTCCATATTAATCATATATTATAAATGTGATTTATAATATATTAAAGAGAGCTATTTGTAAATAGTATTTACAATTTAAATATTGATGTGAATTGGATTCACATTGCATAATTAATTAAAAATATAATTTACATTTTATTTCGATTTGTGAATATGATTCATAAATTTCCAATGATATGATTGAAATTTCACAAAATAATTTGGAATTATTTTTGTGAAATAATTTACAATAAAAGTTGTTGTAAATAAAGAAGGATTATATGAGATATAAGATCTCATATAATAGGAATGAGGAGCTCCCCATCCATAATAGGAGGGTGGATGAGCACTCTTGATTTAGGAGTCAAGGTGGTCGTCCCCCCTTAATTGGAAGGAGACTTGCCTCCTTCCTAATCCTTCATGGTGTATTGATTTAATTGAATTACTTTATATTGATGATTTATTCAATACATATTTAATTTAATTATATTAATTATTGTTGTATTTTTACAATAAAATCATGGCCATTGAAAGAGACACAAATCAATCTCAACAATTGGATTTGTGTTGTCCATGAATTGAGATCTATGAACTCCCATAATATTATAAAGAATAGACAACCATGCATCTTCTTTTACAACATAGAATTCCCAAGCTCTCTCTCTCTCTTTCCCATCATCATATACCCCCTCTCTCTCTCTCTAAGTGGCTGTCCACTTTGTGACCTAAAGAGGATCGTCGTTGTCTCTACGATATCGTGATGCTTCTTCGATCGCTCTTGGATCTTGTCTTCCTTGGTGTTTCTGGTACGCAAAGAAGATTTCGGATGTTGTGCAACGAAATAAGAAGATCCATCGCTTGGATCAACATCGTGGATTGTGAGAAAGACGCATTTTATTAACGCACTCGCAAGTGTCTCCTCCGTCGAGACAGACTTGAGACATGTGGTCTCTTCGTTTGGAGGATTCGATCGCAACCACACTTCAAAAGGTATTTTGATATCAACTTTGTGGTTTATATGAAATGATCCGAGACGTTCTCTTGGATCATGTGATTTCATCGCTTTAACATTCTTTAAATTTTGTTGCTGCAAACAACTAGTGTGACTAGTTGTTCCCGATCGCATGTGATGCGATCTTCACGCTTCCGTAATGTGCTTAAGGTTCTTGCCATAACCTTCAAGTGGCATCATATCCTTGGTCAGGTCTTGTATATGATTCCAAATCTTATATGAACAAGGTTTGTTATATTGGATGCGTAGGACTCATTGTTTTTTCATTGGAGGCAAGATTTGAATTGGTTTTTTGCTCAGATAAAAACCTATTATTTGTGCACTATTTGGGTGTATTTTTTCATTATTAAAATGTTCTTAGATTTTCTAAATATGTCTCAAAAACAATAACCTATTATTGGTACCGAAAGTGCTTGAATATGATTGGAAGAGATCTTGTCACGAATTCTTTTTGTTTGCATGTATTCGTAGATCTGTAAGAAAATTGATTTTAATGACTGTTTTTATTATGAAATATGAAATATGAAATAAATATTTGATTAAGTATAGAATCAAACTAGAAAAGTGCTCAAATTTATTTCATGGGATTTCGACTCAATTTGCCTTAGATATTCTATATTAAGTGGAGATGGGTTGGAAAATAATTAGATCATCAAACAATCTTTTTGCTTAATGTGCTTATTATTCAATGGAAATCATGAAAATTATGAATTCGTCTTGATTAATTATGATACCTAATAATTCTGAAAATAATTGATTATTCATCATAAGGTCATTGAATGCATGTTTCATGAAAAATCCTAGTTTATCCTACAATAGTTGTAGGATAACTTTTACATGCAAAATCAAGAACATGTTTCCTTGATATGATTAGAAATTTAGGATTATTAGAATTGTTTTAAAGATGCCTAAATCTTTGAGTGATTACTATATATAGTATAATGCCATTCATCAAAGTTGGTCGATAAAACTACAAGCACATTGATATTATTTTGTGTTGTTCTCAATCGGAATGGTGAATGTGTCTAGTCCGGGTATGATGGCTTGGTTTACTAATTAGAGTCTTGCATGTCAAGGAAATAATCCCTCCCAAGATAACTCGAGTGTATTGGTCGGATCTATTTTTGAGGAAAGAATAATATGAGTAAGTCAAGTTTACTCTAATTATTAAAACACAAAATAATACGTGCTTGTAAGAGCTTATACTATATGGCAATATCAAGCAAATCCTAATTATTTGTTGGTAGAGTGATTGGATTGATAATTGATTTAATATGATTAAATGAATTAGATCCAATTAAAATAAATACTCTATTATGAACAGAGATGTAATTCCCTTGGAAGAATTGATTATGTGAATATGATTCACAATAATTGAGTAAAAGTTGAACATGATATGGAGGATCGTATAAATGACATATATGGTCTCCCATCAAGGTGAAGGATTCTGTCACCTTGGATTGTATGTAGGAGACGCATGTTCGAAGTGACAACTCCTACATACAAGCGCACATGGATCGGGCTCTTTGCTTCTCGAAAGAGTAAGGTTGTATACATAGTGACCTCAATATCGATTCCTCATATTATGGGGGTAATATTGGATTGCACATAACAAGTTCGATTCCCATTGACGGTTGGTTCAATTAACAATGATTCAACATCATCTTAGGGGTGGTGGGCCCGGGTGTTAAAGATCAAATGGGAAATGCAAGTTGGATTTGTAAGGCAAAATGAGTTCCAGCTTCTTTTTTTCTGAGTTAAAGTTTCTTATATTATTAAGATGTGACAAAGGTAAGAAGGAGATCCCATATCTTGCTTGAGATATAATGGTAAGTATGTTTGTTGCTTTGAAAATGAATAAGGGAATGAACTTTTAGAGTTGACAAAGCAAGGCAACTTTGATATAAAATCCTTAATCAAAGTGAAATATGTATTTCTGCAAATATTTCTCATTTTAGACGACCTACATTAAACCCAATCAAAACTATACTCAATAATAACCAGCAAAATATCATGGATTGGATCCATGATCAAGATATTGTACTTGCAGTTGGACACATAATTATGTGATTGAAATGTGCAAGTTTCCTCATAATAATGAGGAATGGAAATTAAATAGACAATAAGACAACGGTCTTGGGTTTGTACATCTCTATAGTTGTGATCTCTTATTGAATGTGCTTCTGAAGTATCATGTCGATGATGATCGTAATTATCGAAAATCCTTATAAAACCTAAGAATATGTTTTGGCATACATATGTGCTCTCGATATTTAATCATGAATGACATGGTTCACTACATTATGAAAAATAATGGCTCAATAAGAGATGATGTACTCAGAATGTTTGAGTACTTGCCTGAACCAAAGTCTTTAAGAGTTAAGATGGATGTAGATATGAAGAGCGTCATCATTCTACTACCTATACTCTAGTATTTCATGAAACTTTATAATATTCATATTGTATGAATTGAATGAAGCATATATAAAATGTTGAAATACTCTTATATTGAAATTTTTAGGTCAACATAAGAGATCCTTTGTATTAAGCAATGGTTGTTTATAGATAACGGAAGTTGATGAATACTCATTCATCACTCTTTATTCTTATATTTTAGCTACAAAAACCTTTGCAAATGCATGTAGATATGTGTAAATACAAATAATTACCAAAAGCATGCATTGTGTAAAAACCTATAATTAGCATGTTTTTGTGCAAAAATAAAAGAATAAAGATTAAAAAGAAAAAGAGGGAAATATTTAGAATAAATAGTGAGCAACCTAACCCAAGGGAGGGCTCAGCATGGGCCTGACCGCATAAAAGCCAAAGTAGAGGGAGATAGAGGCTCATATGTGTAAGTATTTATGTAAATAAATAAAAGTATTTTCCTCACAAAAATAGCTTAAAATATGCTTGTAAATATTTGTATATACTTATAAGTATAAAAACAAAAGAAAAAGATAAAAATCAAAAAGAAGATAAAAACATCACTCATCATGTACGTAGATCACCTACCTACATATTTATTCAGCCTTATAAATAAATAAAATATAAAATGGGAATAAAATTGTATAAAAATAATAATTAAAATCAAAAAACTGAAAACCTATATATTGTATATATACCTATATAGGAACCTACTATGTAAATACACTATTTTTACTTTGAAAAATTAATTAAAAATCATTAAAAAAAATAGAAAAAAATAAAATAAAAATATTTCATGTTTTAAGTTTTCACTAATTCGGCCATTTGCTACCTTTAAATTCATTTTCAAAATCCAGCCACGTGGCCTTCTCTCATTGGTCCTGGGGATTGTTGACCGCCCGGTCAACTTCCCCCCCAGGACCTCTTCACACGGGTTCTTAGCGGGTAACCCATCTTCTCGGATTTTTAGCGCTTAAACCCGATTCACTCCCACTCAAACCCCGGGTCCGATTTGATCTTGATATACCCGAGACCCTCGCCGGAGCTCCTGCATCGGGATCCGCGCGCTTCCACGCCCTACCCGCGCATGTCTTCCCGGACTCTCCAGCATATAAAGCTCCAGCTCCGCCTCCTCATTTCTCATCTTTGGCCATTCGATTCCACCCCCAATGAGCTCCAGCGTGTTCGTGAGAGTGACAGCTCGCGTCCTATGTTGTTGAAGCGAGGAGAGGGAGCGTGACCACTGATCCGGCGAAGCTTCACCGCCTTGCTCCGCCACCAGCAGGAGCATCGAGCCTCGGAGGGAGACGCTCCTCGAGGCGACGGCCCAGAGCTGCGCAAGCTCATCCCCACTCTCGTCAGCCACCCAGGTAATCCCTTAGGCCTTTCTTTTCCTTTAATTTCTAGTTACCCCCAAATCGCTGCTCCGCCGTCCCCCGTTGATTCCGATCGATCCAGACCACCATCCGACCATCGGGCTGCACCATAGCCATCACCTCCTTCCCGCGCACCTTCTCCATATCTCCATTCATCCCAGCTCACATAGGAGCTGGGATTCGAGCTCCACCGTCTCCCCTTCGCCGGAGCTCGCCCACTTCGCCCCTCCGTTCACTGTCACACCGCCTAACCGGGTCGAGGCAGTTTGCCCTCGACCCGCGAGCCTTCTGGACTGTTTTGCCCTCGACACCGCCGGCGAACTGTTCTTCCTCGACCTTCAGCAGCCGTCCGATCAGACCTCCAGCTCCAGTTTGCATCTGGGTCGTCCGTTCAGGAGCCGCATTCACCGTCAGATCTGAGGAGGATTGATCCCAGCCGTCCGATGCACGAGGGTTAGCCACCTGCGCCCTACACCGTTCGATCCTCCACGTGGAGGAACCCCCGCCGTCGGATTCTCCCGAGGAGCCCAGCTGTGGAGCGCCCGTTGTTCCCAACCGTCAGATGCTCCACGTGGCCTCCATCCAGCCGCTCCACTAATAAAGGGTAAACTACCCTTAGGCCCTTCTGTTTATTGCATTTCGTAGTTAGTCCTGTAAATACGTAATATAGTTGTTTAGTTTTTGGGATATTTGCGTAGAGGACCCCGTACTCTGTTTAGTTTGCATTTATGCCCATGTGTATGGTCTGACATGTGCATCGACACGTGAGTTTTTGGCTTATTTGCATATTATGCCCCTGTAGTTCTAACTGTTAATGAATGAATGAAATTTTGTGTTTATTTGCATTTATACCCCTGTGCGTATTTTAATTGAGCATGTACGAATATTTGTGGGTATTTTGCAGATAAGCCCCTGGGCTTTTGGTACCTGTTACCAAATAGCTCTCGGGACTTATTTTCATTACATTTGGGTCCCTGAGTGCCCGAAGCACGCACGTAGCACGTATTTTACTGGGTTAATTGCACCAGACCCCCCAGACTTCCGGATATTTGCACTTTGGTCCTTGTGCACTATGCCCCCTTTTGATTTTTGAATAAAACAGCAAATATACTCCAAATCCAATGCAAATTGGATACATGGCTCCTGCCATAGTGTAAAATTTTCGAGGATTTTTGGAGACATTTCTGAGTTGTTTTGTTATTTTTAAAAATTAAAAAACCTCTATTTTTGCTACTGTCTAACTTTTAAAACCACAAAAAAAATATTAAATAGTATCTAAAAATTCTAAAAAATTGTCTAATGTCTATTTTGTTGTGCTTGATTTTCTAGCCAATTTTGGCTATTTTTCATTACTGAAAACCACTAAAAATTGAAAAACACTTAAAAACTTATAAAAATTCTAATAATTAAACTAAAAATCAAAAATAATAAATTAGGTGCCTAAATTTTCCTTGTTTTATTCGCTTTACAAGAAAATTACCTCCCAGCTAATTAGGGGCCTTTAGATCTTTTATCTAGGCCCTTTTAGCTCGGCTGGACAGTACCTTTCATTTTAGTCACTTTTTGATTTTTAGAAAATTAAATAAATATCAGAAAAATTCCAAAAATTCACCAAAAACACTAAAAATTATAAAACACATAAAAATATTTTTGTTTAAATTTTTGGATGATTTTTAGTGCTTTTAATAAATTGTTGAAGTGTGTGTTTATTTGCTTTTCTTATTTTCTTAACATATTAAAAATCCAAAAAAATATAAAATAATTAAAAACCACCAAAAATATTTTCTTCTTTCATTTTATTTCCTTTTTGACCCGTGCTCCTTGTGTTCGACCCTGGTCGCTATACCAGGTTAAACTAATTGCGAGATCGCTAGCTTGTTTTTGATTGATTTTATCTCTCTTGGTGGTCTAATTTTCTTGATTGAGCCTAGCTGAGTGATTGAGGTCGCAACGACCGATTAGCTCATTTACCTTAGTCGCTCAGTCGGCTTATCAAAATGGCGCCATTGTCGGGGAGCACGGCTTAGTAGTTTTTATTTTATTTTCATTTTTGTTTTCGCGGCTTTTCGCGGCTCTTTCAGAGTTCGTGGCTTTTTCGCAGCTTTTGTTTATATTTTATTTTTGTTTTATTTTGTTTTATTTTGTTTTATTTTCTTTTATTTTGTTTTTGTTTTTGTTTTATTTTGAGTGTTTATTTTATTTTGCATTTTTGCATATATACCCTCATTTAATTTCCATTTATTTTTCTTATCATTATTTGATTATTTTGGTCTGACCACTTGTCTCTGTTTCTTGCGAGGGCACGAGGACCGCGGAGGCGACTTTCGAGGAGTCGACGCAACCGCAGGACTTGGAGGCGGCTCCCTTCTGTACGGAGCCGCAGGAGAGAGCGAGAGAGAGAGAGAGAGAGTTGAGTGGGAGAGGTTTAGTTAGACTTTTTATTTTTATTCTGATTATTATTGTAATAATACAGGGACTCAGAGACTGGATTTGGACTTGGTTGACTTAGCGGGTCTGTTTCGCCGAGCACCGGTATGCTCGGGGGACCCTTAGGTGTTTTTGCGGTTTTCTCGCGGCTTTGGTTTCTTTTCTTTTTACTGCCTTTTCCGGTGTTTACGCGGTTTTTATCGAGCCCCTAGACTTAGGATTTTCTGCTTGCTTGTGCCGTAATTAGTAGGGTCCCCACACTTAATTATCTGCATGTTCCTATAGTGCGCTTAATTGGACCTACTAATAATCAATTAATAAAAATAACTGATTCATCTCCTTCGTAGCCTACATGCCGCAGCCTGCCCCGTAAAGCGCTTTCTCCTACCCCCGATTTGTCGGGCAGAGGAGGAATGGGCCAAGACCGGACCCTTTGGCTTGGAGGTCGGTGACCAGTTAGACGGTTCTGCGATTGCTCATCTAGGACTCGGTTTTCATCGCTGCATCATTTAGGTAGTTTATTTTCTGTCTTTACATTTATGCGCGGATCATATTGCATGTAGAGTGCTGGAGACAGGTACGCCTTTCTGACTTTGCATGCATCATTGATTTCATCGTGCATCGGCTTTTTCGTCTTCTCCCCCCTGTTTTGGATTAAATAACCATGAGAACCGAAAAATTCGTTAGGCCTTTGTTTTTATTGAAAAAAAATAAAAAGAAAAACAATAAAATTGGGACTGCTAAGACTATTGACCCTAAAAGACACTCACCTTAAAATTTGTTTTGGGGAGAGCAACCCCCTCATTGTTTGGTTTGCTTGCGCGAGAGAGTGACCCGCACACTAGGTAGAGCCCTCCGGTGCTATTTCTAGCTGACTACCGACTCTTCCGTGCGGGCCAGACGGTTGGAGTAGCATCGGATATCCCAACAGGTCACGTAAGCGCTCTGATAGACTGTTTGTTCACCTAATAAAAACTGACAAGATAATTTGACCGAGCCTTCACGGTCTTCAGCTCGTGTTGCGTTGGTGAACAGAGGGGTTTGCATTTTGATCATAGTTTTTCCAGATCCCATCCGCACTACTCGACCAGATCACGATGATGGGTAGACGCTCTCTTAGGCAGCCTCTGGCTGCACCGCTTTCGGGCATGTCTACTCATTCATCTAGGTTGGCCCGCGAGAGCCAAGACCAGTTCTCCGAGCCCGAGTACGATTCTGCCCTGTTCCCCCTCGACCCCCTTTCTTTCGGTTCTGAGAGATATGAGCCAGAGGAGAGACTCACATATTTGACAGCACCTGAGTTTGGCTCGTTTGATTTTGCAGATGCCATGGTCGGCAGTTCTGAGGATCGCTCCCGTCATCCTGAGCACTTCGTATTGGATCAGGGAGCGATCAACTCCACCCTGATCGCCTCTTTAGAGACCGTCCAGCAGCAGTTGAGAGATCAGGGAGCTTTTATGCTCGACATGAGGAGAGAGATGGAGCAGATGCGAGCAGAGCGCAAGGAGCGCAGAGAGGGACCGAGGATCCCAGAGGATGCAGATGCAGCAGCCGCCGCAGCGGCAGCAACCGCCGCAGCCGCGGCAGGAGGACCACCGAGACCGATGCGAGAGTTACACAACCCCGGATCGACGCTGATGCACCACTGGGTAGTACTTCCAGCCATTGTGGGGGACTTCAAGTTCCCCCCGAACACCTTGCAGCTACTCCCTCGCTTCCACGGGCTCGCTACTGAGGAGACCCATCTCCACCTCGAGGAGTTTCTGATGATTTGCAGCACTGTCCACGACCGTCAGGTGGACCAGGATATGATCAGAATGATCGCCTTCCCCTTTTCCCTAGCAGACAGAGCAGCCACCTGGCTGAAGTATTTGGGGAAGTTTGTTTACACCTGGGAGCAGCTCTGCACTGAGTACTTGAACAAGTACTATTCACTCGGGCGGACCAATGCAGCGAGGGCCCTAATCAGCAACTTCTCCATGCTCCCCAACGAGCAATTCCACAAGGCATGGGAGAGGTTCCTGATTACCCGATCTTAATGGACTAAGGTAAAGGTCTAGAAATGGTCGTTGCGACCTCAGTCACTCAGACTAGTGTATCAAGAAAAAATCAGACCACTCTAGCAAATAAATCAATCAAGCACGAAAGAAAGCGGCCTAGCTATGAGATTAACCTGGTATAGCACCCAGGGTCGAACACAAGGAGCACGGGTTGGCCAGAGGCCAACGAAGTAGTAAAAATAAAATAAAATAAAATACAAGGATTTTTAGTGGTTTTTAATAATTTTTATATTTTTTTGGATTTTTAATATAATGAGAAAATAAAAGAAAGCAAATAAAAGCACACTTGAGCAATTTATTAAAAGCACCAAAAATCAAGCAAAAATTCAAGAAAAATTGTTTTTATGTTTTTTAGGTTTTTTAGTGTTTTTGGTGAATTTTTGGGATTTTTATAAGGTGTGTTTTATTTTCTAAAAATCAAACTGTGCTAAAAAGACAAGGTACTGTCCAGCCAGGCCCAAAATCCAAAAATAAAATATTTAAGGATCTCAAAGGAACCTCGAGGTAATTTTCCTGTATACTAGAGAAGACAAGGAAAATTTGGGCACCAAAATTATTGTTTTTGGGTTTTTAGATTATTTATTATAATTTTTATGAGTTTTTAGATGTTTTTAGATTTTTAGGGTTTTTAAGCAATGAAAAATAGCCAAAATTGGCTAGAAATTCAAACAACACAAAAAGAACAGTAACTAATTTTTTTAGATTTTTTTGGTGGAGTTTTTATATTTTTTTTGGGATTTTTAAACCTAGACAGTAGCTAAAATAGATGTTTTTGAATTTTTAAAAATAACAAACAAAATCAAAAATGTCCTCAAAAATTCTCAAAAATCCTACAACATGGCAGGAGCCATGTGTCAAATTTTCATTGAATTTGGAGGTGGTTTGATATTTTATTAAAAAATCAAAAGGGGGCACTGTGCACAGGGACTTAAGTGCAAATACCCGAAGATCTGGGGGTCCAGGTGCAATTTTCCCAGCAAGTCACGCGCGTGGCGCGTGCCTGGGGCACTCAGGGACCTTCTGGTAATAAAAACCAAGTCCTAGGACCTTTTGGTAACTCGTACCAAAAAGTCCAGGGACGGTTATGCAATTAACCCACTAAAATCCGCACATGCTCAAATAAAACGTTCACAGGGGTATCGATGCAATTACCAAAAAGTATTCATTCATTCATAAACCAACCAGAACTACAGGACTGATACTGCAAATAAACCAAAAGTACACGTGACGAAGCACGTGGCTCACACAAACAGGGGTATAAATGCGAATATCAACAAGCATGAGGTCCAATGTGCAATTTACCCTACGTAAATAAAATGCATAAAATATTTACAGGACTGGAATTAAAAACACAAACTACGAGGGGGCCTAAGATAAATTACCCCTTTATTACGCCGACGGCTGGATGAGCGCCACGTAGATGATCGGACGGTCCTAGTGAGTGGCGCCTCTCTCTCCTTGGCACGTGGGCCGATCGACGGTGCAGGGCAAGGCACGTGGAGGATCTAACGGCTGGCAGTGCTGGTGCCTCTCTCCTCTGCGCTAACGGTCCGGATCAGCCCCTTGATGGGATCAACGGTGCCTGCTCCTCCGTGGATGGATGATCAAGATGAAAACTGGGGAGCTGCGGGTGATCGGACGGTGATGGAGGTCCCTCGAAGAACAGGTGGCCGGCGAGTTTCGCCGGCCTCGTATGCGTGCTAGGGTCCTCCTCAGCTGCCTCCAAGGATCGGAGAAGATCGGCGATGACGTCCCGCAGCTGGTGGTGGCCTCCGATGGCTCAGCCGAGCCCTGGAAGGGCTCCGGCGAGCGCGGCGGCGATGAGCTCCTGGCCTGGATGTGAGGGGGCCTCAGATGGCCTCCTCTTGACCTGCAAAACAGCTCAAGAGCTTCGCGGGTCGAGGGCAAAGTGCCTCGACCCGAAGAAGCGGCGTGAGGGTGAACTGTGGGTCGGGACGAGCGAGCTCCGGCGAGCGGAGGACGGTGGAGCTCGAACCCCAGCTCCTGTGCGAGCTGGGTTGAGTGAAGGGGCGGAGAAGGTGCGTCGAGGGATAGCGGAGGTGACTGAGTGTTCCGATGATCGAGAAGATGTACGATATAGCCGGAATCAAAGGAATACGTCGGAGGTACGAATTGGGGGTAACCAAAAATTAAACGAAATGAGAAGACTAGAAGGTTACCTGGGTGGCGTGGAAGACTGTGCTGGAGCTAAGGTGGCTCCTGGTCGTCGCCTCGAAGGTTGTCACTGCCTGAGGCTCGAGCTCCTGCACGGGGCGGAGCACGGCGGCGCAACGTCGCCGGATCAATGGTCCGGGCACCCCCTCCTCACTGCGACAAAGGCAACCGCGAGCTGTCACCTCAGGGATTGCAATGGAGGTCACGGGAATGAGAGTGGCGAGCCAAAGATAGAAATGAAGTGCGGCGGAGCTCGGTTTTTATGTGGGTGCAGGTCCGGGAAGAAGAGCTCGGGTCCGGCTCGATTGAGCACGGATCCCTAGGATCAATGTCGGGCGAGATTCCCGGATACCTGGGGAGTAATTAGGACCTTGGATTAGGCGAAATGGTGATCGGGTCTGGTGGGAATAAGTGGGAGAAGTTGGGTCCGCGAACCAGACCCGGCTCTGGTGGTCCTGGGGGGGAGTTGACCGGGGGTCAACAATCCCCCGTGGACCAATCAGAGCCCGCCAAGCCATAAGTTTTTATTTGATTTTTTTGGGCCATTAAATGACCGAATTTTCAAAAACTTAAAACATGAAATATTTTTAATTTATTTTTTTCTATTTTTTTGTGATTTTTAATTAATTTTTGGAAATAAAAATAAGGTATTTACATAGTATAGCTATACATAGGTATATACACAATATAGGGTTTTTAATTTTGATTTTTAATTAGTTATTTTTATACATTTTTATTTCTATTTTATATTTTATTTATTTATAGAATAAAATGAGGAATAAAAGGCTATTTTTATTTTATATACATAGAGGAAATAAATAGTTATGTACAACTATATACATGGCATATATACAAGATATTTTTGTAATTTTAGTTTTTGTTATTTTTATTTGATTTTTGTTTTGTTTCTTTTTATTTATTTTATTTACAATATATCATAGAATATTTACAAAGAGTTTTAAAAATAAATAAATTTATTTACAAGGTGAAATAAAGAAAGGATCATGGTCTATGTACATGGTGAAAAGATATTTTTGGATTTTTGATTTTTAATTTTTTTATTTTGTTTTTAATATCTTCTAAATATATACACAATATATACAAGCATATTTTTGGGTGAGGAAAATATAATTTTATTTATTTACAAAAATATATACACATGAGCCCCTATCTCCCTCTACTTGGCTTTTATGCGGTCAGGCCCATGCTGAGCCCTCCCTTGGGTTAGGTTGCTCAATATTTATTCTAAATATTTCCCTCTTTTTCTTTTTCTTCTTTATTCTTTTATTTTTGCACAAAAACATGCTAATTATAAGTATTTACAAACATGCATGCTTTTGCTAATTATTCCTATTTACACATATCTACATGCATTTGCATAGGTTTTTGTAGCTAAAATATAAGAATAAAGAGTGATGAATGGGTATTCATCACCCCCCTATACTATACTTTGCTAGTCCCTTAGCAAACACTTATTTAAAGAAGAAGTGAAAAAGAAAGAAAGAAAAAAAGAAAAAGAGAATGTACATGGATCAAGGTTGATTATTAAACTTGCCTTCATTAAATTGGGGTATGGAGCTTACTCAGATCTTTGGATTATTAATGTGTCGGAACCTTATTTAGACTTAAGCTTAAAACCTAACAGCCTCTAAGTTCCACCGATCTATAACCAAGACTCCTCAATGCTCCAGATCAGAACAAGTCATCAATCACAAACCCTGAAGACCATGAATCTTTTCTTGTCCTGTGAAAGTGAGGTCTAAGCTCTCCACTTCAGAAATGGCAACTTGACAACCCTCCCCCAACAAGGTAACTCTATGACCTCAATCTGGCCACTCTTTCCTCGAGGAGCGGAGTATTCCCTTCTAAGTTCAAGTACAACCGGCTCAAGAAGAGGGGGAAGAAGAGAATGGGTCAAGGCCAGTGTAGCCAAGTACCCTTGGGAGCTTGACCAGTGTAGCCAAGTCTCCCTGCTGCAAGCTACAACAGGTGGATCATGAAACCAAGCTTTGCTTATTGCACTTATATACATACTCCGGTGGGATTATCATTTTCTCTCAGACCCACCACTTTTTTGGAGTTCTTTTCTTTTTGCATTTTTTTTTCGAGTGCATCTATACAACATGTACATGTGCAGCATATATACAAGGAGTTTTTCCTCTTGAGCCAGTAGACTATCCCTCTTTTGAAGCTTTATTGCAACCCACAACTCCCGTCGTTAGACCTCATGGCAACCAGATCAAGTTGAGACGCACTTCCTTCACTATAAGAAGAAGAGAGGTTCCGCCTAGAAGTACTACCCTCATATGCTACCCCAAGTCAAGGAAGACTGCCTCCTCACCACCTCATCCGTAGAGAGCTCGGTGCATAGTGCGGTTGTCCAAGTAAAGCCATAATCTATATGAGTCATGTGTTGTTGTTAAGTGCTCTACTTAGGCTCATTGAGATGACATGTGATCATAGCCTAGTGGACTCAAAGAATTAAGTCTCCATGGACCTGAAAAGCCTTAAACCTAAGCCCTATAAGGTTCCTCTTAGAATTAGGTGGATTAAGATCTTAATCAAGCTCCATTTCTCAATTTGATTCCAGGCTAGTTTAAATGTCAACTATCATCCAAGAAAAACTATATACTTATGTACAAAAAGATGCATATTTACACAATATTTACAATCATGCAAAATTTTTGAAAAATGTTTTGAAATCATGAATGATGATGCATGAAGTGCAAGTTTTGCAAAAAGATATTTACACACATTTACACAAGATTTTTGCAAACTTTTGATTTTCAAAACATTTTGGAAAAATTTTGTACTATATACATAATTTTGATACAAAAATATTTACACAAGCTTTACACACAAAAGATTTTTGAAATCATTTTTACAAAAATAATTTGTACACTAGCTATATATGTGCAAATAAAAGAAGATTATGTACATGAAAATTTTTAATTTTTGTGGTTTTTAGCCATTTTTATTTATTAACACACTCACACAAAGTACGAGTTATGGCTAAAGTATATATGAAATATATACACACCCCCCTATACTTAGCTCGAACGATGTCCTCAGAGTCAAGAGCGATGAAGAAGACATAACTCGTGCTATGTATAGGGAAGTGAAAAGGAAGGCTAGAACAAAAAGTCAAGAAGAACTCAGGTCTCCCCCCTATACTTAGGATCAAGTAATCCTAAGTATAGCAGGCTGTATACTAAGGGAAAAACCTGAGTGGAGAATGTACAGGGTCTACCCCCCCTATACTTAGGGTGAAATGCCCCTAACTATAGGCAGCAAAACAGGGGTAGACAGAAACAAAAGAAATACCCGAAAGGTCTCACATCCCCCCTATACTTAGGGTAAAGTGTACCCTAAGTATAGCATAATCACAAGATGAAGAAAGGGATGTGGGACCAAAGAATGTGATGATATGGACATTTGGATCTATATACAGCGGAAGATCAGTAAAGCTCAGGCGTGAGATGCATTAGATGTGAGTCAAAGACCACATTCTCACGCAAAATGAATAGGGGCAATATCAACGACCCGCGGCTCATGATCTAGAAATGGCTTGAACCGCTGGCCGTTCACTCGGAAGGTACTCTCAGAAGACAACTCAGATATGTCGATGCTACCGTTGTCGTGTACCTTACGAACCAGATAAGGTCCTTTCCATTTGCTCTGTAGCTTCCCTGGAAATAGTCTAAGCCTCGCATCAAACAGCCATACTCTCTGTCCAATCTCAAAATGCTTGTGGCTGATATGAGAATCATGCCACTCCTTGACTCTCTCCTTATAATGTAGGCTGCTTGAGAAAGCTGAATCTCTAAGCTCCTCCAGGGCAGCTAGCTCTGCCCTCCTCTGGTCTCCTATACCATCTGGATCCATAAGTATGTCTGTAACTGCCCAAAGTGACTTGTGCCTCAGCTCAACAGGTAAATGGCATGGCTTGCCATATACGAGGCGAAAGGGAGATGTGCCCAAAGGTGTCTTGAAAGATGTCCTATATGCCCACAAGACCGAGTCCAAAAGCTGTGACCAATCCTTTCGGTCAGGGCGGACGACTTTCTGCAGAATAGTCTTGATCTCCCTATTCGACACTTCGGCTAGACCATTCGTCTGTGGATGGTACGGTGTAGCAACACGATGATCTATGCCGAACTCGCTAGCAAGTGCCTTCACCTGGTCGTTGATGAAGTGAGATCCCCCATCAGAAATGAGAACTCGTGGAACCCCGAACCGCGTGATGATATGCTTCCTCAAAATCTGCAAACTGTCCTCGCATCAGCGGCTCGGGCGGGGATAGCCTCCACCCAACGACTCACATAATCCACGGCCAACAGAATGTACTCAAATCCCTGACTCTTAGGGAATGGACCCATGAAATCGATGCCCCATGCGTCAAAAACCTCACAGAAGTGAATGGGCTGCATCGGCATCATATCACGCTGTCCACAAGTGCCCATCCTCTGACAGTCAGTACACTTCTTCACGAACTCATCTGAGTCCTTGAAGAGGGTAGGCCACCACAAGCCGGATTGGAGCACTTTCTGTGCCGTTCTCCTCCCAGAATGATGTCCTCCTGCCTCAAGCTTGTGGCAGTAAGTGAGGACGCTATGGTGTTCCTCCTGAGGAATACACCGACGCCAGACGCTATCCCCTCCTTCGTGGTAAAGGATGGGATCCTCCCAATGGTAAGACTTGGCCTTCGCTAGGAAGGTCCTCAAGCCTCTGCCTGGGCCAATCTTGTGGGACTTTCCCAGCAACGAGAAAGTTCACAATATCGGCGTACCAAGGGAGTGAGGCGATAGCAAGGATCGCCTCATCTGGGAAGGTATCTCTAATAGGATCAATCTGCTCAGAATCCTCAGGCTGCTCTAATCGGGAGAGATGATCCGCCACCACATTCTTGACTCCAGGCTTATCCTTAATCTCAATGTCGAACTCCTGGAGTAGAAGGATCCATCTAGTCAGTCTGGCCTTGGCATCCTTCTTTGCCATGAGGTACCTGATGGCGGTGTGATCTGTAAACAAAGTCACTCTAGATCCGATGATATATGATCTAACTTATCCAGGGCAAACACTACGGCTAGCATCTCCTTCTCTGTGACCGTGTAATTCCGCTGGGCGGAATCCAATGTGCGGCTAGCATAGTGTATAGCAAATGGCACTCCATCCCTCCTCTGTCCCAGCACTGCCCCTACGGCAAAATCGGAGGCGTCCGTCATGATCTCGAATGGGAGAGACCAATCAGGCGGCTGGAGGACAGGAGCCTCAATAACACACTGCTGGAGAGTAGCAAACGACGAAGGCACTTGTCATCGACAAGGAACTCGGTGTCTTTCGTCAAGAGGTCAGTCAACGGCCGGGCAATCCTGCTGAAATCCTGAATGAATCTCCTATAAAATCCAACGTGCCCCAGAAATGACCGTAACTGCCTCAGATTGGACGGCGGTGCGAGTTTTCTAATGACATCAACCTTGGCCGGATCAACCTCCATGCCCCAGTTGGAGATGATGTGGCCAAGCATCGTCCCTTGAGTCACCATGAAGTGACTCTTTTCCCAAGATAGCACCAAGTGATACTCAATACATCGCTGAAGTACTCGATCTAGGCAGTCAAGACAAGAATCAAATCCGTCGCCGTAGATCGAGAAATCATCCATGAAGACCTCTAAGCACTCCCCTACCATGTCCGAGAAGATCGACAGCATGCACCTTTGAAAAGTCGCAGGGGCATTGCATAGCCCAAATGGCATGCGTCGAAAAGCGTATGTGCCGAAGGGACAGGTAAAGGTGGTCTTCTCCTGATCCTCAGAGCGATGGCCACTTGGTTGTAGCCCGAGTACCCATCTAGGAAGCAATAATGGCTCTTCCCTGCCAGTCTCTCAATAATCTGGTCAATAAAAGGCAGGGGGAAATGGTCCTTCTTGGTGGCTTGGTTGAGTCTCCTGTAGTCAACACAAACCCTCCAAGAGGTGGGTACTCGTGTAGCAATCTCCTCTCCCGACTCACTGATCACAGTCGTGATGCCCGTCTTCTTGGGCACCACATGCAAGGGGCTGACCCACTTGGAGTCGGAAATGGGATAAATAAAACCTGCACCCCACCACTTTGATATTTCCTTCATCACAACCTCTCTCAGGTTGGGGTTCAGACGCCGCTGGAACTCACGCGACGGCTTCGCCCCCTCCTCGAGATAGATATGGTGGGAGCACACTGATGGACTAATCCCATGGAGATCTGCTACGCTCCATCCGATCGCCTTGCGGTTCTTTTCAAGAACCCCCATCAAACGGGATTCCTGCTCTCTAGTCAACTCGGCGGAGATGATGACTGGGTACATCTCTGGATTGCCCGCAAGGAATCGATACTTCAGCGAAGTAGGAGCGGCTTCAGCTCTGGAATGCTGGGTGCCGGCAAATCTGGCTGTGGAAGAAACTGAGTGAAAGCTGCAAGGTCGGCCAAATCTGCCTGGGAAAGTGAAAGCATACTCTCGCAAACTGGATCGGGAGAAGGCGGCTCAACTGTACTGTCTCTGCTCGGCTCTGCATCTACCTCCTCCTCATCAATAGGCTCAGATGGACTCAGGTCTGGCAGATGATCATAGCAATCGGCCCAATCAGACTCTGAATCCGAGGGATCTGTATCAGAAACGGTGGCATCAGTACCACCGGAAAACAAGGTGGCCTCAGCACCACCATCACTAGTCATCGTGCTGCGATCGAGGACCGGCTCTGCTGCCTCAATGGTATCCTGAACCAGGTCTGTGCTCTCCAGACTCTCCTTGCTGTCATCTCTGCATCAGCTGTGTCTGAAAGTGAGAGGGTAGTCTGTGTCTCAAGGTCTGCCCAAGCTGCTTCATCATCTGTGATCACAAAATCACAGTCCTGGTGGATGTATGGCTCTGCGTCTGTCAGCTGCTCTGAGTCTGTACTCGCATCTGAGCGGGATCTGAATCTGGCTCTATAGTCCTTGACCGTCTCTATTTGTATACTCTCGCCCTGGACGCGAAAGTACACCTTCCCGCTATCATGATCAGTCACCGCCTTGGCTGTGGCCAAGAACGGACGACCAAGGATGATGGGGGTATCGGTCACTGACTCAGGGATCTCCATGTCCAACACTACGAAGTCCACGGGGAATTGCAGGCCCTGAATCGTGACGATAACGTCTCGTAATAACCCCTTCGGCCTCTTGACAGATCGATCAGCGAACTGAAGGACTGTCCTGCTCTGTCGAAGAGTGCCCAACTCGAAGCGGTCGAGAAGGGCTGCCGGAAGAAGGTTAATCGACGATCCGCTATCTAGAAGAGTACGGTCGAACCACTGCTCACTGATCTGGCATCTGACATACGGGGCCCCTGAATCTGGCCTCTTGGCTGGCAGTCGGTTCTGGATCGCAAAGCACGTGGCTTTGGTCAGCACATGTATCTCTGAAGTGTGGTTCCTCCTCCTCCTAACTGTAGTCCTCTCTCTCAAAGATCGCTGGAGAAGGGGGATGTGCTGCAAAGCCTCCTGGAGGGTCAGCTGGATATGGAATCGATCAATCATGCTCTGGCTGAACTCCTCAAGCTCTCTCTTTTTTGGATCATTTTTCTTCCCCTTTCCCATCTGAAGGGCTCTAGGGAAGGGATCACTGGGTCCTTCTCAGATGAAGGACTAGGAAAAGGTCTAGACGGTTCGAGGACCGGATCCACACATACATCATGCACCACAGTGGGACCAGAAGAAAGTAAACCTTTTCCTTTATTAATAGCAGAGTTCCGATATACATGAACACGAGGAAAAACAACATCTCTGTCTCTACAAACACCGGTGGCCTCAGTACCACCACGGGCTGGCTGCTCTGCTGCTGCTGAAGGTAGACGTCTGCGGCATCAGTACCGCTGGCTGGCTCGGATGAATGGGTGGCATCAGTACCACCTCCTAGATCTGGTGAAGCGGCGGCCTCAGTACCGCCGGTGGGATCATCATCCTTGGTGGCCTCAGTACCACCGTCATCGTCTGGAGCGGCCTCAGTACCGCTCTCCTCCTCCTCCTGTGGCGCCTCGGGATGGTGCTCAGATGAGGCGCCGCCGCCTGCTGGGGTCCTACCGCTCCTAAGTGTGACAAAATCAGCATCAAATAGATCCGAAGAAAGTATCATCAAATGGATCACTAGGAGTGGCTAACTCAGTATGTACTACCTGCTCAGATTTCCTCTTGAGGCTGTTCGGATTGGGCTCTATCTGGGCTGGTATGGCGGCCTTCCCTCTCACCAGGTCCCGCATCTCCTGGCGGAACTCGTCCATCTCCCGTCGGAATGTAGCCTGCTGGTCCGTGAGGAGGCGGGCGATATCATCCAAGGCGGGGCTCTCGTGGGAGCCCGACGGGTGGCCTCGCTGTGGGTGAGGCTGCTGGAACTGCTGTGGTGGGGTAAGAGGGGTAGGATGGAGGGTGCTGCTGGTATCCCTGGTGAGCCTGTTGCTCACGTCTCCAAGACTGTCCCTGCTGCTGATAGGGACGAGGACCGTAGGATGACTGCTGGTGATATGCTGGGGGCTGCTGCTGCGGCTGGTGCTGGTCTCTCTGCTGGGAGTACTGCCCTCCCTGTCCTGACGGCTGCTGCTGGGGCTGGGCACCACCACCACTCCCCCACCTAAATCCGGGATGGTCTCGTCGGATCCCAGGCTGGGGACGGTCGTACCAAATCTCGTTGACATCCATCAACGGCTCGGCATCAAAGGGGGCTGGCGGGAGTACTGCCAGAGGCTGGTCCGGCTGGTAGACCACCATCTGCATCTCTGGAGATGGTGGAGACTGGTAGGTGGGCTGCGGCTGCTGGTACGGCTCCGCCTGTACAAGGTGAACCTGTCTAGGCTGCACTTGGAGTGCTGGAGCGCTGGGACGAGCTGTTGCTGCTGCCGGTGTCGCCTCGCGACTGAAGACGGGGCTGAGAAGCCGTCTGTGCCTCCTGGAGACACATGAGCTGTGTCTTCATGTCGCTCAAGACCTGTGCCATCTGCTCCATCTGCGTGATACTCTGGCACTGCTTCTTCTCGATCAGCTCCATGCGGTCCAACTTCTCGCTGATGATACCCATGTCCGCAGCTGATGACTCTGCTGTTGCTGCTGCTGCGGACGAACTGGAAGGACCTGCATCTACCCGTGCTATCCTCTGGTACTGCACGGGTCCTGGCTGATGTGGCTGGGTCTTCTGAGTGTAGAGCCGGGTCTGGGACATCACCATGTAGTTCTCTGCCATCTCCTCAAAAATAGCCCAGACCTGGTCGTGGTCCTTGGCGAAGTAGGACCCGCCACAAGAGGCATTCACCAGGCCCTGTAGCTCTGGTGACAACCCACTGAAGAAGCTCTGAACTAGGTTCGGCTTCGTGATGTCGTGGTGCGGGCATCTGTCCAGGAGCTCTCTGAACCTCTCCCAAGCCTCGTGAAACTGCTCGTTGGGGAACATGGAGAAGTTACTAATCAGGGCCCTTGCTGCATTCGTCCTCCCGAGTGGATAGTACTTATTCAAGTACTCGGTGCGGAGCTGCTCCCAGGTGTAGACAAATCTCCCCAAGTGCTTCAGCCAGGTGGCTGCTCTGTCTGCCAGTGAAAAGGGGAAGGCGATCATCCTGATCGTGTCCTGGTCCACATGTCTGTCGTGGACAGTGTTGCATATCATCAAAAACTCCTGGAGGTGGAGGTGGGGCTCCTCTGTAGCAAGTCCATGGAACCGAGGAAGCATCTGCAAGGTGTTCGGAGGGAACTTGAAGTCCCCCACGATAGCCGGAACCACAACCCAATGGTGCATCAGTGTAGATCCGGGGTTGTGCAACTCCCGCATCGGTCTAGGTGGTCCTGCTCCTCCTGCGGATGCTGCCGCTGCGGCGGCGGCCGCGGCTGCTGCTGCTGCGGCTCGTGCCTGCGCATCTGCATCCGGGATCTCCTCGGGCTCGCTCTGCGCATCTCGCTCTGCTCTGAGCCTCTCCAACTCTCTCCTCATCTCTATCATGAATGCTCCCTGATCGCGGAGCTGCTGCTGAACTGTATCGAGTGATGCGATCAGGGTGGAGTTGATCGCTCCCTGGTCTAGTACAATGTGCTCTGGTCGACGGGAGTGATCATCAGAACTGCCTGCTCCGGCCATCTCGACGTCTGCAAAATCAAATGAGCCCAACTCAGGTGCCGTCAAATGTATCAGTCTCTCCTCGGGCTCGTGTCTCTCAGGACGGTCAGAAAGGGGATCGAGGGGGAACAGGGTGGAGTCGTACTCGGGCTCGGAGAGCGGGTTTGAGCTCTTGCGAGCCAACCTAGATGATGAGGTAGACGCGCCCGAAAGCGGTGCAGCCAGAGGCTGCCTAAGAGATCGTCTACCCATCATCTTGATCTGGCAAGTAGGGCGGATGAGATCTGGAAAAATTATGATCTAAAAACAAACCCCTGGTTCACCAACGCAACGCGAGCTGAAGACCGTAAAAGTTCGGTCAAATTATCTTGTCGATTTTATTTTGGTGAACACTCAAGATATCAGAGCGCTTACGTGACCTGTTGGGATATCCGCTGCTAACCCCAACTGACTGGCCCGCACGGAAGAGTCGGTAATCAGTCGGGTTTAGCAACGGGGGGCTCTACCTAGGGTGCGGGTCACTCTCTCGCGCATACAAACCAAGCAATGAGGGGGTTGCTCTCCCCAAGACAAAATTTTTAGGGTGAGCGAGTTTTAAGGTCAATAATCTTAGCAGTCCCAATTTTATGGTTACACTTTTTAGGTATTTTTCAAAGCAAACAAAACGCCTAACGAATTTTTCGATTCTCCTGATTATTAAGTCCAAAACAGGGGGGAGAAGTCGAAAAAGCCGATGCACGAGAAATCAATGATGCATGCAAAGTCAGAAATGCGTACCTTGCTCCAGCTCTCTACATGCAAAATGATCCGCGCATAAAATAAAGACAGAATTTAAACTAAGCTAAATGATGCAGCGGGAAGCCGAGTCCTAAACGAGCAACTTCTAGCGAAGAACCGTCTAACCGGTCACCGACCTCCAAGCCAAAGGGTCCGATCTTGGCCCGTCCCTCCCCTGCCCGACAAATCGGGGGTAGGAGTAAGCGCTTTACAGGACGGGCTACGGCACGTAGGCTACGGAGGCTAGCGAGTCGGTTATTTTTATTATTTATTTTAAGTAGGTCCAATTACGATCTATAGGAACAGATATGCAATTAAGGTGTGTGGATCCTACTTAATTACGTCACAATCACCAGAAAGTCCTAAATCTAGGGGCTCGAGCAAAAACCGCGAAGAAAACCGGAAAATGACAGTAAGAAAGAAAAAAGAAAAGCCGCGAAAAACCGCGAAAAACCGCGAGGTCCTAATGGGTCCCCCGAGCACACCGGTGCTCGGCGAAACAGACCCGCTACGGTCTCAAGTGTCCAAGTCCAAGAGTTCAAGTCCCTGTATTATTACAATAATAATGAATAAATGAAAATTCTATCCTAATTCCTCACCCACTCAACTCTCTCTCTCTCTCTCGCTCTCTCCTGCGGCTTCGTAGAGAAAGAAGCCGCCTCCAAGTTCCTTGGCTGCTCAGGCTCCTCGAAAGTCGCCTCCGCGGTCCTCGGGCCCTCGCAAGACAGAAAGAAGAGTGGTCAGACCATAAAGAATAATCAAATAATAATAAAAATAAAAATGGGGGTATATATGCAAAAATGGAAAATAAAATAAACACACAATATAAAACAAAAATAAAAATAAAAGAAAATCAAAATAAAACAAAATAAAACAAAAAGAAACTAGATACAAAAGCCGCGAAAAGCCGCGGACTCCGAAGAGCCGCGAAAAACCGCGAAACAAAAAAACGAAAATAAAGACAAAAATACTACTAAGCCGTGCTCCCCGGCAACGGCGACATTCTGATTACCCGGTCTGAATGGACTAAGGTAAAGGTCTAGAAATGGTCGTTGTGACCTCAGTCACTCAGACTAGTGTATCAAGAAAAAATCAGACCACTCTAGCAAATAAATCAATCAAGCACGAAAGAAAGCGGCCTAGCTATGAGATTAACCTGGTATAGCACCCAGGGTCGAACACAAGGAGCACGAGTTGGCCAGAGGCCTACGAAGTAGTAAAAATAAAATAAAATAAAATACAAGGATTTTTAGTGGTTTTTAATAATTTTTATATTTTTTTGGATTTTTAATATAATGAGAAAATAAAAGAAAGCAAATAAAAGCACACTTGAGCAATTTATTAAAAGCACAAAAATCAAGCAAAAATTCAAGAAAAATTGTTTTTATGTTTTTTAGGTTTTTTAGTGTTTTTGGTGAATTTTTGGGATTTTTATAAGGTGTGTTTTATTTTCTAAAAATCAAATTGTGCTAAAAAGACAAGGTACTGTCCAGCCAGGCTCAAAATCCAAAAATAAAATATTTAAGGATCTCAAAGGAACCTGGAGGTAATTTTCCTGTATACTAGAGAAGACAAGGAAAATTTGGGCACCAAAATTATTGTTTTTGGGTTTTTAGATTATTTATTATAATTTTTATGAGTTTTTAGATGTTTTTAGATTTTTAGGGTTTTTAAGCAATGAAAAATAGCCAAAATTGTCTAGAAATTCAAACAACACAAAAAGAACAGTAACTAATTTTTTTAGATTTTTTTGGGGGTGTTTTTATATTTTTTTTGGGATTTTTAAACCTAGACAGTAGCTAAAATAGATGTTTTTGAATTTTTAAAAATAACAAACAAAATCAAAAATGTCCTCAAAAATTCTCAAAAATCCTACAACATGGCAGGAGCCATGTGTCAAATTTTCATCGAATTTGGAGGTGGTTTGATATTTTATTCAAAAATCAAAAGGGGCACTGTGCACAGGGACTTAAGTGCAAATACCCGAAGATCTGGGGGTCCAGGTGCAATTTTCCCAGCAAGTCACGCGCGTGGCGCGTGCCTGGGGCACTCAGGGACCTTCTGGTAATAAAAACCAAGTCCTAGGACCTTTTGGTAACTCGTACCAAAAAGTCCAGGGACGGTTATGCAATTAACCCACTAAAATCCGCACATGCTCAAATAAAACGTTCACAGGGGTATCGATGCAATTACCAAAAAGTATTCATTCATTCATAAACCAACCAGAACTACAGGACTGATACTGCAAATAAACCAAAAGTACACGTGACGAAGCACGTGGCTCACACAAACAGGGGTATAAATGCGAATATCAACAAGCACGAGGTCCAATGTGCAATTTACCCTACGTAAATAAAATGCATAAAATATTTACAGGACTGGAATTAAAAACACAAACTACGAGGGGGCCTAAGATAAATTACCCCTTTATTACGCCGACGGCTGATGAGCGCCACGTAGATGATCGGACGGTCCTAGTGAGTGGCGCCTCTCTCTCCTTCGCACGTGGGCCGATCGACGGTGCAGGGCGAGGCACGTGGAGGATCTAACGGCTGGCAGTGCTGGTGCCTCTCTCCTCTGCGCTAACAGTCCGGATCAGCCCCTTGATGGGATCAACGGTGCCTGCTCCTCCGTGGATGGACGATCAAGATGAAAACTGGGGAGCTGCGGGTGATCGGACGGTGATGGAGGTCCCTCGAAGAACAGGTGGCCGACGAGTTTCGCCGGCCTCGTATGCGTGCTAGGGTCCTCCTCAGTTGCCTCCAAGGATCGGAGAAGATCGGCGATGACGTCCCGCAGCTGGTGGTGGCCTCCGATGGCTCAGCCGAGCCCTGGAAGGGCTCCGGCGAGCGCGGCGGCGATGAGCTCCTAGCCTGGATGTGAGGGGGCCTCAGATGGCCTCCTCTTGACCTGCAAAACAGCTCAAGAGCTTCGCGGGTCGAGGGCAAAGTGCCTCGACCCGAAGAAGCGGCGTGAGGGTGAACTGTGGGTCGGGACGAGCGAGCTCCGGCGAGCGGAGGACGGTGGAGCTCGAACCCCAGCTCCTGTGCGAGCTGGGTTGAGTGAAGGGGCGGAGAAGGTGCGTCGAGGGATGGCGGAGGTGACTGAGTGTTCCGATGATCGAGAAGATGTACGATATAGCCGGAATCAAAGGAATACGTCGGAGGTACGAATTGGGGGTAACCAAAAATTAAACGAAATGAGAAGACTAGAAGGTTACCTGGGTGGCGTGGAAGACTGTGCTGGAGCTAAGGTGGCTCCTGGTCGTCGCCTCGAAGGTTGTCACTGCCTGAGGCTCGAGCTCCTGCACGGGGCGGAGCACGGCGGCGCAACGTCGCCGGATCAATGGTCCGGGCACCCCCTCCTCACTGCGACAAAGGCAACCGCGAGCTGTCACCTCAGGGATTGCAATGGAGGTCACGGGAATGAGAGTGGCGAGCCAAAGATAGAAATGAAGTGCGGCGGAGCTCGGTTTTTATGTGGGTGCAGGTCCGGGAAGAAGAGCTCGGGTCCGGCTCGATTGAGCACGGATCCCTAGGATCAATGTCGGGCGAGATTCCCGGATACCTGGGGAGTAATTAGGACCTTGGATTAGGCGAAATGGTGATCGGGTCTGGTGGGAATAAGTGGGAGAAGTTGGGTCCGCGAACCAGACCCGGCTCTGGTGGTCCTGGGGGGGGAGTTGACCGGGGGTCAACAATCCCTCGTGGACCAATCAGAGCCCGCCAAGCCATAAGTTTTTATTTGATTTTTTTGGGCCATTAAATGACCGAATTTTTAAAAACTTAAAACATGAAATATTTTTAATTTATTTTTTCTATCTTTTTGTGATTTTTAATTAATTTTTGGAAATAAAAATAAGGTATTTACATAGTATAGCTATACATAGGTATATACACAATATAGGGTTTTTAATTTTGATTTTTAATTAGTTATTTTTATACATTTTTATTTCTATTTTATATTTTATTTATTTATAGAATAAAATGAGGAATAAAATGCTATTTTTATTTTATATACATAGAGGAAATAAATAGTTATGTACAACTATATACATGGCATATATACAAGATATTTTTGTAATTTTAGTTTTTGTTATTTTTATTTGATTTGTGTTTTGTTTCTTTTTATTTATTTTATTTACAATATATCATAGAATATTTACAAAGAGTTTTAAAAATAAATAAATTTATTTACAAGGTGAAATAAAGAAAGGATCATGGTCTATGTACATGGTGAAAAGATATTTTTGGATTTTTGATAATTAATTTTTTTTATTTTGTTTTTAATATCTTCTAAATATATACACAATATATACAAGCATATTTTTGTGTGAGGAAAATATAATTTTATTTATTTACAAAAATATATACACATGAGCCCCTATCTCCCTCTACTTGGCTTTTATGCGGTCAGGCCCATGCTGAGCCCTCCCTTGGGTTAGGTTGCTCAATATTTATTCTAAATATTTCCCTCTTTTTCTTTTTCTTCTTTATTCTTTTATTTTTGCACAAAAACATGCTAATTATAAGTATTTACAAACATGCATGCTTTTGCTAATTATTCCTATTTACACATATCTACATGCATTTGCATAGGTTTTTGTAGCTAAAATATAAGAATAAAGAGTGATGAATGGGTATTCATCACCCCCCTATACTATACTTTGCTAGTCCCTTAGCAAACACTTATTTAAAGAAGAAGTGAAAAAGAAAGAAAGAAAAAAAGAAAAAGAGAATGTACATGGATCAAGGTTGATTATTAAACTTGCCTTCATTAAATTGGGGTATGGAGCTTACTCAGATCTTTGGATTATTAATGTGTCGGAACCTTATTTAGACTTAAGCTTAAAACCTAACAGCCTCTAAGTTCCACCGATCTATAACCAAGACTCCTCAATGCTCCAGATCAGAACAAGTCATCAATCACAAACCCTATACATGGTCTTCAGGGTTTGTGATTCATGGTCTTCAGGGTTTGTGATTGATGACTTGTTCTGATCTGGAGCATTGAGGAGTCTTGGTTATAGAATAGTGGAACTTAGAGGCTGTTAGGTTTTAAGCTTAAGTCTGAATAAGGTTCCGACACATTAATAATCCAAAGATCTGATTAAGCTCCATACCTCAATTTAATGAAGGCAAGTTTAATAATCAACCTTGATCCATGTACATTCTCTTTTTCTTTTTCTTTCTTTCTTTTTCACTTCTTTTTCAAATAAGTGTTTGCTAAGGGACTAGCAAAGTATAGTATAGGGGGTGATGAATACCCATTCATCACTCTTTATTCTTATATTTTAGCTACAAAAACCTATGCAAATGCATGTAGATATGTGTAAATAGGAAAAGTTAGCAAAAGCATGCATTTTGTAAATATAGATAATTAGCATGTTTTTGTGCAAAAATAAAAGAATAAAGATGAAAAAGAAAAAGAGGGAAATATTTAGAATAAATATTGAGCAACCTAACCCAAGGGAGGGCTCAGCATGGGCCTGACCGCATAAAAGCCAAGTAGAGGGAGATAGGGGCTCATGTGTACATATTTTATGTAAATAAATAAATAATATTTTCCTCATCCAAAAATATGTTTGTATATATTTTGTATATATTTACACTATTAAAAACAAAATAAAAATTCAAAAATTAAAAAAGACTAAAAGACCCCTTCACCATGTACATAAGTCCATCATCCTTATTTATTTCACCTTGTAAATAAAGTTATTTATTTTCAAACTTTTTGTAAATATTCTCTGGTATATTTGTACATAAAATAATTAAAAAGAAACAAAACAAAAATCAAATAAAAAGTACAAAATTAAAAATACAAAAATATCTTGTACATATACCATGTATATAATTGTACATAACTAATTATTTAACCTATGTATATAATTAATAAAAATAAAATAAAAATAGCTTTTTATTCCTCATTTTATTCTATAAATAAATAAAATATAAAATAGGAATAAAAATGTATAAAAATAACTAATTAAAAATCAAAATTAAAAATCATATATTGTATATATACCTATGTATAGACCTATATTGTATATACTTTATTTTTATTTCCAAAAATTAATTAAAAATCACAAAAAATAGAAAAAATTAAAATAAAAATATTTTGTGTTTTAAGTTTTTGAAAATTCGGCCATTTAAAGGCCCAAAAAAATCAAATAAAAACTCAATAATTGGTGACTCATGATTGGTCCACGGGGGATGTTGACCCCCGGTCAACTCCCCCCGCGGACCTTCCCCTTTCGCGGATCGGGTTGTCGACCCGATTTCCTTGATTTTTCCCAGCTCGATCTGCCTGCCAATCGCGTAAACCCCTGGTCCTAATCCTTCTGTGTACATCCGAGATCCTCGCCCGGAGGTTTGCATGGGGATCCGCGCTCCGAGCTTCACGCCCGACTCTGATCTAGCCGGACCCCTAGCACTATATAGCCTGAGCTCAGCCGCCTCCTCTTTCCATCTTTGGCTCCCTACCTTCACTCCCGTGACCTCCATCGTAACCACCGAGGTGACAGCTCGCGTTGGCCCTTGTTGCAGCGAGGAGGAGGTGGCCGGTCACTGATCCGGCAGCTTCACGCCGCCGTGCTCCGCCACTCGACCGGAGCTCGAGCCTCAGCCAGTGACGACCTTCGAGGCGACGACCAGGAGCTAGCCAAGCTCCAGCATAGTCTCCCGCATCACCCAGGTATCCATTTAGCTCGCCCATTTAGTGTAATTTTCCATTTCCCCCAAATCACATCTCCGCCGTGTTCCTCTGATTCCGGCCACATCGAGTACCCTTTCGATCATCGGGACACACCATCATCTTCACCATCCACCCACGCACGTTCTTCGCCCAGTCATTCAACCCAGCTCGCCCCGGAGCTGGGAGTCGAGCTCCCCCATCCTCCGCTCGCCGGAGCTCATTCGCCCCGACGCCCCGTTCACCCTCACGCCGCTTCCTTGGGTCGAGGCACTTTGCCCTCGACCCGCGAAGCTTCTGGTTTGCTTTGCAGGTACCAAGGAGGCCATCTGAGGCTTCCCAACTTCAGTCCAGGAGCTCGTTCGCCGCTGACCTTGCCGGAGCCCCTCCAGGGCTCGGCTGGGCCATCGGATAGCACCCACAGCTGCGGCACACCGAGGCGGACCTGCTCCGATCTTCAGAGGCAGCTGAGGAGGTCCCCAGCTCGCGCACGAGGCCGGCGAACCTCGCCGGCCACCTGTTCTTCGAGGAGCCTCCAGCACCGTCCGATCGCCCCTCCGCTCCAGTCTCGATCGCAGCCGTCCATTCACTGAGGAGCAGCTACCGTCGATCACCTGGAGGGGCTGATCAGGACCGTTAGCAGCAGAGAGAGGAACCATCAGCACCTGAGGCCGTTCGATCTTCCACGTGTCCTCTCCTGCACCGTCGATCCGGCTCAAGGGCAGACGAAGAGGAGCGCCAGCCATCCAGGACCGCCCGATCTTCCACGTGGCGCGCATCCAGCCGTCGACGAATAAAGGGGTAAATTACTTAGGGCCCCCTCTTAGTTTGTCTTTTTCATCCTAGTCCTGTAAATATTTTAGTAGTTTTATTTACGTAGGGTAATTTGCACTGTGGACCTTGGACTTGTTTAGTTTCGCATTTATACCCCTGTGTATGTGATCTCACGTGCGTCGCCACGTGCTTGTTTGGGATATTTGCGTCTTTTATCCTGTAGTTCTGTTGGGTTAGTGAATGAATGATAACTTTTTGGTAATTGCATTTATGCCCCTGTGAGCATTTTATTCACGCATGTGCGGATTTTAGTGGGATTTTTGCATCCAAGCCCCTGGACTTTTGGTACGAGTTACCAAAAGGTCCAGGAACTTGGTTTTTATTACCAAAAGGCCCCTGAGTGCCCCAGGCACGCGCCACGCGCGTGTTTAGCTGGGATTTTTGCACCTTGGCCCCCAGACTTGCGGGTATTTGCACTTACGTCCCTGTGCACAGTGCCCCCTCTTTGATTTTTGAATAAATATCAAACCACCTCCAAATTCGATGAAAATTTGACACATGGCTCCTGCCATGTTGTTGGATTTTTGAGAATTTTTGAGGACATTTTTGATTTCATTTAGTATTTTTAAAAATTCAAAACATCCTTTTTAGCTACTGTCTAGGTTTAAAAATACCAAAAAAATATAAAAACACCTTCAAAAATTCCAAAAAAAATTAGTTACTGTTTCTTGTTGGTTGTTTGATTTTCTAGCCAATTTTGGCTATTTTTTCATTTCTTAAAAACCCTAAAAATCTAAAAACCCCTAAAAACTCATAAAATTATAATAAATAATATAAAAATCCAAAAACAATAATTTAGGTGCCCAAATTTTCCTTATTCTTTCTAGATTACAGGAAAATTACCTCCAGGGCTTGTTGAGATCCATAAATATTTTATTTTTGGGTTTCAAGCCTTGTTGGACAGTACCTAGGCCTTTGCGCACTGTTTGATTTTTATAAAATAAAATATACATTAGAAAAATACCAAAAATTCACCAAAAACACTTAAAAACCTAAAAAACATAAAAACAATTTTTCTTTAATTTTGCTTGATTTTTGGTGTGTTAAATAAATTGCCAAAGTGTGTTGATATTTGTTTTCTTTTATTTTCTTCACCTTTTAAAAATCCAAAAAAATATAAAACTTCTTAAAAACCACTAAAAAACATTTTCTTTTATTTTTATATTGTTTTTACTACTTTGTAGGCCCTAGGCCAACCCGTGCTCCTTGTGTTCGACCCTGGGAGCTATACCAGGTTAATCTTATAGCTAGACCGCTCGCTTTCGTGCTTGATTATTTTCATCTATTTGAGTGGTTGATTTTTCTTGATTGAGTGACTCTGAGTGATAGAGGTCGCAACGACCTATTAGTACCTTTACCTCGTTCGCTCGGGTCGCTCATCAGAATGGCGCCGTTGCCGGGGAGCACGGCTTAGTAGTATTTTTGTTTTTATTTTCGTTTTTATTTTCGCGGCTTTTCGCGGCTCTTCGGAGCTCGCGGCTTTTTCGCGGCTTTTGTATTTAGTTTCTTTTTGTTTTATTTTTGTTTTATTTTGATTTTCTTTTATTTTTATTTTTATTTTTGTTTTCTATTGAGTGTTTATTTTATTTTCATTTTTGCACATATACCCTTGCTTTTATTTTCATTCATTATTTGATTCTTGTTTATTGGTCTGACCACTCTTCTGTCTTTCTTGCGAGGGCCCGAGGACCGCGGAGGCTAATTTCGAGGAGCCGGTGCAGCCGCGGAGTTCGGAGGCGGCTTCTTTCTCTACGAAGCCGCAGGAGAGAGCGAGAGAGAGAGAGTTGAGTGGGTGAGGTATTAGGGTAGTTTTCTTTCATTTATTCATTATTGTAATAATACAGGGACAGGACTTCTGAAACTGTTTGGACACTTAGACCGTAGCGGGTCTGTTTCGCCGAGCACCGGTGTGCTCGGGGGACCCATTAGGACCTGCGGCTTTTTCGCGGCTTTTCATCGCGGCTTTATTTTTCCTTTCTTACTGTCATTTTCCGGATTTTTCGCGGTTTTTGCTCGAGCCCCTAGACTTAGGACTTTCTGGTGACTGTGACGTAACTGAGTAGGATCCACACACCTAAGGCTTATCTGTACCTATAGACCGTATTGGACCTACTTAAAATAAATAATAAAAATAACCGACTCGCTAGCTTCCGTAGCCTACGTGCCGTAGCTCGTCCTGTAAAGCGCTTACTCCTACCCCCGATTTGTCGGGCAGGGGAGGGACGAGCCAAGACCGGACCCTTTGGCTTGGAGGTCGGTGACCGGTTAGACGGTTCTTCGCTAGAAGTTGCTCGTCTAGGACTCGGCTTTCACCGTTGCATCATATAGCTTAGTTTACATTTCTGTCTTTATTTTATGCGCGGATCATTTTGCATGTAGAGAGCTGGAGGCAGGTACGCGTTTCTGACTTTGCATGCATCATTGATTTTTCGTGCATCGGCTTTTTCGACTTCTCCCCCGATTTTGGACTTAATAACCAGGAGAACCGAAAAATTCGTTAGGCAATTTTGTTTGATTTGAAAAATACCTAAAAAAGTGTAACCATAAAATTGGGACTGCTAAGACTATTGACCTTAAAACTCGCTCACCCCTAAAAAATTCTGTCTTGGGGAGAGCAACCCCCTCATTGCTTGGTTTGTATGCGCGAGAGAGTGACCCGATCACTAGGTAGAGCCCCCCGTTGCTAAACTCGACTGACTACCGACTCTTCCGTGCAGGACAGTCGGTTGGGGTTAGCAGCGGATATCCCAACAGGTCACATAAGCGCTCTGATATTTGTGTGTTCACCAAAATAAAATCGACAAGATAATTTGACCGAACTTTTACGGTCTTCAGCTCGCGTTGCGTTGGTGAACCGGGGGTTTGTTTTCAGATCATAGTTTTTCCAGATCTCATCCGCCCTACTCGCTAGATCAAGATGATGGGTAGACGGTCTCTTAGGCAGCCTCTGGCTGCACCGCTTTCGGGCGCGTCTACCTCATCATCTAGGTTGGCTCGCGAGAGCTCAGACCAGCTCTCCGAGCCCGAGTACGACTCCACCCTGTTCCCCCTCGATCCCCTTTCTGACCTTCCCGAGAGACATGAGCCCGAGGAGAGACTGATTCATTTGACGGCACCTGAGTTGGGCTCATTTTGTTTTGCAGACGTCGAGATGGCCGGAGCAGGCAGTTCTGATGATCACTCCTGCAGACCAGAGCATATAGTACTAGACCAGGGAGCGATCAACTCCACCCTGATCGCATCGCTCGATACAGTTCAGCAGCAGCTCCGCGATCAGGGAGCTTTCATGATGGAGATGAGGCGTGAGTTGGAGAGGCTCAGAGCAGAGAGAGACCAGCAGAGCGAGCCCGAGGAGATCCCGGATGCAGATGCACAGGCACGAGCCGCAGCAGCAGCAGCAGCAGCCGCGGCCGCCGCCGCAGCGGCAGCAGCCGCAGGAGGAGCAGGACCACCGAGACCGATGCGGGATTTACACAATCCCAGATCTACACTGATGCACCACTGGGTGGTGGTTCCAGCTATCGTGGGGGACTTCAAGTTCCCCCCGAACACCTTGCAGATGCTCCCGCGATTCCATGGACTTGCTACAGAGGAGCCCCACCTCCACCTCCAGGAGTTTCTTATGATATGCAGCACTGTCCACGACAGACATGTGGACCAGGACACGATCAGGATGATCGCTTTCCCCTTCTCACTAGCAGACAGAGCAGCCACATGGATGAAGCATTTGGGGAGATTCGTCGATACCTGGGAGCAGCTCCGCACCGAGTACTTAAACAAGTACTATCCACTCGGGCGGACGAATGCAGCGAGGGCCCTGATTAGTAACTTCTCCATGTTTCCCAACGAGCAGTTCCATGAGGCTTGGGAGAGGTTCAGAGAGCTTTTGGACAGATGCCCGCACCACGACATCACGAAGTCGAACCTAGTTCAGAGCTTCTTCAGCGGACTGTCACCAGAGCTACAGGGCCTGGTGAATGCTTCTTGTGGCGGGTCCTACTTCGCCAAGGACCACGACCATGTCTGGGCTATTTTTGAGGAGATGGCAGAGAACTACATGGTCATGTCCCAGACTCGGCTCTACACCCAGAAGACCCAGCCACATCAGCCAGGACCCGTGCAGTACCAGAGGATAGCACGGGTAGATGCAGGTCCTTCCAGTTCGTCCGCAGCAGCCACAGCAGCAGCACAGTTAGAGTCGTCAGCTGCGGACATGGGTATTATCAGCGAGAAGTTGGACCGCATGGAGCTGATAGAGAAGAAGCAGTGCCAGAGCATAGCACAGATGGATCAGATGGCACAGGTCTTGAGCGACCTGAAGACACAGCTCATGTGTCTCCAGGAGACACAGACGTCTTCTCAGTCCCGTCTTCAGTCGCGAGGCGACGCCGGCAGCAGCAGCAGCTCGTCCCAGCGCTCCAGCACTCCAGTGCAGCCTAGACAGGTTCACCTTGTACAGGCGGAGCCGTACCAGCAGCCGCAGCCCACCTACCAGTCTCCACCATCTCCAGAGATGCAGATGGTGGTTTACCAGCCGGACCAGCCTCTGGCAGTACTCCCGCCCGCCCCCTTGGATGCAGAGCCGTTGATGGATGTCAACGGGATCTGGTACGACCGTCCCCAGCCTGGGATCCGACGAGACCATCCCAGATTCAGGTGGGGGAGTGGTGTTGCCCAGCCCCAGCAGCAGCCGTCAGGTCAGGGAGGGCAGTACTCCCAGCAGAGAGACCATCACCAGCCGCAGCAGCAGCCCCCAGCGTATCAGCAGCAGTCAGCCTACGGTCCTCGTCCCTATCAGCAGCAGGGACAGCCTTGGAGACGTGAGCAGCAGGCTCACCAGGGATACCAGCACCAGCAGCACCCTCCGTCGTACCCCTCTTACCCTTACCAGCAGCCACAGCCTCATCCACAGAGAGGCCACCCGTCGGGCTCCCACGAGAGCCCCGCTTTGGATGATATCGCCCGCCTCCTCACGGACCAGCAGGCTACATTCCGACGGGAGATGGACGAGTTCCGCCAGGAGATGCGGGACCTGGTGAGAGGGAAGGCCGCCATACCAGCCCAGATAGAGCCCAATCCGAACAGCCTCAAGAGGAAGTCTGAGCAGGTAGTACCTACTGAGTCAGCCACTCCTAGTGACCCATTTGATGATACATCTTCGGATTTATTTGATGCTGATTTTGTCACACTTAGGAGCGGTAGGACCCCAGCAGGCGGCGGCGCCTCATCTGAGCACCATCCCGAGGCGCCCCGGGAGGAGGAGGAGAGCGGTACTGAGGCTGCTCCAGATGATGACGGTGGTACTGAGGCCACCAAGGATGCTGATCCCACCGGCGGTACTGAGGCCGCCACTTCACCAGAGCTAGGATGTGGTACTGATGCCACCCATGCAGCCAAGCCAGCCCGCGGTACTGATGCCGCGCGACGTCTTCCTTCAGCAGCAGCAGAGCAGCCAGCCCGTGGTGGTACTGAGGCCACCGGTGTTTGTAGAGAGAGATCTGATGTTTTTCCTCGTGTCCATGTATCTCAGGATTCTGTTATGAATAAAGGAAAAGGTTTACTTTCTTTTGGTCCCACTGTGGTGCATGATGTATGTGTGGATCCGGTCCTTGAACCGCTTAGACCTTTTCCTAGTCCTTCATCTGAGAAGGACCCAGTGATCCCCTTCCCTAGAGCCCTTTAGATGGGGAAGGGGAAGAAAAATGATCCAAAAAAGAGAGAGTTTGAGGAGTTCAGCCAAAGCATGATAGATCGGTTTCACATTCAGCTGACCCTCCAGGAGGCTTTGCAGCACATCCCCCTTCTCCAGAGATCTTTGAGAGAGGGGACTACCGTCAGGAGGAGGAGGAGGAACCACACTTCAGAGATACATGTGCTGACCAAAGCCACGTGCTTTGCGATCCAGAACCGACTGCCAGCCAAGAGGCCAGATTCAGGGGCCCCGTATGTCAGATGCCAGATTAGTGAGCAGTGGTTCGACCGTACTCTTCTAGATAGCGGATCGTCGATTAACCTTCTTCCGGCAGCCCTTCTCGACCGCTTCGAGTTGGGAACTCTTCGACAGAGCAGGACAGTCCTTCAGTTCGCTGATCGATCTGTCAAGAGGCCGAAGGGGTTATTACGAGACGTTATCGTCACGATTCAGGGTCTGCAATTCCCCGTGGACTTCGTAGTGTTGGACATGGAGATCCCTGAGTCAGTGACCGATACCCCCATCATCCTTGGTCGTCCGTTCTTGGCCACAGCCAAGGCGGTGACTGATCATGATAGTGGGAAGGTGTACTTTCGCGTCCAGGGCGAGAGTATACAAATAGAGACGGTCGAGGACTATAGAGCCAGATTCAGATCCAGCTCAGATGCGAGTACCGATTCAGAGCAGCTGACAGACGCCGAGCCAGACATCCACCAGGACTGTGATTTTGTGATCACAGATGATGAGGCAGCTTGGGCAGACCTTGAGGCACAGACTACCCTCTCACTTTCAGATACATCTGGAGAGCACAGACCTGGTTCAGGATACTTTTGCGGCAGCAGAGCCGGTCCTTGATCGCAGTACAGTGAGTTGTGATGGTGGTGCTGAGGCCACCTTGTTTTCCGGTGGTACTGATGCCACCGATTCTGATGCAGATCCCTCGGATTCAGAGTCTGATTGGGCCGATTGCTATGATCAGATGCCAGACTTGAGTCCAGTTGAGCCTATTGATGAGGAGGAGGTAGAGGCGGAGAAGACCAGAGACAGTGCAGTAGAGCCGCCTTCTTCCGATCCAGTTTGCGAGAGTACGCTTTCACTTTCCCAGGCAGATTTGGCCGACCTTGCAGCTTTCACTCAGTTTCTTCCGCAGTCAGATTTGCCGGCACCCAGCATTCCAGAGCTGAAGTCGCTCCCTACTTCGTTGAAGTATCGATTCCTTGCGGGCGATCCAGAGATGTACCCAGTCATCATCTCCGCCGAGTTGACTGGAGAGCAGGAATCCCGTTTGATGGGGGTTCTTGAAAAGAACCGCAAGGCTATCGGATGGAGCGTAGCAGATCTCCATGGGATTAGTCCATCAGTGTGCTCCCACCACATCTATCTCGAGGATGGGGCAAAGCCGTCGCGTGAGTTCCAGCGGCGTCTGAACCCCAACCTGAGAGAGGTTGTCATGAAGGAAATATCGAAGTGGTGGGGTGCAGGTTTTATTTATCCCATTTCCGACTCCAAGTGGGTTAGCCCCTTGCATGTGGTGCCCAAGAAGACGGGCATCACGACTGTGATCAGTGAGTCGGGAGAGGAGATTGCTACACGAGTACCCACCTCTTGGAGGGTTTGTGTTGACTACAGGAGACTCAACCAAGCCACCAAGAAGGACCATTTCCCCCTGCCTTTTATTGACCAGATCATTGAGAGACTGGCAGGGAAGAGCCATTATTGCTTCCTGGATGGGTACTCGGGCTACAACCAAGTGGCCATCGCTCCTGAGGACCAGGACAAGACCACCTTTACCTGTCCCTTCGGCACATACGCTTTTCGACGCATGCCATTTGGGCTATGCAATGCCCCTGCGACTTTTCAGAGGTGCATGCTGTCGATCTTCTCGGACATGGTAGGGGAGTGCCTAGAGATCTTCATGGATGATTTCTCGATCTACGGCGACGGATTTGATTCTTGTCTTGACTGCCTAGATCGAGTACTTCAGCGATGTATTGAGTATCACTTGGTGCTATCTTGGGAGAAGAGTCACTTCATGGTGACTCAAGGGACGGTGCTTGGCCACATCATCTCCAACAGGGGCATGGAGGTTGATCCGGCCAAGGTTGATGTCATTAGGAAACTCACACCGCCGTCCAATCTGAGGCAGTTACGGTCATTCCTGGGGCACGTTGGATTTTACAGGAGATTCATTCATGATTTTAGCAGGATTGCCCGACCGTTGACCGACCTCTTGACGAAAGACACCGAGTTCCTTGTCGATGACAAGTGTCTTTCGTCATTTGCTACTCTCCAGCAGTGTGTGATTGAGGCTCCTGTCCTCCAGCCACCTGATTGGTCTCTCCCATTCGAGATCATGACGGACGCCTCCGATTTTGCCGTAGGGGCAGTGCTGGGACAGAGGAGGGATGGAGTACCATTTGCTATACACTATGCTAGCCGCACATTGGATTCCGCCCAGCGGAATTATACAGTCACAGAAAAGGAGATGCTAGCAGTAGTGTTTGCCCTGGATAAGTTTAGATCATATATCATTGGATCTAGAGTGACTTTGTTTACAGATCATACCGCCATCAGGTACCTCATGGCAAAGAAGGATGCCAAGGCCAGACTGACTAGATGGATCCTTCTACTCCAGGAGTTCGACATTGAGATTAAGGATAAGCCTGGAGTCAAGAATGTGGTGGCGGATCACCTCTCCCGATTAGAGCAGCCTGAGGAGACTGAGCAGATTGATCCTATCAGAGATACCTTCCCAGATGAGGCGATCCTTGCTATCGCCTCACTCCCATGGTATGCCGATATTGTGAACTTTCTCGTTGCTAGGAAAGTCCCACAAGATTGGCCCAGGCAGAGGCTTGAGACCTTCCTAGCGAAGGCCAATTCCTACCATTGGGAGGATCCCATCCTTTACCACGAAGGAGGGGATAGCGTCTGGCGTCGGTGTATTCCTCAGGAGGAACACCATAGCGTCCTCACTTACTGCCACAGGCTTGAGGCAGGAGGACATCATTCTGGGAGGAGAACGGCACAGAAAGTGCTCCACTCCGGTTTGTGGTGGCCTACCCTCCTCAAGGACTCAAATGAGTTCGTGAAGAGGTGTACTGACTGTCAAGGGATGGGCACTTGTGGACAGCGTGATATGATGCCGATGCAGCCCATTCACTTCTGTGAGGTTTTTGACGCATGGGGTATCGATTTCATGGGTCCATTCCCTAAGAGTCAGGGATTTGAGTACATTCTGTTGGCCGTGGATTATGTGAGTCGTTGGGTGGAGGCTATCCCCGCCTGAGCCGCTGATGCGAGGACAGTTTGCAGATTTTTGAGGAAGCATATCATCACGCGGTTCGGGGTTCCACGAGTTCTTATATCTGATGGGGGATCTCACTTCATCAACGACCAGGTGAAGGCACTTGCTAGCGAGTTAGGCATAGACCATCGCGTTGCTACACCATACCATCCACAGACGAATGGTCTAGCCGAAGTGTCGAATAGGGAGATCAAGACTATTCTGCAGAAAGTCGTCCGCCCTGACCGAAAGGATTGGTCACAGCTATTGGACTCGGTCTTGTGGGCATATAGGACGTCTTTCAAGACACCTTTGGGTACATCTCCCTTTCGCCTCGTATATGGCAAGCCCTGTCACCTACCAGTTGAGCTGAGGCACAAGTCACTCTGGGCAGTTACAGACATACTTATGGATCCAGATGGTATAGGAGACCAGAGGAGGGCAGAGCTAGCTGCCCTGGAGGAGCTTAGAGATTCAGCTTTCTCAAGCAGCCTACATTATAAGGAGAGAGTCAAGGAGTGGCATGATTCCCATATCAGCCACAAACATTTTGAGATTGGACAGAGAGTATGGTTGTTTGATGCGAGGCTTAGATTATTTCCAGGGAAGCTACAGAGCAAATGGAAAGGACCTTATCTGGTTCGGAAGGTACACGACAACGGTAGCATCGACATATCTGAGTTGTCATCTGAGAGTACCTTCCGAGTGAACGGCCAGCGGCTCAAACCATTTCTAGATCATGAGCCGCGAGTCGTGGATCTTGCCCCTATTCATTTTGCGTGAGATGTGGTCTTTGACTCACATCTAATGCATGTCACGCCTGAGCTTTACTGATCCTCCGCTGTACATAGATCCAGATGTCCATATCACCACATTCCTTAGTCCCACATCCCTTTCTTCATCTTGTGATTATGCTATACTTAGGGTGCACTTTACCCTAAGTATAGGGGGGATGTGAGACATTTTGGGTATTTCTTTTGTTTCCGTCTACCCCTGTTTTGCTGCCTATACTTAGGGGCATCTTACCCTAAGTATAGGGGGGTAGACCCTGTACATTCTCCACTCGGTTTTCCCTTAGTGTACAGCCTGCTATACTTAGGATTACTTGATCCTAAGTATAGGGGGAAGACCCGAGTCCCTCTTGACTTTTCACTCTCCTTTTGTATAGCCTTCCTTTTCACTTCCCTATACATAGCACGAGTTATGTCTTCTTCATCGCTCTTGACTCTGAGGACATCGTTCGAGCAAAGTATAGGGGGGTGTGTATATATTTCATATATACTTTAGCCATAACTCGTACTTTGTGTGAGTGTGTTAATAAATAAAAATGGCTAAAAACCACAAAAATTAAAAATTTTTTCATGTAAATAATCTTCTTTTATTTGCACATACATAGCTAGTGTACAAATTATTTTTGTAAAAATGATTTCAAAAATCTTTTGTGTAAAGCTTGTGTAAATATTTTTGTATCAAAATTATGTATATAGTACAAAATTTTTCCAAAATGTTTTGAAAAATCAAAAGTTTGCAAAAATCGTGTGTAAATGTGTGTAAATATCTTTTTGCAAAACTTGCACTTCATGCATCATCATTCATGATTTCAAAACATTTTTCAAAAATTTTGCATGATTGTAAAATTTGTGTAAATATGCATCTTTTTGTACATATGTATATAGTTTTTCTGGATGATAGTTGACATTTAAACTACGCCTGGAATCAAATTGAGAAATGGAGCTTGATTAAGATCTTAATCCACCTAATTTCTAAGAGGAACCTTATAGGGCTTAGGTTTAAGGCTTTTCAGGTCCATGGTGACTTAATTCTTTGAGTCCACTAGGCTATGATCACATGTCATCTCAATGAGCCTAAGTAGAGCACTTAACAACAACACATGACTCATATAGATTATGGCTTTACTTGGACAACCGCACTATGCACCGAGCTCTCTACGGATGAGGTGGTGAGGAGGCAGTCTTCCTTGGCTTGGGGTAGCATATGAGGGTAGTACTTCTAGGCGGAACCTCTCTTCTTCATTTAGTGAAGGAAGTGCGTCTCAACTTGGTCTGGTTGCCATGAGGTCTAACGACGGGAGTTGTGGGTTGCAATAAAGCTTCAAAAGAGGGATAGTCTACTGGCTCAAGAGGAAAAACTCCTTGTATATATGCTGCACATGTACATGTTGTATAGATGCACTCGAAAAAAAAATGCAAAAAGAAAAGAACTCCAAAAAAGTGGTGGGTCTGAGAGAAAATGATAATCCCACCGGAGTATGTATATAAGTGCAATAAGCAAAGCTTGGTTTCATGATCCACCTGTTGTAGCTTGCAGCAGGGAGACTTGGCTACACTGGTCAAGCTCCCAAGGGTACTTGGCTACACTGGCCTTGACCCATTCTCTTCTTCCCCCTCTTCTTGAGCCGGTTGTACTTGAACTTAGAAGGGAATACCCCGCTCCTCGAGGAAAGAGTGGCCAGATTGAGGTCATAGAGTTACCTTGTTGGGGAGGGTTGTCAAGTTGCCATTTCTGAGGTGGAGAGCTTAGACCTCACTTTCACAGGACAAGAAAAGATTCATGGTCTTCAGGGTTTGTGATTGATGACTTGTTCTGATCTGGAGCATTGAGGAGTCTTGGTTATAGAATAGTGGAACTTAGAGGCTGTTAGGTTTTAAGCTTAAGTCTGAATAAGGTTCCGACACATTAATAATCCAAAGATCTAATTAAGCTCCATACCTCAATTTAATGAAGGCAAGTTTAATAATCAACCTTGATCCATGTACATTCTCTTTTTCTTTTTCTTTCTTTCTTTTTCACTTCTTTTTCAAATAAGTGTTTGCTAAGGGACTAGCAAAGTATAGTATAGGGGGGTGATGAATACCCATTCATCACTCTTTATTCTTATATTTTAGCTACAAAAACCTATGCAAATGCATGTAGATATGTGTAAATAGGAAAAGTTAGCAAAAGCATGCATTTTTGTAAATATAGATAATTAGCATGTTTTTGTGCAAAAATAAAAGAATAAAGATGAAAAAGAAAAATAGGGAAATATTTAGAATAAATATTGAGCAACCTAACCCAAGGGAGGGCTCAGCATGGGCCTGACCGCATAAAAGCCAAGTAGAGGGAGATAGGGGCTCATGTGTACATATTTTATGTAAATAAATAAATAATATTTTCCTCATCCAAAAATATGTTTGTATATATTTTGTATATATTTACACTATTAAAAACAAAATAAAAATTCAAAAATTAAAAAAGACTAAAAAGACCCCTTCACCATGTACATAAGTCCATCATCCTTATTTATTTCACCTTGTAAATAAAGTTATTTATTTTCAAAACTTTTTGTAAATATTCTCTGGTATATATTGTACATAAAATAATTAAAAAGAAACAAAACAAAAATCAAATAAAAAGTACAAAATTAAAAATACAAAAATATCTTGTACATATACCATGTATATAATTGTACATAACTAATTATTTAACCTATGTATATAATTAATAAAAATAAAATAAAAATAGCTTTTTATTCCTCATTTTATTCTATAAATAAATAAAATATAAAATAGGAATAAAAATGTATAAAAATAACTAATTAAAAATCAAAATTAAAAATCATATATTGTATATATACCTATGTATAGACCTATATTGTATATACTTTATTTTTATTTCCAAAAATTAATTAAAAATCACAAAAAAATAGAAAAAAATAAAATAAAAATATTTTGTGTTTTAAATTTTTGAAAATTCGGCCATTTAAAGGCCCAAAAAAATCAAATAAAAACTCAATAATTGGCGACTCCTGATTGGTCCACGGGGGATGTTGACCCCCGGTCAACTCCCCCCGCGGACCTTCCCCTTTCGCGGATCGGGCTGTCGACCCGATTTCCTTGATTTTTCCCAGCTCGATCCGCCTGCCAATCGCGTAAACCCCGGGTCCTAATCCTTCTGTGTACATCCGAGATCCTCGCCCGGAGGTTTGCATGGGGATCCGCGCTCCGAGCTTCACGCCCGACTCGGATCTAGCCGGACCCCTAGCACTATATAGCCTGAGCTCAGCCGCCTCCTCTTTCCATCTTTGGCTCCCTACCTTCACTCCCGTGACCTCCATCGTAACCACCGAGGTGACAGCTCGCGTTGGCCCTTGTTGCAGCGAGGAGGAGGTGGCCGGTCACTGATCCGGCAGCTTCACGCCGCCGTGCTCCGCCACTCGACCGGAGCTCGAGCCTCAGGCATGTGACGACCTTCGAGGCGACGACCAGGAGCTAGCCAAGCTCCAGCATAGTCTCCCGCATCACCCAGGTATCCATTTAGCTCGCCCATTTAGTGTAATTTTCCATTTCCCCCAAATCACATCTCCGCCGTGTTCCTCTGATTCCGGCCACATCGAGTACCCTTTCGATCATCGGGACACACCATCATCTTCACCATCCACCCACGCACGTTCTTCGCCCAGTCATTCAACCCAGCTCGCCCCGGAGCTGGGAGTCGAGCTCCCCCATCCTCCGCTCGCCGGAGCTCATTCGCCCCGACGCCCCGTTCACCCTCACGCCGCTTCCTTGGGTCGAGGCACTTTGCCCTCGACCCGCGAAGCTTCTGGTTTGCTTTGCAGGTACCAAGGAGGCCATCTGAGGCTTCCCAACTTCAGTCCAGGAGCTCGTTCGCCGCTGACCTCGCCGGAGCCCCTCCAGGGCTCGGCTGGGCCATCGGATAGCACCCACAGCTGCGGCACACCGAGGCGGACCTGCTCCGATCTTCAGAGGCAGCTGAGGAGGTCCCCAGCTCGGGCACGAGGCCGGCGAACCTCGCCGGCCACCTGTTCTTCGAGGAGCCTCCAGCACCGTCCGATCGCCCCTCCGCTCCAGTCTCGATCGCAGCCGTCCATTCACTGAGGAGCAGCTACCGTCGATCACCTGGAGGGGCTGATCAGGACCGTTAGCAGCAGAGAGAGGAACCATCAGCACCTGAGGCTGTTCGATCTTCCACGTGTCCTCTCCTGCACCGTCGATCCAGCTCAAGGGCAGACGAAGAGGAGCGCCAGCCATCCAGGACCGCCCGATCTTCCACGTGGCGCGCATCCAGCCGTCGACGAATAAAGGGGTAAATTACTTAGGGCCCCCTCTTAGTTTGTCTTTTTCGTCCTAGTCCTGTAAATATTTTAGTAGTTTTATTTACGTAGGGTAATTTGCACTATGGACCTTGGACTTGTTTAGTTTCGCATTTATACCCCTGTGTATGTGATCTCATGTGCGTCGCCACGTGCTTGTTTGGGATATTTGCGTCTTTTATCCTGTAGTTCTGTTGGGTTAGTGAATGAATGATAACTTTTTGGTAATTGCATTTATGCCCCTGTGAGCATTTTATTCACGCATGTGCGGATTTTAGTGGGATTTTTGCATCCAAGCCCCTGGACTTTTGGTACGAGTTACCAAAAGGTCCAGGAACTTGGTTTTTATTACCAAAAGGCCCCTGAGTACCCCAGGCACGCGCCACGCGCGTGTTTAGCTGGGATTTTTGCACCTTGGCCCCCATACTTGCGGGTATTTGCACTTACGTCCCTGTGCACAGTGCCCCCTCTTTGATTTTTGAATAAATATCAAACCACCTCCAAATTCGATGAAAATTTGACACATGGCTCCTGCCATGTTGTTGGATTTTTGAGAATTTTTGAGGACATTTTTGATTTCATTTAGTATTTTTAAAAATTCAAAAACATCCTTTTTAGCTACTGTCTAGGTTTAAAAATACCAAAAAAATATAAAAACACCTTCAAAAATTCCAAAAAAAATTAGTTACTGTTTCTTGTTGGTTGTTTGATTTCTAGCCAATTTTGGCTATTTTTCATTGCTTAAAAACCCTAAAAATCTAAAAAACCCCTAAAAACTCATAAAAATTATAATAAATAATATAAAAATCCAAAAACAATAATTTAGGTGCCCAAATTTTCCTTATTCTTTCTAGATTACAGGAAAATTACCTCCATGGCTTGTTGAGATCCATAAATATTTTATTTTTGGGTTTCAAGCCTTGCTGGACAGTACCTAGGCCTTTGCGCACTGTTTGATTTTTATAAAATAAAATATACATTAGAAAAATACCAAAAATTCACCAAAACACTTAAAAACCTAAAAAACATAAAAACAATTTTTCTTTAATTTTTGCTTGATTTTTGGTGTGTTAAATAAATTGCCAAAGTGTGTTGATATTTGTTTTCTTTTATTTTCTTCACCTTTTAAAAATCCAAAAAAATATAAAACTTCTTAAAAACCACTAAAAAACATTTTCTTTTATTTTTATATTGTTTTTACTACTTCGTAGGCCCTAGGCCAACCCGTGCTCCTTGTGTTCGACCCTGGGAGCTATACCAGGTTAATCTTATAGCTAGACCGCTCGCTTTCGTGCTTGATTATTTTCATCTATTTGAGTGGTTAATTTTTCTTGATTGAGTGACTCTGAGTGATAGAGGTCGCAACGACCTATTTAGTACCTTTACCTCGTTCGCTCGGGTCGCTCATCAGTGCGTCTCAACTTGGTCTGGTTGCCATGAGGTCTAACGACGGGAGTTGTGGGTTGCAATAAAGCTTCAAAAGAGGGATAGTCTACTGGGTCAAGAGGAAAAACTCCTTGTATATATGCTGCACATGTATATGTTGTATAGATGCACTTGAAAAAAAATGCAAAAGAATAATAACTCCAAAAAAGTGGTGGGTCTGAGAGAAAATGATAATCCCACCGGAGTATGTATATAGAGTGCAATAAGCAAAGCTTGAGTTTCATGATCCACCTGATATAGCTTGTAGCAGGGAGACTTGGCTACACTGGTCAAGCTCCCAAGGGTACTTGGCTACACTGGCCTTGACCCATTCTCTTCTTCCTCCTCTTCTTGAGCCGGTTGAACTTGAACTTAGAAGGGAATACCCCCGCTCCTCGAGGAAAGAGTGGCCAGATTGAGGTCATAGAGTTACCTTGTTGGGGAGGGTTGTCAAGTTGCCATTTCTGAGGTGGAGAGATTAGATCTCACATTCACAGGGCAAGAAAAGATTCATGATCTTCAGGGTTTGTGATTGATGACTTGTTCTGATCTGGAGCATTGAGGAGTCTTGGTTATAGAATAGTGGAACTTAGAGGCTGTTGAGTTTTAGACTTAAGTCCAAATAAGGTTCCGACACATTGATAATCCAAAGATCTGATCGAGCTACATACCTTAATTTCATGAAGGCAAGTTTAATAATCAACCTTGATCCATGTACATTCTCTTTTTCTTTTTCTTTATTTCTTTTTCACTTCTTTTTCAAATAAGTATTTGCTAAGGGACTAGCAAAGTTAAGTATAGGGGGTGATGAATACTCATTCATCACTCTTTATTCTCATATTTTAGCTACAAAAACCTTTGCAAATGCATGTAGATATGTGTAAATACAAATAATTACCAAAAGCATGCATTGTGTAAAAACATATAATTAGCATGTTTTTGTGCAAAAATAAAAGAATAAAGATTAAAAAGAAAAGGAGGGAAATATTTAGAATAAATATTGAGCAACCTAACCCAAGGGAGGGCTCAGCATGGGCCTGACCGCATAAAAGCCAAAGTAGAGGGAGATAGGGGCTCATATGTGTAAGTATTTATGTAATAAATAAAAGTATTTTCCTCACAAAAATAGCTTAAAATATGTTTGTAAATATTTGTATATACTTATAAGTATAAAAACAAAAGAAAAAGATAAAAATCAAAAAGAAGATAAAAACATCACTCATCATGTACATAGATCACCTACCTACATATTTATTCAGCCTTATAAATAAATAAAATATAAAATGGGAATAAAATTGTATAAAAATAATAATTAAAAATCAAAAAAACTAAAAACCTATATATTGTATATATACCTATATAGGAACCTACTATGTAAATACACTATTTTTACTTTGAAAAATTAATTAAAAATCACTAAAAAATAGAAAAAAATAAAATAAAAAGATTTCATGTTTTAAGTTTTCACTAATTCGGCCATTTGCTACCTTTAAATTCATTTTCAAAATCCAGCCACGTGGCCTTCTCTCATTGGTCCTGGGGATTGTTGACCGCCCGGTCAACTTCCCCCCCAGGACCACTTCACACGGGTTCTTAGCGGGTAACCCATCTTCTCGGATTTTTAGCGCTTAAACCCGATTCACTCCCACTCAAACCCCGGGTCCGATTTGATCTTGATATACCCGAGACCCTCGCCGGAGCTCCTGCATCGGGATCCGCGCGCTTCCACGCCCTACCCGCGCATGTCTTCCCGGACTCTCCAGCATATAAAGCTCCAGCTCCGCCTCCTCATTTCTCATCTTTGGCCATTCGATTCCACCCCCAATGAGCTCCAGCGTGTTCGTGAGAGTGACAGCTCGCGTCCTATGTTGTTGAAGCGAGGAGAGGGAGCGTGACCACTGATCCGGCGAAGCTTCACCGCCTTGCTCCGCCACCAGCAGGAGCATCGAGCCTCGGAGGGAGACGCTCCTCGAGGCGACGGCCCAGAGCTGCGCAAGCTCATCCCCACTCTCGTCAGCCACCCAGGTAATCCCTTAGGCCTTTCTTTTCCTTTAATTTCTAGTTACCCCCAAATCGCTGCTCCGCCGTCCCCCGTTGATTCCGATCGATCCAGACCACCATCCGACCATCGGGCTGCACCATAGCCATCACCTCCTTCCCGCGCACCTTCTCCATATCTCCATTCATCCCAGCTCACATAGGAGCTGGGATTCGAGCTCCACCGTCTCCCCTTCGCCGGAGCTCGCCCACTTCGCCCCTCCGTTCACTGTCACACCGCCTAACCGGGTCGAGGCAGTTTGCCCTCGACCCGCGAGCCTTCTGGACTGTTTTGCAGGTTCAATGAGGGCCATCTGAGGTCCTTCGACATCGAGCCAGGAGGCGCAGCTCCGCCGACCTCACCGGAGCTCCTCAGAGCTCGGTCGGGTCATCGGAGACCCCCATCCGACGCGGAGGCCCACGCCAGACCTTTTCCGATCACCAGCGCCCCGCGAGGAGGTCAGGAGCGCACGCATGAGGCCGGCGAACTTCGCCGGCGAACTGTTCTTCCTCGACCTTCAGCAGCCGTCCGATCAGACCTCCAGCTCCAGTTTGCATCTGGGTCGTCCGTTCAGGAGCCGCATTCACCGTTAGATCTGAGGAGGATTGATCCCAGCCGTCCGATGCACGAGGGTTAGCCACCTGCGCCCTACACCGTTCGATCCTCCACGTGGAGGAACCCCCGCCGTCGGATTCGCCCGAGGAGCCCAGCTGTGGAGCGCCCGTTGTTCCCAACCGTCAGATGCTCCACGTGGCCTCCATCCAGCCGCTCCATTAATAAAGGGTAAACTACCCTTAGGCCCTTCTGTTTATTGCATTTCGTAGTTATTGGGTTATTTGCGTAGAGGACCCCGTACTCTGTTTAGTTTGCATTTATGCCCCTGTGTATGGTCTGACACGTGCATCGACACGTGAGTATTTGGCTTATTTGCATATCATTCCCCTGTAGTTCTGACTGTTAATGAATGAATGAAAGTTTTTGTTTATTTGCATTTATACCCCTGTGCATATTTTAATTGAGCATGTGCGAATATTTGTGGGTATTTTGCAGATAAGCCCCTGGGCTTTTCGTACCTGTTACCAAATAGCCCTCGGGACTTATTTTCATTACATTTGGGTCCCTGAGTGCCCCAGGCATGCGTGTAGCACGTGTTTTGCTGGGTTAATTGCACCAGACCCCCCAGACTTCCGGGTATTTGCACTTTGGTCCTCGTGCACTGTGCCCTCTTTTGATTTTTGAATAAAATAGCAAATATACTCCAAATCCAACGAAAATAGAATACATGGCTCCTGCCATAGTCTAAAATTTTCGAGGATTTTTGGAGATATTTATGAGTTGTTTTGTTATTTTTAAAAATTAAAAAACCTCCATTTTTGCTACTGTCTAACTTTTAAAACCACAAAAAAAATATTAAATAGTATCTAAAAATTCCAAAAAATTGTCTAATGTCTATTTTGGTGTGCTTGATTTTCTAGGCAATTTTGGCTATTTTTCATTACTGAAAACCACTAAAAATTGAAAAACACTTAAAAACTTATAAAAATTCTAATAATTAAACCAAAAATCCAAAAATAATAAATTAGGTGCCTAAATTTTCCTTGTTTTATTCTCTTTACAGGAAAATTACCTCCCAGCTAATTAGGGGCCTTTAGATATTTTATCTAGGCCCTTTTATCTCGGCTGGACACTACCTTTCATTTTAGTCCTTTTTTGATTTTTAGAAAATTAAATAAATATCAGAAAAATTCCAAAAATTCACCAAAAACACTAAAAATTATAAAACACATAAAAATATTTTTGTTTAAATTTTTGGGTGATTTTTAGTGCTTTTAATAAATTGTTGAAGTGTGTGTTTATTTGCTTTTCTTATTTTCTAAACATATTAAAAATCCAAAAAAATATAAAATAATTAAAAACCACCAAAAATATTTTCTTCTTTCATTTTATTTCCTTTTTGACTACTTCGTAGGCTGCAAGGCCAACCCGTGCTCCTTGTGTTCGACCCTGGTTGCTATACTGGGTTAAACTAATAGCGAGACCGCTAGCTTGTTTTTGATTGATTTTATCTCTCTTGGTGGTCTAATTTTCTTGATTGAGCCTAGCTGAGCGATTGAGGTCGCAACGACCGATTAGCTCCTTTACCTTAGTCGCTCAGTCGGCTTATCAAAAGTGTAGTGGAAGAATGGGTCTGACCCAAGTGAGAAGAAATGTCAAAGAGTTGACTGCACTTCTATGATTTCCACACATGTGGCATCCAAAGAGTTGGATGAATGCCAACACTGCAACAAGTTGATGCATTGATAGTATGACTATCTAGACTATCTAGGATCCTTAGAGAAGGACTCAGATAGTGCGTTGACACATTATACATCTACATATGATCATTGAAATCTTTCTTATTAGACAATATCAAAGTCTAATAATTGTATCTCATTCTTCTAATAACACTTGCAATTGGTTTCATATATTTTAGAAGACTAGAAGTTTTTATCTTAAGGTTTAATAGCCATTGATAAATACAAAATTGAGAGCGGTCGTATTGACTCACAAGGTGAGTCAACAGTCGGTGTCGTGAACACTACAGAATCCCGTGTTTAATCAACAATTAACCCACACTATAGATCAAGCAATAAGAAATAAATGTGAAGTTAAAATTTATTTTTAACTCTACATAAATGGTGTATAGAGCAAGTATGCAGAGAGTTCGAACACAGGGAGCAAGCAGGGTACATCAAACAGGTGGGTGTGTGTGTGTGTGAGTGAGTGAGTGAAAGTGAATGTTGTGTCTACACTATGCAATGCAAATATTTTTGTGGGTTTTTAATAACCTTTTTTTATTTTTAATTTTGTATGTTGATTTTTAATTTTCTAATTTTTCTAATTTTGTATTTTATATATTTTTTTCTTTTTTTCAATAAGTAATAAAAGAGGTGCTACAATATTTATAAAATATACAAAAATAGTTAAAAATTCAGAAATAAAATCTTTTTGATATTTTTATGATTTTTTACTGTTTTTGTGATTTTTGGGCATTTTTCAAAATGTTTTTGGTATTTTTAAAAGGAAAAATAAGTGAAAACAGTGAATATGCTACTGGCTGTGAGGAAAACTATGAATGAAAAATGTCAAACAGCCACCAAAATTTTTCAAACTAATTTTAAAATAAAGATAATAAAAAGAGGAAACTATTTTTGGAGTTTTCTATAATTTTTTAGAATTTTTTGAAGTTTTAAAGTATTTTCTAATTTTTAAGGTTTTGGCTTTGAAATTTTTAGTGATTTTTGGACTGACACTAAGATAATCTAAAATACACAACAGGTAATTTTTTGGAAATTTTTGAGGTATTTTAATATTTTTTTGGTATTTTCTAAGCTAGACAATACTGAAATGGAGAGTTTTTTATTTTTAATAAATGCTAAAATGCAATAAAATCAAAAACTAAAAATATGGCGTGAAAGTGCAAGTGAACAGGAGCTTAACTTGAATTTTTGAGAATTTTTCGAATTAAAATGATGCCTTAAATAAATCAGACAAGCACACAAATATAATTCAACCTGGCACGGGCATATGTGCAAATATTAAAACATCCAGGAGCATACATGCAATTTTCCAACAAATATTGTACTGAATATTCGAATTTATGGACCAAACACAAATTCCCAAACCCGCAGGGGTATCGATGTAAAAAGCCCACCAGGGCGCGTGACTTGCACGCGCATGGTAAGGACTCAAATGTAATTTCAGAAACGCCCGAGGGCATATATGCAATTTTCCCAAAAATTTAACGCTTAATACAACACTTAAAGAACTGAAACGAAATAGACAAAAGGCCAAGGGCCTCCCTGCAAAAAGCCCACACCTCACGTGAACAGGTCACGTGAGGTGATGTGGCAGAGGACCCATGTGCAAATACTTAAAGTCCGAGGGCCTATTTGTAAATTTTACAAAAATTTTAAACTACTAATTAAAGTTTCAGGACTAAAATACAATTACAAAAAGGTGCGCGGGTATACTTGCAAAATTCCCTTGCAAAGGCGTTGATGGATGGCGCAGATGGATCCACTTATCCACGTGTCAAGCTTGGGCGCGCTGATACCTCTTCGTCATCCACAGCCAAGATTAGAACATCCAAGGTTGATCGAATTGCCGTAGGCGCTTTGATCTGACGAAGGTTGTAGCTCTTGGGCTGGGCCGATGATCTGACGGCTGGGAGATGGTGATGAAGAACATGGAAGAACTCGCCGTACGCGAGCTTCCCCAATCTCCTTCTCCGTCTTCTAGCACTCTCTCGAGCTGCAAAATGGCCCAGCAGGATCCTCTGGTCCTCCTCAAGATGATGGGAGTAGTAAAACTCTCCGGCGAAGCTTGGAGAGGCGGCACGAGGTCAGCGGAGCAATGGGACTCCAGGAACCTCGGCCGGCCTTCAAAATCGTCTCCAGATGCACGATGTGGCTCTTGGACCTGCAGGAAGTGTTACAGAGGTCGAGGGCAAAATGCCTCGACCTCCTTCGGCTCTCAAGAAGAGGTGAACGGCGGTGTCAGTGCTCGGCCGGAGCAAACTCTGACGAGGGAATCGATTTGGTGAATCGATGGATGGTTGGACGCGAAACGGGGATCTAAATGAGCCTAAGACTACCAGGAATAAAACTAGGACGAAAATGGAGCGAAGAAACACCTCAAGGGGATACCCGAGGTCGATGTACCTCAATGGGGTTGTCACTGGAGGTGGGGTTGGAACACGCCCAGATCGTGTCGATCCTCCGCCTTGAAGAAGGAGACTTGGAGCTGTCACCTCCAAGATGCTCGAGCGAGTCCAAGGGGGGTCAGAACTGGATGAATTGCGGTTCAAAATTCAAAAGGAAATCGGAGTTTGGTTATATGGGGTTGACGGTCAGTGGAGGAAGAATGAGGCATAGCGATGGGCACAGTGGTCCTTCGACCGAGGTTTCATCAGGGCGGGCATGCCCATTGATCGAGGATCAAAAGCCAAGAAGAAATTATCACGAGATGATGCAAGAATAGGCCTCGAAAAAATTGAGAAAGAGGGGTCAAACATGGGTCTGACATGGGCTACAGGAGCTAGGGCAGACAGTTGACCGAGATCAACTGCGACTGCCCCCTGCTTGGTCCACGTGGACCAACCAGGAAAAAGGTCCTAAAAAAGATTTAAAAATTCAATTAAAAATAGAAAAAGAACGAATTAAATTTTGGGTATAAAATAAAAATGTTTATTATTTTATTTAGTATTTTATTCTGATTTTTATTTATTTTTATGGGCTATATTTTTACAAGTTTACTTTTATAACCCTTATAGGTATAATATCTATATATTTTATTCTTTTATTTTTATTTTGTGTATTTTAGTTTTATTATTTTTATATAGTATTTTATAAAATCATAAAATACTTTTATACACACAAATATATTTTTATTTTATCTTATTGATGTATTTTGTACATTTAATAAAATATAAGTATAATTTATATAGGTATAAGTATAGGTAGTATACCTATGTATCAAATATACAAGTATTTTTATTTTGTATTTTATTTAGGTTTTTATTCCAATTTTAATGTACAACTATATTATAAGTAAGGTTTACAAAATTATAAAAATATAAAATTATAAAAATAATGAATAAAGAATAAATTGAATATTTTAATCAGTACAATTGTACAATGTGGGTCCAAAACTCAACTTTCAAACCGTAGCTCCGCCAAATGCGAAACCACCACCATTAAGACGAGCGGAGTTGACTACGCGAGCGAGTTAGGCAGAGGATCCGCAGCGAGGGCCGCAGGCGTGAAGCGTGGTAGGCCTGCGCCGGGGGAGCAGGGAAAGCCCAATCGGAGGAAAGGGAGCCCGGACGGTGGAAGAGCCAGGGTTATTTGATGTATAAAAAGTGGAACCAAAAATAGGTCCCAAAATGAATAGAGAATGAATTTAAAAAGTATTGGATTTGGCCCTTATCTCCCCCTACTTTCTTCCTGATCGACCTATTCATGAAGATGCCTAGGTCTCGGGGTTTGGGTCATAAAATATTTACAATATTTTATTCTTTTTCTTTTCTTTTATTTATTCTATAATTTTGTCTTTAATTACAGTATTTTATACACTATTTACATATACATGCATGAATGCTAAGATGCTATAATTAATGTTATTTACAGGCATTTGCTAGGGTTTTTGAGGCCAAAATGATAGAATAAAGATGAGGAAATGTGGATTCATCATCCCCCTATACTTTACCTTTGCTAGTCCCTAGCAAACACTTATGCAATAAGTGCAAAAAGAAAAAGAAAGAAAAGAAAAAGAAGAACTTGGATTTAGTTTAATTATCAAACTTGTCTTCACAAAATCAAAGTTTGGAGCTTAAGTCGGTCCTTTGGAATTTTAGTGCAGGCGGAACCTTAATGAGAACCGAATTTGAAATCCAACAGTCCTTGAGAATCCCAAAACTCTATCCAAGTCTCCTCAATAGCCATGTCAGAAATATCTCAATTCATACGCAAACCCTTACGACTATGAATCTGACTCGTACAGTGTAAGTGATTGTGGCTCTCCCCAACTAGAATGACAAAGAAACTGACTTCTCCAGTACGGCAACCCAATGATTCCCCAATCCAACAACTCCATCCTCGAGGAGCGGGGTATTCCCTTCTAAGTTCAAGTGGCAACCAGCTCAAGAGGAGGGGGTGAAGAGAAGAATGGACGGTAGCCAGTGTAGCTACCTATCCTAGAATGCAAGACCAGTGTAGTCAAGTCATTCTGCTGCAGGCTCACATGATATGACTTTGGAACTCAAGCTTGCTTATTGACTTTACAACATTTGTACATACTTGCAGGCTTTTTATTTATGTACATGCCTGAACTTTTTCTTTCTTTCTTTTTTTTTTCGAAATACAATTCACAGTGGCATTTACATAAGGAATGTTTCCTCTTGAGCCAGTAGACTATCCCTCTTTTGAAGCTTTATCGCAACCCACAACCTCCTGTCTTCATACTTCCTTATCACTGGACGGGTTGGGGTGCACTTCCCTCCCTAGAGGAGGACAAATGTTTCTACTTGTGTGCGTCTCATACCGGCAAATCCAATCCCCTCACCACTCCAACTGAGTTGAGCCATGTGAAAGGTGCAGATGTTCAAGTTAGGTCATTATCAACAAGAGTCGTGCGTGTGCTCTGAAATATTCTACTTAGGCAGTCAAGAATCCATTGAACCAAGTCCCTTGATCCTCAAAGAATTAAGTCAACTAGGCCTGAAGTACCTCAAACCCAGTTCCTATAAGGTTCTTGTTATTATGTAGATTTTAAGGTCCACTCAAGCTCCAATCTCCGGATTTACTTAGACTTGTTCAACTATCAAACTCAATCCGAAAAATGCTCATGCTATGCAATGCTATGCAGAAAATATTTTTGTGATGCAATTTTCAAGATTTTAAAACTTTTTATGGATTTTTGAAAAGATGATGATGATGCATATGCACTTTTTTGTATTTTTCAAAAAGATTTTTCAAATGTTTTTGGATTTTAATTTTGCAAATATTTTTGGGATTTTGAAACAAAAAGTTTTTGGCTAAAAGTTAGGTGAAAACTATGTACACTGGAGTGCTTTTTATATCTACAAGAAGTGGATTTTAAGAATTTACAAGGGTAAGTGATCAATTTTATAAGTACGTAGTAGATTTGGTGAGATGTTCATATATTCCTCAAACTTATTTGACACAAGTTTTTCAAAGAATTTTTGAAAACTATAGTCCAAAGTAGTTTTTACAAACATTTTACAAACATGTACACACATTTGAAAATCATTTTGCAAAGGTTTTCAAAACAGTATATATAGATTTTTTCAAAATATTTTTGCAACCATTTTTCAAACCATTTGCAAATCATTTTTCAAACATTTTATTTCACAAAAAGAAAATAAAATTTTTTACAAACCACACATTTTTACAAAGGTTGAAAACATGTAACAAAACGTTTTCAAAATAGTTTTCAATAGATTTTCACAGAGATTTTCAAACTATTTTTCAAACATTTTGCAAAAAAAACATTTTCACCTGATTTATCAATCAGTATATACAAAAAGAATTTGAGGAACAAAACACCTTTTTATTAGGGATTTTAATGAATTTTTAAAGAATTATTAGCCATGTTTATTAAGAAAATACGAAGTACGAGTTATGGCTAAAGTATATACGTAGTATATACGACCCCCCTATACTTAGCTTGAGCTATGTCCTCATAGATCGGAGAGAAAAGAGAAGACATAACTCGTACTGAGTATAGCCAAATAAAAAGAATAAATGAATGAACCAATGAGAAGTTGACCGTCCCCCCTATACTTAGGATCAAATAATCCTAAGTATAGCAGACTGTACACAACGTAGGGAGGGTCAAGGGTGGGAATGAACAGATCGTACTCAGATTGTCTCCCCCTATACTTAGGGTAAAATATCCCTAAGTATAGACAAGAAGAGGAGACAATGGAGAGGATCAAAATGAAACTGAAAGAACTCGGGGTGCAACCCCCCTATACTTAGGACAAAGTACGTCCTAAGTACAGAAAAGGGGCGACACCTTTTTGATAGATAAAGAAAATAGAAAAGAAAAAGAAGAAAAGAAAGAAAAGAAGAAAAGAGATTAGCAGATGAAGGCAAGATATAGACAGATGATCTGTACAGCGGAAAATAGAGGTGATCACCATATATGAGATGTAGATGATATGAGTCAGAGAACACATCTCATACCAGAAGAATGGGGGCAACGTCAATGGTCGGTGGATCATGATCTAGATATAGTTTCAGGCGTTGACCATTGATACGGAAGGTAGAGGAAGATGACGGTTCGGATATGTCAATACTGCCATTGTCATGTACCTTCCTAACCACATAGGGACCTTTCCACTTGCTCTATAATTTCCCTAGGAATAATTTCAGCCTGGAATCAAACAACCATACTCTCCGATCTGGCTCAAACTGTTTACGGCTAATATGGGAATCGTGTCATATTTTCACTTTTTCTTTGTACTGTAGGCTGTTGAAAAAGGCTGTGTCTCTCAGTTCTTCCAGGGCTGCCAACTCTGCTCTTCTCTGTTCTCCTATGCTCTCGGGATCTAATAGTAACTCAGTGACTTCCCAAAAGGATTTGTGCTTGATTTCCACTAGCAAATGTCACGGCTTGCCATAGATGAGTCGAAAGGGAGATGTCCCCAATGGATTCTTGAAAGAAGTCCGATAGGCCCACAAGACCGAGTCCAAAAGTTGTGACCAATCTTTTCGGTCTGGGCGGACAACCTTCTGTAAGATAGTTTATCTCCCGGTTCGATACTTCGGCAAGACCATTAGTCTGAGGATGATACGGTGTGGCAACTCGACGGTCAATGCCGAACTCGTATGCAAGGGCCCTAACCTTGTCATTGATGAAATGAGACCCCCCCGTCTGAAATCAAGACTCTAGGTACCCCGAACCGTGAAAAGATATTTTTCCTCAAGAATTTTTACACGGTTTTAGCATCTGTGGCTCGGGCAGGGATGGCCTCAACCCATCGGTTGACATAATCCACAACGAGCAAAATATGCTTGAATCCCTGACTCTTAGGAAATGGGCCCATGAAATCAATCCCCCATGCATCAAAAACCTCACAAAAGTGAATGGATTGCATGGGCATCATGTCTCTCTGTCCGCAGGTTCCCATCTTCTGACAGTCAATACATCTCTTCACGAACTCATCAGAATCCTTGAAGAGAGTAGGCCACCATAGGCCGGATTGAAGCACCTTCTGTGCTGTCCTTTTTCCAGAATGATGTCCTCCTGCCTCAAGCTTGTGGCAGTATGTGAGGACGCTATGCTGCTCTTCTTGAGGAATGCACCTCCTCCAGATGTTGTCTCCTCCTTCATGATAAAGGACGGGATCCTCCCAATGGTAAAACTTGGCCTTCGCCAAGAAGGTCTCGAGTTTCTGCCTGAGCCAACCTTGTGGGACCGTCTTGGCGATAAGATAGTTCACAATGTCGGCGTACCATGGGAGCGAGGCGATAGCCAAGATCGCCTCATCTGCAAAAGTCTCTGTGATAGGTGCGCTGGGCTCAGATTCCTCAAGATTCTCCAATCTGGAGAGATGATCCGCCACCACATTTTTAACTCCATGCTTATCCTTAATCTCAATATCAAATTCCTGGAGCAGAAGGATCCATCTGGTAAGGCGTGCTTTAGCATCCTTCTTGGCCATTAAGTACAGGATGGCGGTGTGATCTGTGTAAATAGTCATTCTAGATCCGAGAATATAAGATCGATACTTATCCAAAGCAAAAACTACGGCCAGCATCTCTTTCTCTGTCATAGTGTAATTCCGCTGAGCGGCATCCAAAGTCCGGCTGGCGTAGTGAATGGCATACGGCAATCCATCCCTCCTCTGTCCAAGCACAGCCCCAACGGCAAAATCTGAAGCATCTGTCATGATCACGAATGGTAGAGACCAATCGGGTGGCTGAAGGACATGAGCCGAAACAACCATATTTTTGAGAGTCTCAAAAGACGCAAGACACTTATCATTGACAATGAACTCAGTGTCTTCTGTCAGCAAATCAGTAAGCGGTCGGGCAATACGACTGAAGTCCTGAATGAACCGTCAGTAGAAACCGACATGCCCCAGAAAAGACCACAACTGACGTAAATTGGACCGTGGATTGAGTTCTCTAATGATATCCACCTTGGCCGGATCGACCTCCATGCCCCTGTTGGAGACGATATGACCAAGGACCGTCCCTTGAATCACCATGAAGTGACTCTTCTCCCAAGACAAGACAAGATTGACCTCAATGCAGCGCTGAAGCACACGGTCTAGGCAGTCAAGACAAGCATCGAACCCGTCGCTATAGACCGAGAAGTCATCCATGAAGACCTCTAAACAGTCACCCACCATGTCCGAGAATATGGACAACATGCACCTTTGGAATGTCGCCGGAGCGTTGCATAGACCAAAGGGCATCCGTCTGAAAGCATAAGTCCCAAACGGACAAGTGAATGTCGTTTTCTCCTGGTCTTCGGGCGCAATGGCCACTTGATTATATCCGTAGTACCCGTCAAGAAAGAAGTAATGACTCTTCCCAGCTAGCTGCTCGATAATCTGATCAATGAATGGCAGCGGGAAGTGATCCTTCTTGGTGGCCTCATTCAATCATCTATAGTCCACACAGACTCTCCAAGAAGTGGGTACTCGGGTAGCGATCTCCTCTCCAGACTCATTCACAACTGTGGTGATACCCGTCTTCTTAGGTACCACATGTAATGGACTAACCCATTTAGAGTCGGAGATGGGGTAGATAAAATCGGCGCTCCACCACTTCGAAATTTCTTTCATGACTACGTCTCGAAGATTCGGGTTCAGCCATCGTTGGAACTCACGCGACGGCCTAGCGTCATCCTCAAGATAGATGTGGTGGGAGCACATAGCCAAACTAATCCCCTGGAGATCAGCTATACTCCAACCTATCGCCTTGTGGTTTCTTTCAAGAACCTCTATCAGACAAGATTATTGTTCTCCAGTCAAACCTGCTGAGAATGACTGGGTGCATATCTGGCTCACCTGCAAGGAATCTATACTTAAATGACTGCGGCAGAGGTTTCAGTTCTGGACAACTAGGAGGTGGCAGATCTGGCTTCTGATATGTCTGTGTGAAGGCGACCAGGTCTGCATGGGAGAACTCTCGCTCTGCATGAATCTCTGATGAAGGGCGGCCTGCTGAATCATCAATAAACTGCACTGGCTCGCACTCTTTCATGGCTATTGGCTCAGAAGGAATCAGACAAGGCAAATAGTCATCGAAATCATCCCAATCAATGTCTGAATCCGAGAGATCAGAAGAAGATGAACAAGATTGAAAATCATCAGCACCACTCGTCCCAACACTGTCAGCCTCAGGTGTATCCTCATCCATGAGTGTGCTCTCCAGGCTCTCGACTGCTATAAGCTTTAGATATAACGAATCTGTAGGCAAGGTGAGGGTCGATGCTACAGGATCTGTCCAGTTAGATTCATCATCTGTCATCACAAAATCACACTCCTGGTGGATGTCTAGCTCTTCCTCTGTCATCTGCGCGGCTTCGCTGGATTGCTCCGAGCATTCAAGTTCTCTAGCTCTTGTTTCTTCGATCGTCTCTATTTGTATGGTTTTTCCCTCTACGTGAAAACACACCTTCCCACTGTCATGATCGGTCACCGCCTTGGCTGCGGCCAAGAATGGACGTCCGAGTATGATTGGGGCATCGGTTACCGACTCAGGGATCTCCATGTCCAACACAACGAAGTCCACGGGGAATTTCAGGCCCTGAATGGTGACGACCACGTCTTTCAATAACCCCTTCGGCCTCTTAGTCGACCTATCAGCAAACTGAAGGACTGTCCTGCTCTTAAGAAGAGGACCAAACTCGAATCGGTCGAGTAAGGTTGCTGGAAGAAAGTTAATTGAAGAGTCGATGTCTAACAGAGTACAATCAAACTGCTGCTCTTGAATCTCGCATCTGACATAGGGGGCTCCTGCATCTGGTCGCTTGGCTGGCAGTTTGTTCTGAATAGTGCAGCAAGTGGAATGAGTGAGCACATGGATTTGATCTCTGTGGTTCCTCCTCTTCCTGCGGATGGTAGTTTTCTCCTTCAAGTTCTTTTTGCAGAGGGGGATGTGCTTAAGAGCTTCTTGTAGAGTCAGGTGAATATGGAATCTGTCTATCATCTGATTGCTGAACTCTACCTGCTGATCTTTTTTAGGATTTTCTCTTTTGTTCCCTTCGCTCGGCGGAGTGCCTCAGGGAAGGGGATGGTAGGGGCCTCCTCAGATGGAGGACTAGGAATAGATCCCTGTGCCTGTGAAGGAATAGAATCCATACAATCATCATCATTTAACACATATGGATCCGCAATTTGAACAGAAACCTTTCCTTTATTCATATTTTTGTTTTTCTTGTTACCACAGTCCATAGATACAAAAGGTGGTAAGATCACAGAGGGAGGCTCAACAAAAGTAAATGTGGTGGCCTCAGTACCACCACCGGCACCTGTCTTCACAGCATCAGCACCGCGCTTTGGCTCTGCATCCAAAATGGTGGCATCAGCACCACCGTCTGCATCTGGTCTCACGACAGCCTCAGCACCATCGTCTGGATCTCCATCATTGGTGGCCTCAGCACCACCGTCTTCAACATCATCATTAGCGGCATCAGCACCGCTACTCTGCTCCTCTGGAGCTCCTGATCCTGCATGTGGTCGTCGCTCAGAAGAGGCGTCGCCGGCTGGCATCCTACCGCTCCTAGTAGTCACTAAATCAGCATCATACAAAGAAAGAGATATGTCACTCAAATAGTCACTAGGAGAGGTATCCTCTGTAAACTCTACCTGCTCAGACTTCCTTTTCAGATTGTTCGGGTTAGGTTCAATCTGAGCGGGTATGGCGGCCTTGCCTTTGATGATTTCCCTCATCTCCTGCCGGAATTCATCCATTTCTTGCCTGAAGGATGCTCACTGTTCGGAAAGCAAGCGGGCAAGATCGTCTAAAGTTGGGTTCTCAAAAGCCAGGGCCTGAGAACCGGATGGGTTCCCTTGCGGGAAATGAGGTTGCTGCTGTTGCTGGTACTGCTGGTACTAGGGAGGACGGGGATATGACTGATGAGGCTGCTGACGCTTCCTCCATTGATGTCCCTGATAGGCGGGACGAGGACCCTGCTGGTAATGCTGCTGGGTGTACTGGGGTTGCTGCTGCTGCTGTGGTTGATGGCTGCTCTGATGTCCTTGAGCTGGATTCTGCTGCTGAGATGAGGAGCCACCGTTGCCCCAACGGAATCCGAGGTGATCATGACGAATCCCGGGCTGAGGGTACCGGTCGTACCAAATCCCATTGACTTCCATCAATATTCCTGCTCGAAGGAGGGTGGAGGAAGAACTGCCAGTGGCTGCTCCGGCTGATATACCACCATCTGAGTGTCCTGAGATGGCGGCTGCGCTGGGTAGTACTGTAGCAATGGGACCGGCTCTGCGTGGATGTGGTTGATCTGGCGGTACGAGACAGAGGGCTGGGATGAGTTGCTACTGCTCGGATCAGCATGTGACCTGGGAGGCTGCTGGGAAGAAGTTTGTGCCTCCTGGACGCAAAGGATCTGCGTCTTCAGGTCACTCATCATCTTGGCAATCTGGTCCATTGGGCCATGCCTTGCATCTGCTTTTTCTCGAGGATCTCGAGACGGTCCAGCTTCTCACTAATGATTCCTATGTTGGTTGCGGCTGATTCAGCTTGGGCTATGGCTGCCGACGAAGTGTGGGGACCGGCATCGATGCGGGCGATCCTCTGGAATGATCTCGCTCCTTATGGGGGCTTCTGGTGTGTGTAAACACGGGCTTGGGCCATGACGGTTGAGTTATCTGCCATGCCTTCGTAAATGGCCCAAACGTCATCTTCACCCTTCGAAAAATAGAACCCACCGTAAGAGGCGTTCACTAGCCCCTGCAGCTCCGGTGTCAGCCCACAAAGAAAGCTTTGAACTAGATTGGGCTTGGAGATATCATGATGTGGACACCGGTCGATGAGCTCTCTGAATCAATCCCAGGCTTCATAGAATTGTTCATTCAGGATCATGATGAAGTTGCTGATCATGGCTCTAGCTGCATTCGTCCGGCTGAGAGGGTAGTACTTCTTCAATACACGGTCGGAGATCTGCCCAGGTATCGACGAATCGCCCCAAATGTTTGAGCCAGTATGCGGCTCTGTCAACCAAAGAGAAAGGGAAGGCGATCATCTTGATCGTGTCCTCAGTCATCATCCGATCATGGATTGTGCTGCAGATCATTTCAAATTCTTGGAGGTGGAGGTGTGGCTCTTCGGTCGGCAACCCATGGAATTTGGGTAGAAGCTGAATTGTGTGGGGCCGAAGCTCGAAATCTCCATGGATAGGAGGGAGTCGGATCCAACGATGAGTGAGGGAAGCTGTGGGATTGTGCAATTCCCTCATGATAGTCTGTGGCGGCCTCTCAGCGTCGGGATCACCTCCTCCTGCATCAAGTCCATTTCCTCCTCCACCACCGCTACCGCCCCCAGGTCGGTTTTCTCTCATCTATGCTATTTCTCTCATGAGATCACCCATGAAGGTTCCCTGGTCTCGGATCTGCCTCTGCATGGTCTCCAGAGATGCTAGAAGTGAATTGTTGATGGCGGCTTGATCAATGAAGAATGGTGGGTGCTCATGATCATCAGGATGCTCCCCTCTGTCAGCCATGTCTGGGTTCTCTTAAAAAGCAAAAGAACCCATCTCAGGTGCCGTCAAATGTTCTGAGCTCTGCGATGCACTAAATTCTGAGACTCTTGGACTGATGGAAGGGAATGAGAAGGGTGGTCGAGGGGGAATAGGGTGGAAGTGAACTCAGGCTTGGAGAGCGGACTCTCTGAGGTTGTCCTAGATGAATGAGGAGGAGTGCTGGATAGCGATGCCGACAGAGTCGGTCTAAGAGACCTCCGTCCCATCATCTTGATTATTGGGAAGAGCAAGGTGAATGCAAAATGAAGAAGAAAGAAGGGAGAAGCAAAATTGCGCACAATTGTGCTGTGTTTTGATCTTGACCTAAATTTAACTAGCAATCAAACACAAAACAGGGGTGAGTTCACCAACTCAACACATGAAGCCGTGAAGGTTCGGCTTTTATCTTGTCAATTTTAGATTGAATTTAGGAATTTATCTTATCACGAATCTTAGAGCGCTACGCCTAAAGGAGAGAGAGTACTGTCGGAAAAGTATTCCCGTACTTGTCCTCCTCCTGTGTAACTTGTAGCTTGCGCTTTTTAAGGTCCTTGTAACCCTTCCTGGATCCCTACTCAGTCAAAGAATAAGAGGGAGGAAGCCGATAGGCGAAACCGATACTTCGGACCTCGCTCGCAACGGAATCACCCGTGAGCGTGCAAGATCCTACTCGGACGCAGACGGTGAGACAGACACACCCGTGAAGGCGTGGCCTATGCTCGGTACTTCGGACAAGGTCGGTGCTCACACAATAGTGAGTCACCAATGACGACCAAGCCCTACTCGCCTACGTACGATAGTAGCGCCAATACTTCAGAAATCCAGGCGATACACAAGGCAGCCACAAGCTGGGATTTGGGCTCTAATCCTTACGAAGCACTCTGCTCACTTGGAAGGAGACCTTCCCATGCAACCTGAATACAAGTGAGGGTGTTACTCTCCCCAATCAATGAATCCAATTACCAATTTTATTTTTGGTCAAGGTTTTCTTAGCAGTCCCTTTTTAAATTTTTTGATGTAATCGCTTCTTTTGAGTAGATTCAAACAAGCGGCTAACGATTTTTGCATTTTCTTGATCCTACTTTGTCCAAAAATAGAGGGAGAATAGAGTCGGAAAATCTGTGCAAGTCGACACCAAGGTGGAAATCTCACCTTTGTGCCTAAATGATGAATGCTAAGTAAGAAGACTTACAGCGAATCCCAGCTCTCTCCATGCGGGATGCAAAGCAGAAATTTATAAACCTAAACTACATGCCGGTATGCAATGCGAAAATCGTCCTAAGATAGGAAATTGATAGCGTGAAGAACTACAAGTCAACCACCAACCTCCGATCCTAAGGTCCGGTCTAGGCTCACTCCTCCTTCTCTCGACGCATCGAGTTTAGGAGAAGCGCTTGGCGGGATGAGCTCGCGGTGTGCGGATCGAAGACTAATGACTAACTGTTTAATTAGACTAAGTCCAAATACGATCTATAGGTGCATGCAAAGGTTATTAGTGTGTTTGGACCTAATCTAATCAAACAAGAAAGCCTACAGCTAAGGGCTCAATCCACAAAAGAAATGAAAATGAAAACAAAACCGGAAAATGACTGTCGAAAAACGTGATGAAAACCGCGGTGAGCCCCCGGGTGAACAAACACCCGAAAATTAGACCCGGAAGTTCAAGTGTCCAAGTCCCTGTATTATTACAAATTAATAAACACTCTCTCACAAAATAAAATGCGAACTAATCTAATCACTCTCTCCCTCCTCCTGCTCTCTTCTGCTGGCTTGGCTTAAGAAAAGCCGGCTCCGCTTCACGTGGTTGCTCCGGATCCCCTAGGCGACCCGCCTCGCTCCGTGGTCCCTCGCAAGAAGACAAAAGAAAATGGTTAGAAAGCTCAACAATATCTATCAAAATGCAAGAGAGATGAAATGCAGCAATGGTTAAGACAACAAACACAATCAAACAAAACTATGAACTACTCGTTGTTGCTCCCCGGCAACGGCACCATTTGATAAACACAAAATTGAGAGTGGTCGTATTGACTCACAAGGCGAGTCAACAGTCGGTGACGTGACCATTATAGAATCCTGTGTTTAATCAACAATTGACCCACACTATAGATCAAGCAATAAGAAATAAATGTCAAGTTAAAATTTATTTTTAACTCTACATAAATGGTGTATAGAGCAAGTATGCAGAGAGTTCGAACACAGGAAGAAAGCAGGGTACATCAAACAGGTGTGTGTGTGTGTGTGTGTGAAAGTGAATGTGGTGTCTACACTATGCAATGCAAATATTTTTGTGGGTTTTTAATAACCTTTTTTTTAATTTTGTATTTTGATTTTTAATTTTCTGATTTTTCTAATTTTGCATTTTATATATTTTTTTTCTTTTTTTTTCAATATTGGAATTTATAAGCTAAGTAATAAAAGAGGTGCTAGAATATTTATAAAATATGCAAAAATAGTCAAAAATTCAGAAATAAAATCTTTTTAGTATTTTTATGATTTTTTACTGTTTTTGTGATTTTTGGGCATTTTTCAAAATGTTTTTGGTATTTTTTAAAGGAAAAATAAGTGAAAACGGTGAATAAGCTACTGGCTGTGAGGAAAACTACGAATGAAAAATGTTAAACAACCACCAAAATTTTCCGAACTAATTTTAAAATAAAGATAATAAAAAGAGGAAACCACAGAATTTGAGTTTGCAATTTTTTGAGTTTTCTATAATTTATTTAGAATTTTTTGAAGTTTTTAAGTATTTTCTAATTTTTAAGGTTTTGGTTTTGAAATTTTTAGTGATTTTTGGACTGACACTAAGATAAGCTAAATACACAACAGGTAATTTTTTGGAAATTTTTGAGGTATTTTAATATTTTTTTGGTATTTTCTAAGCTAGACAAGTACTGAAATGGAGAGTTTTTTATTTTTAATAAATGTTAAAATGCAATAAAATCAAAAACTAAAAATATGGCGTGAAAGTTCAAGTGAACAGGAGCTTAACTTGAATTTTTGAGAATTTTACGAATTAAAATGATGCCTTAAATAAATCAGACAAGCACACAAAAATAATTCAACCTAGCAGGGGCATATGTGTAAATATTAAAACATCCAGGAGTATACATGCAATTTTCCAACAAATATTGTACTGAATATTCGAATTTATGGACCAAACACAAGTTCCTAAACCCGCAGGGGTATCGGTGTAAAAAGCCCACCAGGACGCGTGACTTGCACGCGCTTGGAAGGACTCAAATGTAATTTCAGAAACGCCCGAGGGCATACATGCAATTTTCCAAAAATTTAACGCTTAATACAACACTTAAAGCACTGAAACGAAATAGACAAAAGGCCAAGGGCCTCCCTGCAAAAAGCCCACACCTCACGTGAACAGGTCACGTGAGGTGACGTGGCAGAGGACCTATGTGCAAATACTTAAAGTCCGAGGGCCTATTTATAAATTTTACAAAAATTTTAAACTACTAATTAAAGTTTTAGGACTAAAATACAATTACAAAAAAGGTGCGCGGGTATACTTGCAAAATTCCCTCGCAAAGGTGCTGATGGACGACGCGGATGGATCCACTTATCCACGTGTCAAGCCAGGACGTGCTGATACCTCTTCGTCATCCACGGCCAAGATTAGAACATCCAAGGTTGATCGAACTTCCGTAGGCGCTTTGATCTGACGAAGGCAGTAGCTCCTGGGTTGGGCCGATGATCTGACGGCTGGGAGATGGTGATGAAGAACAGGGAAGAACTCGCCGTACGCGAGCTTCCCCGATCTCCTTCTCCGTCTTCTGGCACTCTCTCGAGCTGCAAAATGGCCTAGCAGGATCCTCTGGTCCTCCTCAAGATGCTGGGGGCAGCAAAACTCTCCGGCGAAGCTTGGAGAGGCGGCGCGAGGTCGGCAGAGCAATGGGACTCCAGGAACCTCGACCGGCCTTCAAAATCGCCTCCAGATGCACGTTGTGGCTCTTGGACCTGCAGGAAGTGTTACAGAGGTTGAGGGCAAAATGCCTTGACCTCCTTCGGCTCTCAAGAAGAGGTGAACGGCGGTGTCAGTGCTCGGCCGGAGCAAACTCCGGCGAGGGATTCGATTTGGCGAATCGATGGATGGTTGGACGTGAAACGGTTATCTAAATGAGCCTAAGACTACTAGGAATAAAACTAGGACGAAAATGGAGCAAAGAAACACCTTAAGGGGGATACCCGAGGTCGATGTACCTCAACGGGGATGTCGCCGTAGGTGGGGTTGGAACACGCCCAGATCGTGTCAATCCTCCGCCTTGAAGAAGGAGACTTGGAGCTCTCACCTCCAAGATGCTCGAGCGAGTCCAAGGGGGGTCAGAACTAGATGAATCGCGGTTCAAAATTCAAAAGGAAATCGGAGTTAGGTTATATGGGGTTGACGGTCAGTGGAGGAAGAACGAGGCATAGCGATGGGCACAGTGGTCCTTCGACCGAGGTTTCATCAGGGCGGGCATGCCCATTGATCGAGGATCAAAAGCCAAGAAGAAATTATCACGAGATGATGCAAGAATAGGCCTCGAAAAAATTGAGAAAGAGGGGTCAAACATGGGTCTGACACGGGCTACAGGACCTAGGGCAGACAGTTGACCGAGGTCAACTGCGACTGCCCCCTGGTTGGTCCACGTGGACCAACCAGGAAAAAGGTCCTAAAAAAGATTTAAAAATGCAATTAAAAATAGAAAAAGAACGAATTAAATTTTGGGTATAAAATTAAAAATATTTATTATTTTATGTAGTATTTTATTCTGATTTTTAATTATTTTTATGGGCTATATTTTTATAAGTTTACTTTTATACCCCTTATAGGTAGAATATCTATATATTTTATTCTTTTATTTTTATTTTGTGTATTTTAGTTTTATTATTTTTATTTAGTATTTTATAAAATCATAAAATACTTTTATACACACAAATATATTTTTATTTTATCTTATTGATGTATTTTGTACATTTAATAAAATATAAGTATAATTTATATAGGTATAAGTATAGGTAGTATACCTATGTATCAAATATACAAGTATTTTTATTTGAGAACGGGGAAGCTGCTCCGCGGAGCAGCCAAGCTGGCTACTGCGTGGGGCAGTTTCCCCCCCCCCCCCCTTTTTTTTTTTTGAAATTTTTTTTATGTTTATTCATATAAATATCCCTCCTACATGTCATACAAATTTCGTGAGAAACGGAGACTCCTATGCCCTCCATCTAGAACAGGTACTTTACAGCAAATTTCAGGCCGTTAAATTTTACATGTTTTAGATGGAGGGCATAGGAGTCTCCATTTCTCACGAAATTTGAAAGACATGTAGGAGGTATACAGAGATGAATAAATATAAAAAAAAATTTAAAAAAATAAAGGGGGGGGGAACTGCCCCACGCAGCAGCCAGCTTGGCTGCTCCGCAGAGCAGCTTCCCTTTTCACTTTTTATTTTGTATTTTATTTAGGTTTTTATTCCAATTTTAATGTACAACTATATTACAAGTAAGGTTTACAAAATTATAAAATTATAAAATTATAAAAACAATGAATAAAGAATAACTTGAATATTTTAATCAGTACAATTGTACAATGTGGGTCCAAAACTCAACTTTCAAACCGTAGCTCTGCCAAATGCGAAACTACCGCCATTAAATAACTTATTTTATTCTATATACAATTAAAGTGGGTTTGCTGCATTTGGAGTTTTCAGTTGTGAGATACGGGTCTGGGAAGTTGGGATTCTGGATTTTTATTCAGACCATAACTTTTTATCTGTATATGACTTTTCAGTGAAGTTAATTTTGTATTTTCTATATAAAATTATCTACAACTTTCATGTACAAAGTTTCTTTATTTGATGTATAAAAAGTGGAACCAAAAATAGGTCCCAAAATGAATAGAGAATGAATTTAATATGTATTGTATTTGGCCCTTATCTCCCCCTACTTTCTTCCTGGTCGACCTATTCATCAAGATGCCTAGGTCTCGGGGTTTGGGTCATAAAATATTTACAATATTTTATTCTTTTTCTTTTATTTATTCTATAATTTTGGCTTTAATTACAGTATTTTATACACTATTTACAGATACATGCATGAATGCTAAGATGCTATAATTAATGCTATTTACAGGCATTTGCTAGGGTTTTTGAGGCCAAAATGATAGAATAAAGATGATGAAATGTGGATTCATCAGCCATCCACATGGATGTTGATATAATTGTTGCAACAATCTCCATTGGATAGAAAGACTACATATTTTCAGCAGGCGAGTCCTTAGTCTTAGATAATGTCTCTATGACCTAGATATTAGAATACATTAATTGTTTATTTATAGATGTTGGAAATAAACATGCATTCTGGAATAGGTCTATCATAAAGAGTTATGGTGGATATATTTCAGATAGTAATCTAACATCTACATAACTCTACCTATTAGAAATTAATGCACGGTTCATTAACATTTCTAAATACTGAAAATTTAAACCTTAAAGGATCAAAGGAGGATAAAGATCATTTGACAATGATCTAACATCAAGCATTGGACATATGTTTATTGATAAGATCAATAGACTAGTAAGATATTGAACTTTAGATTATATGAAGGTTCAAAACTTATATACTTATGAATAGAGATTCAAAGTAAAATGTCCAATGCACCATTCTCTAGGAATGGTGAAAGATGCCAAGGTATTCAAGATCTCATAGATATTGCTATATGTGGACCATCTATATCATAATAAACATAAAGGATATGTGATATCAATTGATGATTATTTGTGATATTGAATTTCTTCCCTTTACCTTGGAAACCTTTGAAATGTTCACAGATTTCGCAATTTTGGTTGAGAACCAAAGCTAGAAGGAAGAAGAAATGCATTTGATCTAACCAAGGTAGCAAGTACCTAATAGATTAATTCAAGGAATATCATATGATGAAAAGAATATCATTCCTATCTCACTCCTCCTGATACACCTAAACTCAATAAAGTTGTAGGGAGATGCAATTAGATCATGTGTGACATAATTTGATCAATGATGAATATTAGCATAATTATGTCTTAGTGTCCAGGTGTGTGTGTGTGTGTATGTGATAGAGATTACAATACATTTCCTTAATAAGATTCCATGCAAATCTAAATAAAAAAACCTAATAAATTATGGTTTGGAACCTAGCCTAGTGTTGGACACTTGAGGATTTAGGGTTTCTTGGTCCATAACCATGTCATGGATGCAAGTAAACTGGAATCTAGCACCAGAGAGTGCTACGTATTAAGGAATATAAAGGATGGTATTGGATATCTACTTTATGGCATTGATATTCTCAAAAGATTTCATCTCTAAGGATATGATTCTCAGAGGATGAATTTCTTAAGAATCAAGATGAAAATGAAGTAAAAGAACTCATTGAATCTTGATAAGATAATGAAGCTCCTGAAATTGGAAACCAAAAGGGAAATCGAAGATGCAACACTCATACCTCTTCAAATTAGTTTGAGGATGGTAAGACCACCCAAAGGGTATGGATTTCATGTGTCAGATAAGTCTGACAATGATCTGACTTCATATGACGAAGCTTCAAAGGATCATGACATGGAGAGATGGATGTTAGCAATAAAGTCTAAAGTAGACTCCATATGCAAGTGTTGTATATGGACCCTCGAGGATCCACCTATAAAGGTAAGACCCGTTAGGTGTAAATGGATCATCAAGAGAAAGAGGGAACCTGATGAGAAGGTAGAGACCTTCAAAGCAAGGCTCGTATCCATGAGATACATACAAAGAGAAGACATTGCTTGCGATGAGACTTTCTCTTCAGTGATCATGCTTAAACTCATCAGAATATTGCTAACTATAGTTTCAAAACTTGACTATGACATCTACAAGATGGAAGAGATGAGCTTCCTTGCAACGAACCAAAGAGAATCTTGGAACTTAGGATGGAAGGTGCAAAATTCCCGCCACTTTTTTGTCTGTACAAGGAGACCAACTCGCATAATTTATTATAATTTTGAATTAGAGAAGAGAGGAGGCAATCATAGTGTTCTCTTCTTCTCTTGAAGAAGAAGAAGAAGAAGTATGTGTTGGTTGTCTTGGAGAGGCTTATCTCCCATGATTATAGGCTAAGGTAGCCTTGTATTTGATGTTTATAATCTCCTATAACTATTTTAGATTACATATTTTCCTTCTTAACTTTCGGAATGTTTTAATCTTGTAAGATTTTGGAAGAGAATACGAAGGGAGTGTGAAGAACAAGGTGTTCTTAGGATTCTCAAGATCCAAGGTAGAGTCCCATGTAAGATCTCTCACATTGAACTCCCAACTCCCTGCTGTAACAAGGTGGAGGGCGCATGAATAGTAATTTTAACAAATGTAACCAAATAAACTATCCAGTCGCAACAATAGAGAAATCAAACTAGAGAATCAACTACTTGCACAATAACTTTTACATGGAAACCCGAGTGAAAATATATTACAACCTAAATCCTCGACTCAGAATTCCTAACCAGCTTTACCGATCAACTTTACACTATCAAAGTTATTTGTCGGGGATAATTCAACCATTAACAAATATTAGGATCAAACACTGAAGTGCTTACAAATTGATCTGGTCAAAAATAAAGAAGATTCTATTGAGTTATACTTCGGATGCTTATCAAGGATAGGTTGTTTCCATGTTTTTCGATGTAAGTATTTTACTCTTAACACTAAGAGAAATCTCGATAAGTTTGACCTAAAAACTAAAGAAGATATCTTCCAAAGATATTCTTCACAAAACAAAGCTTATATGCTATTAAAAAAGGAAACAATGACAACCATGCACGGAAGTAGGTCAACGTTTCTTTTGATGGAAATTTGAGAGAAAGTCCTCAACCACAAGAATTAGAAAATGAAGAAGACTCTCAATTAGACGATTCTTCATTTATACCCGAGAAAAGTGAATTCTCACAGTCTACCCAAGGACTTATTTTTGCTCAAAATCATGCCCAAGATTTGGTGATAAGAGATCTACCTCAAGGTATACAAATCAGATCGCACTTCAACTATTCTGTCAGCTTCTGTATCTCTTCAGGAGCCAAAATCCATTGATGAGGCATTGAAAAATGAAAAGATGGGAGTCGCTAGGCGACAACTCAAACCCTCTCGTTGATCAACAATTAACCCACACAAGTAAGTAAACAATTAAGAGCAAGACTTAAAATTTATCATACCCTACTAAAATTGTATAATGGCAAGCAAGTAGGGGTCGAACACAGGAAGCAAAGGAGTAGAGCAAGCAAGATAGAAGTCAATCACCAAATATCTTCTCAAATGCTTAGCCAAGTTACACTTTTTGTGGGTTTTTAATTTTTAATTATTATTTTTTATTTTATTTTTAATTTTATCTTTTTATATTTTGATTTTTAATTTTCTGATTTTTCCTTTTTTAATTTTTTATATTTTTTGTATTTTCTATTTCTTTTAATAAGCGTATAAAACTATATAAAATATGTATATACAATATAGGTAAGAGATAGATAATATATCTATAAAAATAGAAAAAAATAATCAAATACATGAAATCAAATCTTTTTGTGCTTTTTATTCTTTTCTAATGTTTTTGTGATTTTTCTATATTTTTTGCTAATTTTTTAGTATTTTTAAAGTAAAAAAATACTCAAAACAAGGAATAAAATAATTGCCCGAAATTAAAATGGAGATGAAAAATATAAAACAGTAATCAAAATTCTCCAAATTAATTTTAAAATAAAGATAATAAAATAGAGAAATATTAGAAACAGAAAATGTAATTTTTGGATTTTTCTATATTTAATCTATTTTTATAGAGATTTTTAGCATTTTTCTATTTTTTATTTTCCTTTTATATTTTTTAATGGTTTTTGGTCTGGAAGTTAAAAATACAAAAAATAAACAATATATATTTTTTGGAATTTTCAAAAATTTTAAAATTTTTATGGATTTTATAATGAAAACAAGGACGAAAATGACACTTGTGATTTTTTATAAATAATAAAAAGAAACAAAAATACAAAATGAAAATATGGCGTGATAATGCAATGCAACGGGAACTTATGCCTATTTTTGGGGATTTTTTCGAATTTTATAGATGCATGAAATAAATACTAGAAGCAAAGAGAAAATACAACACTAGCGGGGTTATTTTTGTAAATATCAATAAGTCTGTGGGCCATAGTGCAATTTTCATAGAAAATTATAACTGAATATTATATTTGCTGGACCAATTACAAAATTCGAGACCTGCAGGGGCCTCTCTGCAAAATAACCAAAATCACGTGCCTGAGCACGTGGACCCCTAGCAGGACTAAAACACAATTAAACAAAAACCTAGGGCTTACTTGCAAATTACCCAAAAAATTATAACTTGAATAAAAAGTTTAAGGACTGAATAGCAATACTAGAAACTCACAAGGGCCCCCTTGCAAAATGGCCACTCCTCACATGCGCTAGTCACGCGAGGTGACGTGGCCGGGACTGAAGTGCAATAAATAAAAGCTTGGGGACCTTTTTTTGCAAATTTTATAAAACTATATGATCGACCAATGAAAGTTTAGTTACTAATAATAAAATACAAAAATTGGTGAGGGGAAAATGCAAAATACCCCACACATGTGTGATCGGACGGCTGATATGCGCTTGACTTGACACGTGGCGCGCCTACATGTGCTGATACCGCTTCACAATCCACTGTGAGGATTAGATGTTTCTTTGATGATCTTACGGCTGGCAACAGAGACAATCCAACGGCTCAAGTTTTATCTGGGCGGCGGCCTTGATCTGATGGCGGAGAGGCTATCGGGAAGAACAGGGAAGAACTCCGCTGCAGCGAGGTTCCCCAGCCCCAATCTCCTTCCTCCGATGCTCAGTAAAGCTCCAAAGTCCCAAAACTGCTCTTGCGATGATCCTCTAGATGCTGGTGGTGTCAAAAAGTCCGGGCACCTACCAGAGCTCTCCCACGGCGGAGAAGTCGAGGACGAGGCCCAGGTTGCTCCGACGAGGGGCGAAATTGCCTCCAGGCGACTCGTTCGATCCAAATACCTGCAGGGAACGTTAGTCAGGTCAGGGGCAAAATGCCCCGACCCTCTAGTGGGCAAAAAGGGGTGATCGGTGACCGGGTGAAGCCTCTCCGACGAACAGCGGAGAAGAAGAGGCTGTGGACTTGCTCTTTGCAAGAGCAAGGTAGGCGAAGGTCGGTTGGATGATCGGAACACGGCTAGGGAGACAGTGGAGGTACGAGTTGCGTCGGAGGGTAAAGGACATGGTCAGAAATGGGTGGCGGAGCTAGGAGCTCCGGCAAATGAAAATGGATATTTTTGATCCAGGCGAAAGTTGAGTTACGAAAGTGCAATACAATCCTAACTTATGCTAAGCTACAGAATCTAAGGAACGGGAGAAACAAGAGCAGTACCTAGCCAGAACCGGAGCGATAAGAACGGCGGAGCTGGAGGCGATCACTCAGATGCACCTCGATTTAACACCAATCAACACGCTGAAGGTGGCCCTGCCCTCATACTGTCACCAGGAAGAGAAGCGGCGCCTTAGGTTTAAGGTTCGAGGGTGGACGAGGGATCAAAGATCGAAGGGAAGTCGAAGGTGATTTTTATACATGTTGATGCGCAGCTCCAAAGGACGAGGAAGATCGACTGAATCGATGATCCAAAGCCCAAGGAATCACTAAGTGTGAATCCTCGATCGACGGGGAGCAAAAGTTGTGAAGACCTCATCGCGAGAAGGTGCAAGATGCGACCTCCAAAAATCGAAGAAATCGAGGAGAAACGCAGTCTGACACAGCAGCAGGGGTGGGTCAAAGAGTTGACCTGCGGTCAACTCTCGGGCCCTCCTGGTTGGTCCACGTGGACCAACCAGGAAAAATCATGGAAAAATGTTTTGTAAAATCAATTAAAAATAATAAACGATTTTATTCATTTTAGGTTATAAAATAAAAAAATGTTTATTATTTTATAAGGTAATTTAGTATGATTTTTATTTATTTTTTAGAAGTTTAAAATCACAAGTTACCTTTTAGGGGTTATTTATAGGTATATTTATCTATATATTTTAATGTTTTATTTTTATTTTATATATTTATTTTTTTAATTTAATTTATTATTTTATAAATTTATAACATATATTTATACCCTTAAATATATTTTTATTTTATTTTTCTAATGTAATATACACAATTAAATAATAGATGTATTATTTATATAGGTATAGATATAGGTGTTTTACCTATGTATTTTATACAAGTATTTTATTTTATATTTTTTTGAACATTTTATTCCTTTTTTAATATGTACATATGTTATAAATAATATTTACAAAATTATAATAATATAACATTATAAAAATAATGAATAATAAAAAATGAATATTTTAATCGATATAAATATAAAATAGGGGTCCAAAACACAACTTTCAAACTGTAACTCCAAAAAATATGAAACCACCTTCATTAAATAGTTTATTGAAAATTATATACAGCTAAAGATGATTTTGATATATTTTGAGTTTTATTTGAGAGATATGGGTTGGGAAGTTCGGATTTTGGAATCATATTCAGATCATAACTTTTTATCTGTACATTATTTTTATGTGAAATCAATTTTGTATTTTTCTATATTTAATTATCTACAACTTTCATGTACAAAGTTTCTTTATTTGAAGTATAAAAAGTGGAACTAAAAATAGGTCCCAAAAATGAAGGAAAATAAATAAAATAAATAAGTATTTTTTTTTGGTTTTTGGCCCTTATCTCCCCCTACTTTATTCCTTGTCGACCTAGTCATCAAGATGCCTAAGTCTTGGGGTTTCAGGTCATAAAATATTTACAATATTTTAGTCTTTTTGTTTTCTTTTCTTTGTTCTATAATTTTGACTTTAAAAACAGTATTTTATACAGTATTTACACAAATATGCATGAATGATAAAATGCAGGAATTAAGCCTATTTACATGCATTTACTAGGTTTTTAAGGCCAAAATGATAGAATAAAGATGATGAACTAGAGATTCATCATCCCCCATACTTGCCTTTGCTAGTCCCTAGCAAACACTTATGCAATAAGTGCAGAAAAAGAAAAACAACGAAAAGAAAAAGAAGAAAGATGCATTAAATTTAATTGTCAAACTTGTCTTTACAAAATCAAAGTTTAGAGCTTAAGTCGGATCTTTGGAATTTTAGTGCGGGAGGAACCTTAATGGGAACCGGATATGAAATCCAATAGCCTTCGAGAATCCCAAAACTCAGCTCAAGTCTCCTCAATAGCCAGGTCAGATTACTTCAACTCATACGCAAACACTTATGACTATGAATCTGACTCGTACAGTGTAAGTGATGGTGGCTCTCCCCAACTGAAATGACAAAGAGACTGACTTCTCCAGTATGACAACCCAATGATTCCCCAACCCAGTAACTCCTTCCTCGAGGAGCGGGGTATTCCCTTCTAAGTTCAAGTGACAACCAGCTCAAGAGGATGGGGTGAAGAGAAGAATGGACGGTAGCCAGTGTAGCTACATATCCTAGGACGCAAGACCAGTGTAGTCAAGTCATCCAGCTGCAGGGTCACATCATTTGACTTTGATGCTCAAGCTTGCTTATTTTCTATACAACACATATACACTCCGGCAGGCATTTTATTTTTATACAGGCTTGTCCACTTTTTTTGGAGTTTTTTTTAAATACTATATACAACAACATTTACATAAGGAGTTTTCCCTCTTGTGCCAGTAGACTATCCCTCTTTTGAAGCTTTATTGCAACTCACACTCTCCTGTCTTCAAAATTCGTCATCACTGGACGGGTTGGGGTGCACTTCCCTCCCTGGAGGACAAATGTTTCCACTTGTGTGCATCTCATACCGGCAAATCCAATCCCCTCACCACTCCAACTGAGTTGAGCTAAGTGAAAGGAGCAGGCGTCTAAGTTAGGTCATTATCAACAAGAGTTGTGCGTGTCCTCCGAAATACTCTACTTAGGCAGTCAAGAATCCATTGATCCAAGTCTCACAATCCTCAAAGAATAAAGTCAACTAGACCTGAAGTACCTCAATTCCAGCTCCTATAAGGTTCATGTTATTTAGGTAGGTTTTAAGGTCCAACCAAGCTCCAATCTCCAGATTTTACTTAGACTTGTTCAGCTATCAAATTCAATCCAAAAAATGCTAATGCCATGCAAATGCTATGTAGAAAATATTTTTGTGATGCAATTTTCAAAGATTTTGAACTTTTTATGGATTTTGAAAAGATGACGCATATGTATTTTTTTGTATTTTTCAAAAAGATTTTTCAAATATTTTTGATATTTTTAGTTTTGCAAATGTTTTTGGGATTTTTGAAAACAAAAGATTTTGGTTTCAAAACTAGGTACAAATATTTACATGGGAAGGCATCGTATATTTACAAGAATTAGGTTTTAAGAATTTACAAGGGGTAAGTGGTCAATTTTATAAATGTATTGATAAAGAATTTTAGTGTGATGTCTATATTTCTCAAATTTATTTGAAAGAGATTTTTCAAACAATTTTTGAAAACTATAGTCCAAAATAATTTTAACAAATATTTTTACAAACATGTACACACATTTGAAAATCATTTTGCAAAGGGTTTCCAAACAGTATATATAGATTTTTCAAGTATTTTTGCAACCATTTTCAAACCATTTGCAAGTAGTTTTTCGAACATTTTATTTCACACAAACAAAACATTTTTATAAAGGTTGAAAATATTGGACAAAACATTTTCCAAATAATTATCAAAGGATTTTTCAAAAAGATTTCAAACTATTTTTCAAATATTTTGCAAAAAACATTTTCACCTGATTTATTAACCAGTAAATATAAAAAGAATTTGAGGAATAATAACATCTTTTTATTAAGTATTTTTAATGAATTTAATTAATATTTTTAGCCATATTTATTAATAAAAATACAAAAGTACGAGTTATGGCTAAAGTATATATGCAGTATATACAACCACCCTATACTTAGCTTGAGCTATGTCCTCATAGATCAGAGAGAAAAAGAAAATACATAACTCGTACTCTGAAAATAAAGCAAACAAAACATGAAATGAAAGTTTTTGGATTTTTAAAATATCAAATAAAGTTAGATGAAATATTCACATGATGAAAGAGTAATTTTGTATTTTCCAGAAAGGTATTTTTATATTTTTGGAATTTTATCTGAATTTCGTTGAACTTTTTATGTTTTCAAGTGTTTTATTTTATAGTAAATGTTACTAATTCTACTAAGGAGATAAAACATGTGATTGCAGTAATAACAATATTTTCAAAGATGAAAATTATTTGAGATGATCTCAAAGCCTTATCTTCAAGAACTTAAGACTTTATAGATAGTGATCTAAAAGGACTTAATTGTGGATACCTTAGTAGATAGAGATCTTCGGGAATAACGGTAATCTGATGAGGATTATGGAATAACTGGTTATAATAATTATTGAAATACGGTGTCAAAGGACACAATAATTGACAAGATTGAGTATTGGTTGCATAAGATGCAACATTCGCATTGGATACGAGCACTGTTACTAGGGGATATGCAAGTGTCGTAAAAGGACTTGGCATAGTCTCTCGAGAACAGAGTGACTGATCATCTTACCTAGCTATTTTTCTAAATAGCCTATGATTGCCACAGGAGTGTTGATTTAAATGATTACTCCATTAGTGGCTCTTTGGGTTAGTGGGAGATTGTTGGACATGCGAGCCCACGACGAGCCATTATGCAATAAATGTTATTGCAAATATCATTCTCTGATCTGAAATGAAGAATAACTAATTTGCATAATAGGTCCCTTACAATTAGGGTTATGTACCATGGCCATCTTTAAGATCATACAGTTGTTGATTCAATTACTGAATCATAGAGGCTGGTGCTTATATAAATATCTAAAGGTTAGATTGAGGACTCATCAAGTGTCGTCAAATGATTATTAAGAGATGATCTCCAACCTGAGTAGGAGACGGCAATCCTTTCTCACTTGGTCGATATCTGACCGACCTCTTGATGCAGGTCCTCTGCATGGGAATAGAGATTTGGAGGTGTCAGATTAGTTAGGTCAAATAGTTGACTTAACGAGGTCGAGATAACTAAAGACCTATGTCGTATGCTGTCACGATATAGGAATGCATCCTCTGACCGGAGACAGATGTGTTACAATATGTTTGAGTACGTACATTTGGCAGACCAATAGGTTGATGACCTAATCAAGGTCTATACATCAGCGTGCTGGTGTGCATATAAGGGCATATCAGTAAAACAATCTCTCAAAGGGATCGTACATGTTCATTTACTAAACCGGAAGACATAAGCTCACTCATGAGATACTAGGAAAAATCAAAATCCGTGCACGGTCATCTTACTTTGGAAGCTTGACTTAATATGTAGGTTTGATATTTGCTTTTTGGAAAAGTATATGATCAACACCTTGGTATGATATATGCTTTTGGAAAGCATATGATCGATACCAACTCCTAATAGTCAAATGAGAAACTTAATGATAAAACTCTGAAGGAGACAGTCTAAAAGAGATCTAAAAACTTCGAGTTTATTTGGGGTCTTCCAGTATGCAGGATGTACAGGTATTAGGAATGCGTGAGGGTGATGTGATCATAAACGATTGTATAACCATGACACTTCCATTCCGAGGGAGTGATGAAACAGGTCTGGATTTTAATGACTCCTCTCATAGAGAAGTAATCTGATCTTAGTCCAAATGTCAGACATTGATTTGAATGTGATTCATATGTAATGAGAAGAATAGATTTGTGGTCTTAATTTAATCAAACATCTATGGGAGGTCCGCAAGATCTGGATTTGAGATGTGGTCTAAATATCCAAGTCATTATACGTGGAACAACACAATCGCCATGTCATCCAAGTATCCGCGGAGAAAGCGCGTTATCCTTGAAAGAGTTCTTGGATAATTTCATTGTTGATATGTGTATCCGATCATTGAGAAAATTGATAATTAAATATGATTTAATTATCATGAATAATATGAATTTGATTCATATTATAAGGAGAGTTATCTGAGATAATTAAATGTGATTTAGTTATCAAAGGTCCAAAATAATGTGAATGTGATTCATGTTATTTGGGCACATGAGAAAAGAGATCCAAGTAGATTAAATGTGATTTAATTATCATGGATATGAAGAATGTAGATATCACTATCCATGTTAATCAAATGTATTATAAATGTGATTTATAATATATTAGAGAGAGAGCATATTATGATTTATATTTGTTGATTAATTGAATTGGATTCACATTGAATGATTGATTGAAAATATAATTACATTTTATTTTGGATTGTGAATGAGATTCATATAATTTTAATTGCTTGATTGAAGTTTTCACAAGATAATTGTGAATTATTTTTGTGAAAAATATTTACAACAATTGTTGTAAATCTTGGAGATATCATGAGATAATGAGATCTCATGAGATCATGAGATCTCATGAGATAATGAGATCTCATGAGATAATGAGATCTCATGAGATGATTGGTTGTCGTCCCTCCTTTTTTAGGGGATGTGGTTAGTCTCCTCATTATCTCCAAGACTAGCCAATTGATTTGATTTGAAATTAACATATATTGATTTATCAATATATATTAATTTAAATTAAATTACTTATTGTTGTATTTTTACAACAAGATCATAGCCATTTAAAGAAACACAAATCAATCTCATCCATTGATTGTGTGTTGTCCATGGATTGAGATCCATGGATCCCAAAACTCTATATAAGAAGAGGCACCCCTTGATCTTCGAGTTACAATTAACGGATTCTCTCTCTCCCTCTCTCTTTCTCCACACGTCAAGCCTCTCTCTCTCTCATAGTGTTCGTCCACCATGGAGCCCTTGTGAGGTCGTCATCGTTGTAGCATCGTCGTTATGCTGTCGGATCATCTACTCATGATTTGAAATTAACTTATATTTATTTATCAATATATATTAAATTAAATTAATTGTTCTTGTGTTTTTACAACAAGATCATAGCCATTGAAAGAAACACAAATCAATCTCATACATTGATCGTGTGTTGTCCATGGATTAAGATCCATGGATCTCAAAACCCTATATAAGAAGAGGTCCCCCTTGCTCTTCGAGTTACAATTAACTAATGCTCTCTCTCCCTCTCTCTTTCTCCACGCGCCAAGTCTCTCTCTCTCTCATAGTGTTCGTCCACCATGGAGCCCTTGTGGGAGTCGTCATCGCTGCAGCATCGTCGTTATGTTGTCGGATCATCTACTCGTGAATCTCCATCTCCTTCGGTGTGCCTCGCTCATGAAGAAGATGTTGGATCTCGTGTGACGAGATCAGGAGATATGTCGCTTGGATCATCAACATGGATTGCGAGGAGCACGCGTCTCATCAACGTACTTGCAAGCGTATCCTCAGTCGGATCAGACTTGAGACAGGAGGTCTCTTCATTTAGAGAATTGATCGCAACCACGCTTCAATAGGTAACCTTAGATGAAACGATTCGAGAAATGCTCTTGGATCATGTGGTTTCATGTCATTTAAAATTTTTAAATTTCACTGCATCGAGCAGCTAGTATGACTAGTCGCTCCCGATCGCATTCAATATGATCCACATGCTTCCGTGATGCGCTTGAGGATCTTCCCCGTATCCTTCAAGTGGTATCAGAGCCAGGTTGTAGGTTTTGAATGTGATCCATAAACCTAGGAAGATTTCGGCTCGTGAGGGTTCGTGAAAGTTTTATCGCATTTCAATTTTTGCAGTCCTGTTTTGTGATAAATATCGGCCCTGTTTAAAATGTCTAAACACGAAATTTTAAATGGATAATGTTATTCATTAAATAAGGAAATTGTGGAATTTGAGTTTGCATAATTTGGATTATGTCTGCTCAAGTTATGATTTTTTTAATGACAATATATCTATTGTTTCGTGGATGGCAAATGATGATGTAATTAAGGAGTAAATTACTATTCTAAAACGTATGTAAATACATTCTAATCATATAGATTCTGTTTTAAATCAAATTAGCAAACTTTAAAAACTGATTTTGCATAATTTAGATTTAAAATGAATGAGATATGCTAATTTTAGTAAGTGAGGGTCACTGCTGAAAATTGCAATCCTAATCATTAACCTTGTGATATCATTTAAGAAACTTGTGAAATTAATGGTTAATTTCCTATAATAATTATGTCTAATATTTGGGAAATATTTGAATAATATTTTTTCCCATAAATGACATTGCCTCAACCAATAAATGATTAGATTTGATCTATATCACCAATTGGTTACTTGATACACTTTCAATAAACATGTTGCTTGAATATATTTGGGAATTTGTCTAGCAAATTTCTTTATAAGCAAAAGGATTTTGATTATTACTATATGGTATAATTTTGATTGAAAAACCGATGAACATCTCAAGTACACAATGATCGATTTGGCATTATACTTTCCCGAGGTGGATATGGTGTCTAGTCGGGGAGCGTTGGGGTAGCAGGTTGCACCGTGTGCGGTCTGCCCTACTGCCATCGGTACTGGACATGACAGCGGATAGAGTCTCGATAATGTTGGAGAAATCATGGTGTATTTTCTAATTATTAAAATTTGAATTAATACGTACTTTGAGATAATACCATATTTTTCAAGTAACAATCAGGTTTATTGATTGAATGTGAATGATAATTGATTTAATGTGGTTAAAATAATTATATCCAATTAAAAATATTCTATTATGAATAGATGTGTATTTCCCTTCGAAGAATTAGTTATGTGAATATGATTCATGATAATTAATTGAAATTTGAATAAGAGGTGGAGGATCACATAAGTGACATCCATGGTCTCCCGTCAAGGCGAAAGGTCCCGTCGTCAGATATTGTATGTAGGAGACGACTATCCGAAGTGACAGCTCCTCCATACAATCCATTTGGATCGGACTCTTTGCTTATCGAAAGAGTAAGGATGTATGCACAGTGACCCCAGTATCGGGTCCTCATATATTGGGGCGATATTGGAATGCGCATAGCGAGTTGTATTCCTGTTGATGGTTGGTTCAATTAATGACGGGTCAACATCTACTCAGATAATCCTCATTAAGCGCATCACGGAAGCGTGAGGATCGCATCATATGCAATCAGGAGCGACTAGTCGCACTAGTTGCTCGAGGCAACTCATACGCAAACCCTTATGACTATGAATCTGACTCGTATAGTGTAAGTGATGGTGGCTCTCCCCAACTGAAATGATAAAGAGACTGACTTCTCCAGTATGACAACCCAATGATTCCCCAACCCAGTAACTCCTTCCTCGAGGAGCGGGGTATTCCCTTCTAAGTTCAAGTGACAACCAGCTCAAGAGGATGGGGTGAAGAGAAGAATGGATGGTAGCCAGTGTAGCTACATATCCTAGGACGCAAGACCAGTTTAGTCAAGTCATCCAGCTGCAGGGTCACATCATTTGACTTTGATGCTCAAGCTTGCTTATTTTCTATACAACACATATACACTCCGGCAGGCATTTATTTTTATACAGCCTTGTCCACTTTTTTTGGAGTTTTTTTTAAATACTATATACAACAACATTTACATAAGGACTTTTCCCTCTTGTGCCAGTAGACTATCCCTCTTTTGAAGCTTTATTGCAACTCACACTCTCCTGTCTTCAAAATTCATCATCACTAGACGGGTTGAGGTGCACTTCCCTCTCTGGAGGACAAATGTTTCCACTTGTGTACATCTCATACCGGCAAATCCAATCCCCTCACCACTCCAACTGAGTTGAGACAAGTGAAAGGTGCAGGCGTCCAAGTTAGGTCATTATCAACTAGACCTGAAGTACCTCAATTCCAGCTCCTATAAGGTTCTTGTTATTTAGGTAGGTTTTAAGGTCCAACCAAGCTCCAATCTCCAGATTTTACTTAGACTTGTTCAACTATCAAATTCAATCCAAAAAATGCTAATGCCATGCAAATGCTATGTAGAAAAATATTTTTGTGATGCAATTTTCAAATATTTTGAACTTTTTATGGATTTTTGAAAAGATGACGCATATGTATTTTTTGTATTTTTCAAAAAGATTTTTCAAATATTTTTGATATTTTTAGTTTTACAAATGTTTTTGGGATTTTTGAAAACAAAAGATTTTGGTTTCAAAACTAGGTACAAATATTTACATGGGAAGGCATCTTATATTTACAAGAATTAGGTTTTAAGAATTTACAAGGGGTAAGTGGTCAATTTTATAAATGTATTGATAAAGAATTTTAGTGTGATGTCTATATTTCTCAAATTTATTTGAAAGAGATTTTTCAAACAATTTTTAAAACTATAGTCCAAAATAATTTTTACAAATATTTTTTCAAACATGTACACACATTTGAAAATCATTTTGCAAAGGGTTTCCAAACAGTATATATAGATTTTTCAAGTATTATTGCAACCACTTTCAAACCATTTGCAAGTAGTTTTTCGAACATTTTATTTCACACAAACAAAACATTTTTATAAAGGTTGAAAATATTGGACAAAACATTTTCCAAATAATTATCAAAGGATTTTTCAAAAAGATTTCAAACTATTTTTCAAATATTTTGCAAAAAACATTTTCACCTGATTTATTAACCAGTAAATATAAAAAGAATTTGAGGAATAATAACATCTTTTTATTAAGTATTTTTAATGAATTTAATTAATGTTTTTAGCCATATTTATTAATAAAAATACAAAAGTACGAGTTATGGCTAAAGTATATACGCAATATATACAACCACCCTGTACTTAGCTTGAGCTATGTCCTCATAGATCAGAGAGAAAAAGAGAAGACATAACTCGTACTCTGAAAATAAAGCAAACAAAACATGAAATGCAAGTTTTTGGATTTTTAAAATATCAAATAAAGTTAGATCACATGATGAAAGAGTAATTTTGTATTTTCCAGAAAGGTATTTTTATATTTTTTGGAATTTTATATGAATTTCTTTGAAATTTTTATGTTTTCAAGTGTTTTATTTTATAGTAAATGTTACTAATTCTACTAAGGAGATAAAACATGTGATTGCAGTAATAACAATATCTTCAAAGATGAAAAGATTTTGAGATGATCTCAAAGCCTTATCTTTAAGAACTTAAGACTTTATAGATAGTGATCTAAAAGGACTTAATTGTGGATACCTTAGGAGATAGAGATCTTCGGGAATAAGGGTATTCTGATGAGGATTATGGACATACTGGTTATAATAATTATTGAAATACGGTGTCAAAGGACACAATAATTGACAAGATTGAGTATTGGTTGCATAAGATGCAACATTCGCATTGGATACGAGCACTGTTACTAGGGGATATGCAAGTGTCGTAAAAGGACTTGGCATAGTCTCTCGAGAACAGAGTGATTGATCAGCTAACCTAGCTATTTTTCTAAATAGCCTATGATTGCCACAGGAGTGTTGATTTAAATAATTACTCCATTAGTGGCTCTTTGGGATAGTGGGAGATTGTTGGACATGCGAGCCCACGGCAAGCCATTATGCAATAAATGTTATTGCAAATATCATTCTCTGATCTAAAATGAAGAATAACTAATTTGCATAATAGGTCCATTAGTACAATTAGGGTTATGCACCATGGCCATCTTTAAGATCATACAGTTGTTAATTCAATTATTGAATCATAGAGGCTGGTGCTTAGATGAATATCTAAAGAGTTAGATTGTGGACTCATCAAGTGCCGTCAAATGATTGTCAAGAGATGATCTCCAACCTGAGTAGGAGAGGACAATCCTTTCTCACTTGGTTGATATCTGACCGACCTCTTGATGCAGGTCCTCTGCATGGGAATAGAGATTTGGAGGTGTCAGATTAGTTAGGTCAAATAGTTGACTTAACGAGATCGAGATAACCAAAGACCTATGTCGTATGCTGTCACGATATAGGAATGCATCCTCTGACCGGAGACAGATGTGTTACTATATGTTTGAGTACGTACATTTGGCAGACCAATAGGTTAATCAAGGTCTATACATCAGCGTGCTGGTGTGCATATAAGGGTGTATCAGTAAAACGATCTCTCAAAGGGATCGTACAGGTTCATTTACTAAACCGGAAGACATGAACTCACTCATGAGATACTGGGAAGAATCAAAATCCATGCACGGTCATCTTACTTTGGAAGCTTGACTTAATTTGTAGGTTTGATATTTGCTTTTTGGAAAAGTATATGATCAACACCTTGGTATGATATATGCTTTTGGAAAGCATATGATCGATACCAACTCCTAATAGTCAAATGAGAAACTTAATGATAAAACCCTGAAGGAGACAGTCTAAAAAAGATCTAAAAACTTCGGGTTTATTCTGGGTCTTCCAGTATGCGGGATGTACAGGTATTAGGAATGCGTGAGGGTGATGTGATCATAAATGATTTTATAACCATGACACTTCCATTATGAGGGAGTGATGAAACAAGTCTGGATTTTAGTGACTCCTCTCATAGAGAAGTAATCTGATCTTAGTCCAAATGTCGGACATTGATCTGAATGTGATTCAGATGTAATGAGAAGATTAGATTGTTGGTCTTAATTTAATCAAACATCTATGGGAGGTCCGCAAGATCTAGATTTGAGATGTGGTCTCAATATCCAAGTCACTATACGTGGAACAACACAATCGCCATGTCCTTATCCCAAGTATCCGCGGAGAAAGCGCGTTATCCTTGAAAGAGTTCTTGGATAATTTCATTGTTGATATGTGTATCCGATCATTGAGAAAATTGATAATTAAATATGATTTAATTATCATGAATAATATGAATTTGATTCATATTATAAGGAGAGTTATCAGAGATAATTAAATATGATTTAATTATCAAAGGTCCAAATAATGTGAATGTGATTCATGTTATTTGGGCACATGAGAAAAGAGATCTAAGTTGATTAAATGTGATTTAATTATCATGGATATGAAGAATGTAGATATCACTATCCATATTAATCAAATGTATTATAAATGTGATTTATAATATATTAGAGAGAGCATATTATGATTTATATTTGTTGATTAATTGTTAATGTGAATTGGATTCACATTGAATGATTGATTGAAAATATAATTACATTTTGTTTTGGATTGTGAATGAGATTCACATAATTTTAATTGCTTGATTGAAGTTTTCAAGAGATAATTGTGAATTATTTTTGTGAAAAATATTTACAACAATTGTTGTAAATCTTGGAGATATTATGAGATAATGAGATCTCATGAGATCATGAGATCTCATAAGATAATGAGATCTCATGAGATCATGAGATCTCATAAGATAATGAGATCTCATGAGATAATGAGATCTCATGAGATGATTGGTAGTCATCCCTCCTTTTTTAGGGGGATGTGGTTAGTCTCCTCATTATCTCCAAGACTAGCAAATTGATTTGATTTGAAATTAACTTATATTGATTTATCAATATATATTAATTTAAATTAAATTACTTATTGTTGTATTTTTACAACAAGATCATATCCATTTAAAGAAACACAAATCAATCTCATCCATTTATCGTGTGTTGTCCATGTATTAAGATCCATGGATCTCAAAACCCTATATAAGAAGAGGTACCCCTTGCTCTTCGAGTTACAATTAACTAATGCTCTCTCTCCCTCTCTCTTTCTCCACGCGCCAAGCCTCTCTCTCTCATAGTGTTCGTCCACCATGGAGCCCTTGTGGGAGTCGTCATCGCTGCAGCATCGTCGTTATGTTGTCGAATCATCTACTCGTGAATCTCCATCTCCTTGGGTGTGCCTCGCTCATGAAGAAGCTGTTGGATCTCGTGTGACGAGATCAGGAGATCCGCCGCTTGGATCATCAACATGGATTGCGAGGAGCACACATCTCATTAACGTGCTTGCAAGCGTATCCTCAGTCAGATCAGACTTGAGACAGGAGGTTTCTTCATTTAGAGACTTGATCGCAACCACGCTTCAAGAGGTAACCTTAGATGAAACGATCCGACAAATTTTCTTGGATCATGTGGTTTCATGTCATTTAAAATTTTTAAATTTCACTGCATCGAGCAGCTAGTATGACTAGTCGCTCCCGATCGCATTCAATACGATCCACATGCTTCTGTGATGCGCTTGAGGATCTTCCTCGTATCCTTCAAGTGGTATCAGAGCCAGGTTGTAGGTTTTGGATGTGATCCATAAACCTAGGAAGATTTCGGCTCGTGAGGGTTCGTGAAAGTTTTATCGCATTTCAATTTTTTCATCCTCATTTTGTGATAAATTTCGACCCTGTTTAAAATTTCTAAACACAAAATTTTATATGGATAATATTATCCATTAAATAAGGAAATCGCGGAATTTGAGTTTGCATAATTTGGATTCCGTCTGCTCAAGTTATGATTTTTTTAATGACAATATATCCATTGTTTCGAGGATGGCGAATGGTGACGTAATTAAGGAGTTAATTACTATTCTAAAACATCTGTAAATACATGCTAATCATATAGAATTTGTTTTAAATCAAATTAGCAAACTTTAAAAACTATTTTTGCATAATTTAGATTTAAAATGAATGAGATATGCTAATTTTAGTAAGTGAGGGTCACTGCTGAAAATTGCAATCCTAATCATTAACCTTGTGATATCATTTAAGAAACTTGTGAAATTAATGATTAATTTCCTGTAATAATTATGTCTAATATTTGAGAAATATTTGAATGATAATTGTTCCCATAAATGACATTGTCTCAACCAATAAATGATTAGATTTGATCTAGATCACCAATTGGTTACTTGATGCACTTTCAACAAACATGTTGCTTGAATATGTTTGGGAATTTGTCTAGCAAATTTCTTTATAAGCAAAAGGATTTTGATTATTACTATATGGTATAATTTTGATTGAAAAACCGATGAACATCTCAAGTACACAATGATCGATTTGGCATTATACTTTCCCGAGGTGGATATGGTGTCTAGTCGGGGAGCGTTGGGGTAGCAGGTTGCACCGTGTGCGGTCTGCCCCACTCCCATCGGTATTGGCCATGACAGCGGATAGAGTCTCAATAATGTTGGAGAAATCATGGTGTATTTTCTAATTATTAAAATTTGAATTAATACGTACTTTGAGATAATACCATATTTTTCAAGTAATAATCAAGTTTATTGATTGAATTGGAATGATAATTGATTTAATGTGGTTAAAATAATTATATCCAATTAAAAATATTCTATTATGAATAGATGTGTATTTCCCTTGAAAGAATTAGTTATGTGAATATGATTCATGATAATCAATTGAAATTTGAATAAGAGGTGGAGGATCACATAAGTGACATCTATGGTCTCCCGTCAAGGCGAAAGGTTCCGTCGTCAGATATTGTATGTAGGAGACGACTGTCCAAAGTGACAGATCCTCCATAGAATCCATTTGGATCAGGCTCTTCGCTTATCGAAAGAGTAAGGACGTATGCATAGTGACCCCAGTATCGGGTCCTCATATATTGGGGCGATATTGGAATGCACATAGCGAGTTGTATTCCTGTTGATGGTTGGTTCAATTAATGACGGGTCAACATCACCTTAAGGGTGGTGGGTCCGGGTGTTAAAGACCGAATTGGGAGATGCAAGTTGGACTTGCAAGGTGAAATGTGTTCCCGCTTCTTTTTATCCGAGTTACAGGTTCTCATATTATTGGGATGTGACAGAGATAAGAAAGAAGATCCCAGATCTTGCTTCAGATATAATGGTAAGTATATCTCTTACATATAAAGTGATTAAGGGAATGAACTTTCAGTGTTGACAAGGCAAGACAACTTTGATATAAAATTCCTAAATCAAAGTAAAATACATATACATATTTGTATATATTTATGCAAATTTCTTATTTCAAATAATCCTCATTAAGCGCATCACGGAAGCGTGAGGATCACATCATATGCAATCGGGAGCGACTAGTCGAACTAGTTGCTCGAGGCAACTCATACACAAACCCTTATGACTATGAATCTGACTCGTACAGTGTAAGTGATGGTGGCTCTCCCCAACTGAAATGACAAAGAGATGGACTTATCCAGTATGACAACCCAATGATTCCCCAACCCAGTAACTCCTTCCTCGAGGAGCGGGGTATTCCCTTCTAAGTTCAAGTGACAACCAGCTCAAGAGGATGGGGTGAAGAGAAGAATGGACGGTAGCCAGTGTAGCTACATATCCTAGTTCACAAGACCAGTGTAGTCAAGTCATCCAGCTGCAGGGTCACATCATTTGACTTTGATTCTCAAGCTTGCTTATTTTCTATACAACACATATACACTCCGGCAGGCATTTTATTTTTATACAGGCTTGTCCACTTTTTTTGGAGTTTTTTTTAAATACTATATACAACAACATTTACATAGGGAGTTTTCCCTCTTGTGCCAGTAGACTATCCCTCTTTTGAAGCTTTATTGCAACTCACACTCTCCTGTCTTCAAAATTCATCATCACTGGACGGGTTGGGGTGCACTTCCCTCCCTGGAGGACAAATGTTTCCACTTGTGTGCATCTCATACCGGCAAATCCAATCCCCTCACCACTCCAACTGAGTTGAGCCAAGTGGAAGGTGCAGGCGTCCAAGTTAGGTCATTATCAACAAAAGTCGTGCGTGTGCTCCGAAATACTCTACTTAGGCAGTCAAGAATCCATTGAACCAAGTCTCACAATCCTCAAAGAATTAAGTCAACTAGACCTGAAGTACCTCAATTCCAGCTCCTATAAGGTTCATGTTATTTAGGTAGGTTTTAAGGTCCAACCAAGCTCCTATCTCCATATTTTACTTAGACTTGTTCAACTATCAAATTCAATCCAAAAAATGCTAATGCCATGCAAATGCTATGTAGAAAATATTTTTGTGATGCAATTTTCAAAGATTTTGAACTTTTTATGGATTTTTGAAAAGATGACACATATGTATTTTTGTATTTTTCAAAAAGATTTTTCAAATATTTTTGATATTTTTAGTTTTGCAAATGTTTTTGGGATTTTTTAAAACAAAAGATTTTGGTTTCAAAACTAGGTACAAATATTTACATGGGAAGGCATCTTATATTTACAAGAATTAGGTTTTAAGAATTTACAAGGGGTAAGTGGTCAATTTTATAAATGTATTGATAAAGAATTTTAGTGTGATGTCTATATTTCTCAAATTTATTTGAAAGAGATTTTTCAAACAATTTTTGAACACTATAGTCCAAAATGATTTTTACAAATATTTTTACAAACATGTACACACATTTGAAAATCATTTTGCAAAGGGTTTCCAAACAGTATATATAGATTTTTCAAGTATTTTTGCAACCATTTTCAAACCATTTGCAAGTAGTTTTTCGAACATTTTATTTCACACAAACAAAACATTTTTATAAAAGTTGAAAATATTGGGCAAAACATTTTCCAAATAATCATCAAAGGATTTTTCAAAAAGATTTCAAACTATTTTTCAAATATTTTGCAAAAAACATTTTCACCTGATTTATTAACCAGTAAATATAAAAAGAATTTGAGGAATAATAACATCTTTTTATTAAGTATTTTTAATGAATTTAATTAATGTTTTTAGCCATATTTATTAATAAAAATACAAAAGTATGAGTTATGGCTAAAGTATATACGCAGTATATACAACCACCCTATACTTAGCTTGAGCTATGTCCTCATAGATCAGAGAGAAAAAGAGAAGACATAACTCGTACTCTGAAAATAAAGCAAATAAAACATGAAATGAAAGTTTTTTGGATTTTTAAAATATCAAATAAAGTTAGATGAAATATTCACAGGATGAAAGAGTAATTTTGTATTTTCCAGAAAGGTATTTTATATTTTTTGGAATTTTATCTGAATTTCTTTGAAATTTTTATGTTTTCAAGTGTTTTATTTTATAGTAAATATTACTAATTCTACTAAGTAGATAAAACATGTGATTGCAGTAATGACAATATCTTCAAAGATGAAAAGATTTTGAGATGATCTCAAAGCCTTATCTTCAAGAACTTAAGACTTTATAGATAGTGTTCTAAAAGGACTTAATTGTGGATATCTTAGGAGATAGAGATCTTCGAGAATAAGGGTTTCTAATAAGGAATATGGACATACTGGTTATAATAATTATTGAAATACGGTGTCAAAGTACATAATAATTGATAAGATTGAGTATTGGTTGCATAAGATGCAACATTCGCATTGGATACGAGCACTGTTACTAGGGGATATGCAAGTGTCGTAAAAGGACTTGGCATAGTCTCTCGAGAACAGAGTGACAGATCATCTTACATAGCTATTTTTCTATGTGGCTAGCGAGTAGCTCTTTGGGCTAGTGGCTCTTTGGGCCAGTGGGACATTGTTGGACATGCGAGCCCACAGCGAGCCATTATGCAATAAATGTTATTGCTAGATCATTCTCTGATCTGAAATGAAGAATAACTAATTTGCATAATAGGTCCCTTAGTACAATTAGGGTTATGTACCATGGCCATCTTCAAGATCATACAGTTGTTGATTCAATTATTGAATCATAGAGGCTGGTGCTTAGATGAATATCTAAAGAGTTAGATTGAGGACTCATCAAGTGTCGTCAAATGATTATTAAGAGATGATCTCCAACCTGAGTAGGAGACGGCAATCCTTTCTCACTTGGCTGATATCTGACCGACCTCTTGATGCAGGTCCTCTGCATGTGAATAGAGATTTGGAGGTGTCAGATTAGTTAGGTCAAATAGTTGACTTAACGAGATCGAGATAACCAAAGACCTATGTCGTATGCTGTCACGATATAGGAATGCATCCTCTGACCGGAGACAGATGTGTTACTATATGTTTGAGTACATACATTTGGCAGACCAATAGGTTGATGACCTAATCAAGGTCTATACATCAGCATGCTGGTGTGCATATAAGGGCATATCAGTAAAACGATCTCTCAAAGGGATCGTACAGGTTCATTTACTAAACCGGAAGACATGAGCTCACTCATGAGATACTGGGAAGAATCAAAATCCGTGCACGGTCATCTTACTTTGGAAGCTTGACTTCATTTGCAGGTTTGATATTTGCTTTTTGGAAAAGTATATGATCAACACCTTGGTATGATATATGCTTTTGGAAAGCATATGATCGACACCAACTCCTAATAGTCAAATGAGAAACTTAATCATAAAACCCTGAAGGAGACAGCCTAAAAGAGATCTAAAAACTTCGGGTTTATTCTGGGTCTTCCAGTATGCAGGATGTACAGGTATTAGGAATGCGTGAGGCTGATGTGATCATAAACAATTGTATAACCATGACACTTCCATTCCGAGGGAGTAATGAAACAGGTCTGGATTTTAGTGACTCCTCTCATAGAGAAGTAATCTGATCTTAGTCCAAATGTCGGACATTGATCTGAATGTGATTCAGATGTAATGAGAAGATTAGATTTGTGGTCTTAATTTAATCAAACATCTATGAGAGGTCCGCAAGATCTGGATTTGAGATGTGGTCTCAATATCCAAGGCACTATACTTGGAACAACACAATCGCCATGTCCTTATCCCAAGTATCCACGGAGAAAGTGTGTTATCCTTGAAAGAGTTCATGGATAATTTCATTGTTGATATGTGTATCCGATCATTGAAAAAATTGATAATTAAAAATGATTTAATTATCATGAATAATATGAATTTGACTCATATTATAAGGAGAGTTATCTGAGATAATTAAATGCGATTTAATAATATAAGGTCCAAATAATGTGAATGTGATTCATGTTATTTGGGCACATGAGAAAAGAGATCCAAGTTGATTAAATGTGATTTAATTATCATGGATATGAAGAATGTATATATCACTATCCATATTAGTCAAATGTATTACGAATGTGATTTATAATATATTAGAGAGAGCATATTATGATTTATATTTATCGATTAATTGTTAATGTGAATTGGATTCACATTGAATGATTGATTGAAAATATAATTACATTTTGTTTTGGATTGTGAATGAGATTCACATAATTTTAATTGCTTGATTGAAGTTTTCACAAGATAATTGTGAATTATTTTTGTGAAAAATATTTACAACAATTGTTGTAAATCTTAGAGATATCATGAGATAAAGAGATCTCATGAGATAATGAGATCTCATGAGATAATGAGATCTCATGAGATGATTGGTAGTCGTCCCTCCTTTTTTAGGGGATGTGGTTAGTCTCCTCATTATCTCCAAGACTAGCCAATTGATTTGATTTGAAATTAGCTTATATTGATTTATCAATATATATTAATTTAAATTAAATTACTTATTGTTGTATTTTTACAACAAGATCATAGCCATTTAAAGAAACACAAATCAATCTCATCCATTGATTGTGTGTTGTCCATGGATTGAGATCCATGGATCCAAAAACCCTATATAAGAAGAGGCACCCCTTGATCTTCGAGTTACAATTAACGGATTCTCTCTCTCCGTCTCTCTTTCTCCACACGTGAAGCCTCTCTCTCTCTCTCATAGTGTTTGTCCACCATGGATCCCTTGTGAGGTCATCATCGCTGCAGCATCGTCGTTATGCTGTCGGATCATCTACTCATGATTTGAAATTAACTTATATTGATTTATCAATATATATTAAATTAAATTAAATTAATTGTTGTTGTGTTTTTACAACAAGATCATAGACATTGAAAGAAACACAAATCAATCTCATCCATTGATCGTGTGTTCTCCATGGATTAAGATCCATGGATCTCAAAACCCTATATAAGAAGAGGTACCCCTTGCTCTTTGAGTTACAATTAACTAATGCTCTCTCTCCCTCTCTCTTTCTCCACGCGCCAAGCCTCTCTCTCTCTCATAGTGTTCGTCCCCCATGGAGCCCTTGTGGGAGTCGTCATCGCTGCAGCACTGTCGTTCATCTACTCGTGAATCTCCATCTCCTTCGATGCGCCTCGCTCATGAAAAAGATGTTGGATCTCGTGTGATGAGATCAGGAGATCCGCCGATTGGATCGTCAACATGGATTGCGAGGAGCACACGTCTCATCAACGTGCTTGCAAGTGTATCCTCAATCGGATCAGACTTGAGACAGAAGGTCTCTTCATTTAGAGACTTGATCGCAACCATGCTTCAAGAGGTAACCTTAGATGAAACGATCCGAGAAATATTCTTGGATCGTGGTTTCATGTCATTTGAAATTTTTAAATTTCACTGCAACGAGCAGCTAGTATGACTAGTCGCTCCCGATCGCATTCAATATGATCCACATGCTTTCGTGATGCGCTTGAGGATCTTTCCATATCCCTCAAGTGGTATCAGAGCCAGGTTGTAGGTTTTGGATGTGATGCATAAACCTAGGAAGATTTCGGCTCGTGAGGGTTCGTGAAAGTTTTGTCGCATTTCAATTTTTGCAGCCCTGTTTTGTGATAAATTTTGGCCTTGTTTAAAATGTCTAAACACGAAATTTTAAATGGATAATGTTACTCATTAAATAAGGAAATCGTGGAATTCGAGTTTGCATAATTTGGATTCCGTCTGCTCAAGTTATGATTTTTTAATGACAACATATCCATTGTTTCGAGGATGGCAAATGATGACTTAATTAAGGAGTTAATTACTATTCTAAAACATTTGTAAACACATGCTAATCATATAGATTCTGTTTTAAATCAAATTAACAAACTTTAAAAACTGATTTTGCATAATTTAGATTTAAAATGAATGAAATATGCTAATTTTAGTAAGTGAGGGTCACTGCTGAAAATTGCAATCCTAATCATTAACCTTGTGATATCATTAAAGAAACTTGTGAAATTAATGGTTAATTTCCCGTAATAATTATGTCTAATATTTGGGAAATATTTGAATGATAGTTGTTCCCATAAATGGCATTGCCTCAACCAATAAATGATTAGATTTGATCTAGATCACCAATTGGTTGCTTGATACACTTTCAACAAACATGTTGCTTGAATATGTTTGGGAATTTGTCTAGCAAATTTCTTTATAAGCAAAAGGATTTTGATTATTAATATATGGTATAATTTTGATTGAAAAACCGATGAACATCTCAAGTACACAATGATCGATTTGGCATTATACTTTCCTGAGGTGGATATGGTGTCTAGTCGGGGAGCGGTGGGGTAGCAGGTTGCACCGTGTGCGGTCTGCCCCACTCCTGTCGGTACTGGCCATGACAGCGGATAGAGTCTCGATAATGTTGGAGAAATCATGTTGTATTTTCTAATTATTTAAATTTGAATTAATAGTACTTTGAGATAATACCATATTTTTCAAGTAACAATCAAGTTTGTTGATTGAATTGGAATGATAATTGATTTAATGTGGTTAAAATAATTATATCCAATTGAAAATATTCTATTATGAATAGATGTGTATTTCCCTTGGAAGAATTAGTTATGTGAATATGATTCATGATAATTAATTGAAATTTGAATAAGAGGTGGAGGATACATAAGTGACATCCATGGTCTCCCGTCAAGGCGAAAGGTTCCGTCGTCAGATACTGTATGTAAGAGACGACTCTTCGAAGTGACAGCTCCTCCATACAATCCATTTGGATCGGGCTCTTCGCTTATCGAAATAGTAAGGACGTATGCATAGTGACCCCAGTATCGGGTCCTCATATATTGGGGCGATATTGGAATGCTCATAGCGAGTTGTATTCCTGTTGACGGTTGGTTCAATTAATGACGGGTCAACATCACCTTAAGGGTGGCGGGTCCGGGTGTTAAAGATCGAATTGGGAGATGCAAGTTGGACTTGCAAGGTGAAATGTGTTCCCGCTTCTTTTTATCCGATTTACAGGTTCTCATATTATTGGGATGTGACAAAGATAAGAAAGAAGATCCCAGATCTTGCTTCAGATATAATGGTAAGTATATCTTTTACATATAAAGTGATTAAGGGAATGAACTTTCAGTGTTGACAAGGCAAGAAAACTTTGATATAAAATTCCTAAATCAAAGTAAAATACGTATGCATATTTGTATATATTTATGCAAATTTCTTATTTTAGATAATCCTCATTAAGCGCATCACGGAAGCGTGAGGATCGCATCATATGCAATCGGGAGCGACTAGTCGCACTAGTTGCTCGAGGCAACGAAATTTAAAATTTTTTTCATGCGATGAAACCACATGATCCAAGAACACTTCTCGGATAGTTTCATCTAAACCACAAACAAATATTAGGGTTACCTCTTGAAGCGTGGTTACGATCGAGTCTCTAAACGAAGAGACCTCCTGTCTCAAGCCCGATCCGACGGAGGAGACGCTAGGGAGCGTGTTGATGAAACACGCGCTCCTCGCAATCCATGTTGATGATCCAAGCAGCAAATCTTCTGATATCATCACACGAGATCCGATGCCTTATTCACGAGTGAGGCACGTCGAAGGAGACGAAGATCCACGAGCAAACAATCCAGAAACATAACGACAATGTTGCGATGATGGAGACTCTCTAGGGATCCATGGTGGACGACCACAATGAGAGAGAGAGAGAGGACGTGTAGAGAATGAGAGAGAGAGAAGTTGTTGTTCACAACTTGTGTATTGTGTTGTTGTAACCATGAAGAGCAAGGGGTGCCTCTCTTTTTATAATATTTTGGAATCCATGGATCTCAATACATGGACAATACAAATCCAATGGCTCACATTGATTTGTGTTTCTTTTAATGACCAAAATTTTGTTGATAAAAAACAATGACAGTTAATTTGATTTAAATTAAATATATATTGATAAATCAATATGATTTAATCCCAAATTAAATCAATCACGCATGGAGATTATGGAATTAAGATTGCCTCCTTCCATAATTTGGGATCCGGTGGCAATCTCATGTAATCTCATTATATCTGATGAGATTACATTATTCCATGGAAATCTCCAATATTTATAACAACACTTGTTGTAAATTATTCTACAAAAATAATTCATAATAATTTTGTGAATATTGCAATCTTGTCATTGGAAAATTGTGAATCACATTCACAACCCAAAATAAAATGTAAATTACATTTTCAAATAACTGTCCAATGTGAATCCAATTCACATCAACATTTAATTAACAAATGTAAGTTACAAATAGCTCTCTCTTATATATTATAAAGTGCATTTATAATATATATGATTAATATGGATATTGCTATCCAGATTATTCATATTCATGATAATTAAATCACATTTAATCATCTTGGATCTCTATTCTCATGTGCCCAAATAATGGAATCACATTCACATTATTTACATCTTTGATAATTAAATCACATTTAATTATCTAAGATAACTCTCTTTATAATATGAATCAAATTCATATTATTATGGTAATTAAATCACATTTAATTATCCATTTTCTCAATGCTCGGATACATATATCAACAATAAAATTATCCTTAACTCTTTCAAGGATAATGCGCTTTCTCCGCGGATACTTGGAGATAAGTACAGTGCGATTGTATTATTCCACATATAGTGACTTGGATATTGAGATCATATCTCAAATCCAGATCTTGCGGACCTCCCATAGATGCTTGATTAAATCAAGACCGCAAATCTAATATTCTCATTGCATCTGAATCACATTCAGATCAATGTCCAACATTTGGACCAAGATCAGATTACTTCTCTACTGAAAGGAGTCACTAAAATCCAGACCCGTCCATCACTCCCTAGGATTGGAAGCGTCATAATTATACAATCGTTTATGATCACATCACCCTGAGGTATTCCTAATACATGTACATCCTGCATACTGGAAGACCAGAATAATCCCGAAGTATGAGATCAATTTTACACCATCTTCTTCAAGGTTTTATCATCGAGTTTCTCAATTGACTATTGGGAGTTGGTATCGATAATATACTTTCCAAAAGCATGTATCATACCCAGGTGCATATACTTTTCAAAAATATATCAAACCTGTAAATTCAGTCAAGCTTCCAAAGCAAGATGACTGTGCATGTAATTTTATTCTCCTCAATATCTCATGAGTGGGCTCATGTCTTCCGGTTTAGTAACTGAACCTGTATGGTCCCTCTGAGAGATCGTATTACTCATATGCCCTTGCATGCACACCAGCGCGCTGGTGTATAAACCTTGATTAGGTCATCAGCCTATTGGTCTGCCAAATGTACATACTCAGACATATAGTAACACAACTATCTCCGGTCAGATGATGTGTGCCTATATCATGACATCATACAATATAGGACTTTGGTTATCTCGATCTCGTTAAGTCAACTCTTTGACCTAACTTATCTAACACCTCTGAATCTCTATTCCTATGCAGAGGACCTACGTCAAGAGGTCGGTTAGATATCAGCCTTTAGAGAAAGGATTACCATCTTATTCTTAGGCCGGAGATCCTCTCTTAATAATCATTTGATGGTGCTTGATGAGTCCTCAATCTAACTCGTTAGATATACTTCCAAGCACCAGCCTTTATGATTCAATAATTGAATCAACAACTGTATGATCATCAAGATGGCCATGGTACATAATCTTAATTGTACTAAGGGACCTATTATGCAAATTAGTTATTATTCATTTCGGATCAGGGAATGATATTTGCAATAACATTTATTGCATAATGGCTAGTTGTGGGCTCGCATGTCAAACAATCTCCCACTAGCCCAAAGAGCCATTAATGGGCTAATCTTTAAACCCACACTCATGTGACAATCATAGGCTATTTAGAAAATAGCTAGGTAAGCTGATCAGTCACTCTGTTCCCAAGAGACTATGCTAAGTCCTTTTACAGCACTTGCATATCCCCACTAATAGTGTTCGCATTCAATGTGAATGTTGCATTTTATGCAACCTATACTCAAAATTATTAGTTATAGTGTCCTTGACATTACAACTCAATAATCATTATAACCAGTATGTAATTTCTAGTATCCTTATCAGAATACCCTTATTCCCGGAGATCTCTATTTCCCAAGGTATCCGTAGTTAAGATCTTTTAGATCACTATCTATAAAGTCTTAATTTCTTGAAGATAAGACTTAGAGATCACTATCTTTAAAGTCTTGTCATCTTTGAAGATATCGTTATTACTGCAATCAAGTGTTTTATCTCCATAGTAGGATTAGTAATAGTTTACTACCCCACTGCATGGTAGACATATGGTTTTTGCACACACTTAGCATACACTCGGCTTCTTGTAACTGATGCACAAGGGTAAGCAGTTCTAGCATTCACTTCCTCAACTCTTTGAGGTGTTATCCCTTCAAATAGGTCAGTACCATATCTTAAGGGAAGGAAGCCTTTCTTGGAATTTTCCAGAATAGAATATGTCCAAGGGGTACCGCTAATGTGACGATCCCAATACCCTCTTCTCTTTGCCTCTAAACAACTTCAGAACTAAGAGCTAAGAGGTATCCTTGAGATCATATCTCAAGGTACGGAGTAGCCATTCAATAAAACACTTATTATTATCCTTAAATCATTTCAAATGATTAGGATATTATCTACATTTAGCATAATGAACACAATGGTATCTCACTAAGCTTAACATGGTACATCTAGATTCTACCTGAAATCATAATATTTATAATTTCATCAAATCTTATGTTCCAACTACAAGAATCTTATTTGAGTCCATAGATGGACTTATTTAGCTTGCACAACTTGCTTTCCTCAACCATGAAGCTCCGGGGATACTTCATGTGAATATCCTCAAAGACGTATTCATAGAGGGTTGTAATATTGACTTCCATCTTGAAGATGTCAAAGTCAAGTTGTGTAGTTACGATTAGCAATATTATGATAGGTTTAAGCATGGTCACTGGAGAGCAAGTCTCATCACAAGCGATATCTTCTCTTCGGTGTGTAGCTCATGGCTACAAGCCGTGCTTTGAAGGTCTCTACCTTCTTATCAGGTTCCCTCTTTCTCTTGAAGATCCATTTACACCTAATAGGTTTTACCCTTATAGGTGGATCCTCGAGGCTCCATATACAACACTTGTATATGAAGTCTTTAGACTTTATTGTTAACATCAATCCTTCCATGTCATGATCCTCATAAGCTTCATTGCTTGAAGTTCGATCATTGTCAGATTTCTCTGACACATGGAATCCATCCTCAAACTCATTTGAAGAGGTATTAGTGTTTCATATTTAATTGTCCTTTTAGTTACCTATTTCAGGAGCTTCATTATCTTCTCAAGACTAAATGAGTTCCTTACTTCATTTTCATCTTGATTCTGAAGATAGTCAACCTCTAAGAATCATATCCTTAGAGATGAGATTGTTTAAGAATCTCAAGGTCATAAAGTAGGTGTCCAATATCCTCCTTTATTTTCCTAATGAAGTAGCACTCTCTTGTGCTAGATTCCAGCTCATTTGCATGAAATCTTATTAAGGGTATATATCGTAGTCTCTACTACATACATACATATATATACATACACACACACCCTAAAACTAAGAGGTAATTATGCTAAGATTCATCATTGATCAAATCATGTCACACATGATCCAATTGCATCTCCCTACAACTCTATTGAGTTAAGGTACATTAGGAGGATTGAGATAGGAATGATATTTCTTTCTCAATAAGGTATTCCTTGAATTCATCTAATGTATAAGCTACCTAGATTAGATCAATTTCATTTTCATCTTCCTTCAAACTTTGGTTCAAAACAAAAATTGTGAAATCTTTGAACATTTTAAAGCTTTCTAAGGTGAAGGGAAGAAATCTCATATCATAAATAATCATTGAATGATATCACATATCATTAATGTTCATTATGATATAGATGATCCACATACATTAATATGTATGAGATTCTGAATACCTTGACATCTTACACAATTTTCATAGCACGGTGTATTGGACATTTTACTTTGAATACAATATTCACAAGTATGTAAGATTTGAATTTTTAGAAAATCTAAAGTTTTTTCTCTTACTAGTCTATTCATCAATAGACAAATGTCCAAGTCTTGATGTCAGATCATTGTCAAATGATCTTCATTCTCCTATTGATCTTTTAAGGTTTAATTGTAGTATTAGAAATGTTAATGAACCATTCATTACTTTTCTAATTTAATAGAGTCCTCTAGATGTAAGATTACTTTCTGAAATATATCCATCATAACTCTTTATGAAGGTCTATCTCAGAAATCATGTTTATTCCCAACCTTTAGAAATAAACAATGAGTGTATCTGATATCTAGGTCATAGAGACATTCTCTAAGACTAACGGCTCTCCCACTGGTATTATGAAGTCTATTATCCAATAGAGATCGTTGCAACAACTGCATCAATATCCATGTGGATGACTTTTAAACCTTAAGATCAAGTTTTCTAGTCTTTTAAAACATATGCAACCATTTGCAAATGTCATTAGAAGAATGCGATACATTTATCAGACTTTGATCTTATCAAATAAGAATGTCAATTTCAATGATCAAATGTAGATATAGATTATTCCGATGCACCATCTGAGTCCTTCTCTAAGGATCCTAGATAGACATACTGTCAATATATCGGCTTATTGCAGCATTGGCATTCATCTAACTCTTTAGATGTCATAAGGAAGTCACAGAAGTACAATCAACACCTTGATTTTCCTTCTTGCTGGGTCAAACCCAAGCTTCCACTGCGCCCCCTTCACCTGTAAACAACAATTGCTTAAGATGAAGGATCTCTTATGTTGAATTCAAAAGATTTCAATATAAGAGCATTTCAACATTTATACATGCTTCATTCAATTCATACAACATGAATATTATGTAGCTTCACGAATGACTTGAGTATGGATAATAGAATGATGACACTTACATACATATTAACTCTTAAACACTTAGGTTCATGTAGGTACTCAAACATTTGAATACATCATCTCCTATAGAGCCATGTCATTCATGATGCAGAGAACCATGTCATTCATGATTAGACCTGGCCATTGGGCCGGGGGCCCGCCCAGCCCGCCCAGTCCGTTCATGGGCCGGGCTTGGGCAAGCGATTTTGGAAATGGGCCGGCCCGGCCCGGCCTGCTCTTTGGCTCGCCCATCAATTGGGCGGGCCGTGGTCATGTGTCAAAAAACCCGGCCCGGCCCGCATATATAAAAATATATGTTTAAAAATTATATTTTAGATACATTTAATATAATATACTTCAAGTTTTTGTTTTACATTATCAATATTACATCTTATTTTATACTTTACATGCAAAGTACCACATATTATGGTTACTTGGATTTAGAAAGATTAGATGATGCTAAAAAAACTTAATTATCTCCATAAATTTAATTAAAAAACTAATTAAAAAATATTTTACATTCGGCCCATGGGCGGCCCGGCCCAGACCTGGGCCGGGCTTGGGCCTTGAAGTATTGCCCATGGACCGGGCCGGGCCGGGCCTTGGACAAGGGGTTTTAAAACCTCGGCCCGATCGGCCCGGCCCATGGCCCGGCCCGGCCCGATTCATGGCCAGGTCTATTCATGATGCAGAGAACCATGTCATTCATGATGCAGAGAACCATGTCATTCATCATGCAGAGAACCATGTCATTCATCATGCAGAGAACCATTCTGTATGATGCAAAGAACCATGTCATTCATGATTAAATATCGAGAGCACATATGTATGCCAAAACATCTTCCTAAATTTATAAGGATTAATTGACAATTATGATCATCATCGATATGTAACTTCCAAAGTACATTTAATGAGAGATCAAGACTATAGAGATGTACAAACCCTAGGGTTGTAGTCATATTGTCTATTTAATTGTCATTCCTCATTATTATGAGGAAACTTGCACATTGCAACCACATACATTATGTGTCCAACTGCATGTACAATAATATTGATCATGTATCCAATCCATGATATTTTACTTATTAGTATTGAGTATAGTATTGAGTGGGTTTAATGAAAGATTATTGGAAATAAGATAATTTTCATAAATGTATATAAATATATATATTACTTGATTTAGGAATTTTTATATCAAAGTTGTCTTGCCTTGTCAACACATACAATCCTACATACAATCCTTGGCGACGGAACCCTTCGCGTTGACGGGAGACATGGATGTCACTTATGTGATCCTCCATATCATATTCAAATTCTAATTAATCATTATGAATCGTATTAATTGCGATTAATTCCTCCAAGGGAAATAACAACTCTATTCATAATAGAGTGTTTTAATTGAATTTCAATTAATCTAATCATATTAAATTGATAATCCAATCAATATCCAACAAACATTCTTTATTGTTACTTGAATTATGGTATTATCTCAAATACATATTATTTCAAATTTTAATAATTAGAAAAAATACACCGTGATCTCTCCTGAATTATCGAGTCCCTACCCGTTGTCATGGCCGGTATCGACGGGAGTGGGACAGACTGCACACAGTGCAACCTGCTACCTCAACGCTCCCCGGCTAGACACCATATCCACCTCGGGAGAGGATAATGCCAAATTGGTCATTGTGTACTTGAGATGATAATCGGTTCTTCAAACGAAGTTATACCATATATAATAATAATCAAAACAGTTTTTATTAACATTATAAGGAGATTTGCTAAATAAATCCCCAATCCTATTCAAGCAACTTTGTTTGTTGGAAAATAGATTGTGTAATCAATTGTGATCTAGATCATACCTCATCAATTGTTGGTTAAGGCAATGTCATTTAAGGAAATAATTATCATCAATTATTTCATAAATATTTATCCATAATTATTTTAGAAAATTAAACCATTTAATTTCACTAATTGATTAAATGACAATCACAAAGTTCTTGATTAGGAAAGTAATTTCCAACAGTGACCCTCACTTACTAAAATTAGCATATCTCAATCAATTTAAATCCAAATTAAGCAAAATAAGTTTTTCAATATTTGCTAATTTGATTTACAACAGAACCTAAGTAATTTGCATGCATTTCTAGGTGTTTCAAAACAGTAATTAACTCCTTAATTACGTTAAGATTCGTAGTCCCCGAAACAGTGAATACATGTTCACTAATTTGATCATAACTTGAGCAAACGGATTCGAAATCATATAAACTCAGATCCTACAGTTTCCTTATTTAATGGGAAACAAAATCTATTTTCGTGTTTAAACAATTAAACAGGGCCAAAAATAATCACAAAACAAAGATGCGAAAATGAAATGTGATAAAATTTTGCAAACCCTAACGAACCCAAGTTTTCCTAGGTTTATGGATCACATCCAAAACCTATAACCTAAGACTTTGATACCACTTGAAGGATATGGGGAGATCCTTAAGTGCATCACAGAAGCGTGAGGATCGCATCGTATGCGATCGGGAGTGACTAGGCGCACTAGTTGCTCTAGACAACGGGATTTAAAAATTTTTTCATGCGATGAAACCACATGATCCAAGAACACTTTTCTTGGATCATTTCATCTAAACCACAAACAAGTATTAGGGCTACCTCTTGAAGCATGGCTGCGATCGAGTGTCTAAACGAAGAGACCTCCTGTCTCAAGTTCAATCCGACGGAGGAGACGCTTGCGAGCATGTTGATGAAACCTGTGCTCCTCGTAATCCATGTTGATGATCCAAACGGCGAAACTCCTGATCTCGTCACACGAGATTTGATGCCTTCTTCACGAGCGAGGTACGTTGAAGGAGATGAAGATCCACGAGCAAACAATCCGGCAGCATAACAACGACGCTGCGATGATGGAAACTCTCTAGGGCTCCATGGTGGACGGACACAATGAGAGAGAGAGAGGACGTGTAGAGAATGAGAGAGAGAGGTTGTTGTTCACAACTTGTGTGTTGTGTTGTTGTAACCAAAAAGAGCAAGGGGTGTCTCTCCTTTTATAATATTTTGGGATCCATGGATCTCAATCCATGGATAATACAAATCCAATGGCTCACATTGATTTGTGTTTCTTTTAATGGCCAAGATTTTGTTGGTAAAAAACAACAATAATTAATGTAATTTAGATTAAATATATATTAATAAATCAATACGATTTAATCCTAAATTAAATCAATCAAACATGGATATTATGGAACGAAGACTGCATCCTTCCAGAATATGGGATTTGATGGCAATCTCATGTAATCTTAGGATATCTCATGAGATTACATTATTCCATGGAAATCTCCAATATTTACAATAACACTTGTTGTAAATTATTCTACAAAAATAATTCATAATTATTTTGTAAATATTGCAATATTGTCATTGGAAAATTGTGAATTACATTTACAACCCAAAGTAAAACGTAAATTACATTTTCAATTAATTGTCCAATGTGAATCCAATTCACATCAACATTTTATTAACAAATGTAAGTTACAAATAACTCTCTCTTATATATTATAAATCACATTTATAATATACATGATTAATATGGATATTGCTATCCACATTATTCACATCCATAATAATTAAATCACATTTAATCATCTTGGATCTCTATTCTCATGTGCCCAAATAAGGTGAATCACATTCACATTATTTATATCTTTGATAATTAAATCACATTTAGTTATCGAAGATAACTCTCCTTATAATATGAATCAAATTCATATTGTTATGGTAATTAAATCACATTTAATTATCTATTTTCTCAATGCTCGGATACACATGTCAACAATGAAATTATCCTGAACTCTTTCAAGGATAATGCGCTTTCTCCGCGGATACTTGGAGATAAGGACAACACGATTGTATTATTCCACGTATAGTGACTTGGATATTGAGATCATATCTCAAATCTAGATCTTGCGGACCTCCCATAGATGCTTGATTAAATCAAGACCGTAAATCCAATCTTCTCATTGCATCTGAATCACATTCAGATCAATGTCCAACATTTAGACCAAGATCAGATTACTTCCCTACTGAAAGGAGTCACTAAAATCCAGACCCATTTCATCACTCCTTAGGAATGGAAGCGTCACGGTTATACAATCATTTATGATCACATCACCCTCAGGTATTCCTAATACCTGTACATCTTGCATACTGGAAGATCCAGAATAATCATGACTATAAGATCAATTTTACACTATCTACTTCAAGGTTTTATCATCGAGTTTCTCAATTGACTATTGGGAGTTGGTATCGATCATATACTTTCAAAAAGCATATATCATACCCAGGTGTTGATCATATACTTTCCAAAAGTATATATCAAACATACAAATTTAGTCAATCTTCCAAAGTGAGACTACCATGTACGGAATTTGATCCCCCCCCCAATATCTCATGAGTGAGCTCATGTCTTCCGATTAGTAACTGGACCTATACGAACCATCTGAGAGATCGTATTACTCATATGCCCTTACATGCACACTAGCGCGCTGGTGTATAGATCTTGATTAGGTCATCAAACTATTGGTCTGCCAAATGTACATACCCAGACATATAGTGAGTAGTAACACATCTGTCTCCGGTCAGAGGATGTGTGCCTATATCATGACAGCATACGATACAGGACTTTGGTTATCTCGATCTCGTTAAGTCAACTCTTTGACCTAACTTATCTAACACCCCTGAATCTCTATTCCTATGTAGAGGACCAGCATCAAGAGGTCGGTTAGATATCAGCCTTTAGAGAAAGGATTGCCATCTCCTTCTCAAGTTGGAGATCCTCTCTTAATAATCATTTGACGGTGCTTGATGAGTCATCAATCTAACTCTTTAGATATTCTTCCAAGCACCAGCCTTTATGATTCAATAATTGAATCAACAGCTGTATGATCATCACGATGGCCATGGTACATAACCTTAGTTGTACTAAGAGACCTATTATGAAAATTAGTTATTCTTCATTTCAGATCAGGGACTGATATTTGCAAAAACAGTTTATTGTATAATGGCTCGCCGTGGGCTAGCATGTCCAACAAAGAGAACGTAAAGCTATACCGATATCTTTGTTATTTTTGTAATATAAGGCATGCATGCAAATTTTAAGTGTACTTCGTATGTAAATGTTGTCTTGACTTTTGTGGCTATATTGTATGTGAACATTTAATCTCACTAATATATGAATTCATGCTTTTTTAAACTTATTTTAATACCATATTTTACGACTTCATTTATATTTATAATTCTGAAAAAAAGGAGAAGCAACAGCTCTGCGGGCAACAGAGCTACTGTTTCTCTTTTTTCTGTTCTGGACAAAAGCAGCCCTCTTGAAGAGGCAGCTTTAGTAGAGACGTCTCTTCAAAATGTGGCTTTAGCTAGAGCCGTCTCTTCAAGAGGCGGCTTCTTACTAAAGCCGCCTTCTAAAGAAACAACTTCCTCTTAACCAAAGCCGCTCTTGAAGAGGCGACTTATCTACGGTACATAATAAAAATAAGGGATATTTACACCCATAACCCTGAGTAATATGGTAATTACCCCAGTAACCCTCGATAAACATGAATTACATCCATAACCTCGAATAACTGTTCCTTTTTACATGCATAACCTTCGTTAGTTTAGCCTATTAACTCAACCAAATAGCTGAGTTAATCTAACCAATCATTGATCCGACGACTGAGGTTAATCGAAAAAAAAAGAAAAAGGAGGTCGGCATCCAGGGGAAGGGGGCTCGACTTGGGCATGGGGTGGGACTGCGTACATGAGCTGGGCACGGGGGCTCCTCGCGGGAGGGTGGTGAGGGTCGAGCAGGAGCACCAGGCGGCGACCGGGAGGAGGCTCTGCGAACGGGAGATGGGCACGGGGGCTCCTCGCGAGAGGGGGGTGAGGGTCGAGCAGAGCAGCACCAGGCGGCGACAGGGGAGGGGGCTCTGCGAACGGGAGCTGGGCACGGGGGCTTCTCGCGGGAGGGGGGTGGGGGGTCTTTCCAGGTCGGAGGCGAGGCGGTGCTTGGGTGCGGGTTGCAGGCGATGAGAGGGGGGGAGGGGGTGTGGGGGGACAGAGGCACGCAGGCAGGGGACAGGGGCACGGTGGGGGGGGGGGGGAGCGGGGTTGCAGGCGATGGAGAGGGGAGGGAGGGGGTGCGGGGATGCACGAGCGGGGGGAGGGGGGGTCTTGCCAGGTCGGAGGCGAGGCGGTGCTTGGGCGGCGAGGGCCCGACCTGGTGCTTGGGGCGGCGATGCACGAGCGGGGGGGGGGGGTCTTGCCAGGTCAGAGGCGAGGCGGTGCTTGGGCGGCAAGGGCCCGACCTGGTGCTTGGGGCGACGATGCACGAGCGGGGGGGGGGGGGGTCTTGCCAGGTCGGAGGCGAGGCGGTGCTTGGGCGGCGAGGGCCCGACCTGGTGCTTGGGCTGCGATGCACGAGCGGGGGGGGGGGGGGGGGGCTCTTGCCAGGTCGGAGGCGAGGCGGGGGGAGCTCCTGTCAGGCGGCTGTGGTAGGTGGGGGGCTCGTGTCGGGCGGCTGTGGCGCGGGGGGCATCTTGTTTCACAGAATGGCATCATGTTGAAAATATGATGTCTTCCGAAGGGCAAAATGGTCAACATATTTCTTTTTCCGTTGGGGTTAACGGAGCATTCAGACGGAAATTGACACGGGGTTATGCCATGTAAAGGTTAAGCATTATTCGGGGTTCTGGGTGTAATTCGTGTTTATCGAGGGCTCCTGGGGTAATTACCATATTACTCAGGGTTATGGGTGTAAATATCCCTAAAAATAAAATTGTCGACACCATACAACCAATAAGATTTTTAAATTGCTTATAGGAGGAATTTCCCCCCCCACACTCTTAATCAGTCTCACGCTTTGTGTATTTCCGATAGTGGACTATTTTTAAGGTGTCTACCATTCTCTTGCCATCCGAATCATCCTCGTCGCCCATGTCTCCTGTTTGCAGAATCCGAAATAAAGGCCTTTATCCCACCAATTTCCCTCAGCCAAACGCACCCTGTTGTAACTCAAAAATAACATGGTGATTGTCATATGTATGTCCCGAGTCAACGTTATCCACAAATTGCGTGACCAACACAATCAAACTTCAAATGTCACAGGGTCTTGGGGGTGTGAATATCCACGGTGCGAAGACCTCCCCAACTCCTCCTCACTTGCCGCCGTCAAGCTCTTTCCGAGCTAGAGCTGTTACCGTCAGCCGAACCCCGCTCGACGCTCCCAACTCTCCGGAACTCCCCAAAATATCCCTGCAGAATCCCCGCAGAATCTCCCCGCTTCCTCAGTAAATCCCCTTCGCCACGAATCGAGGCCCTTTCCCATAAATTTCCCTCTCCACGCGGGACAGAATAGTCAAATCACTCTTCTCACACCTATCCGTTTTGGGCATCCTCTCCCCGGTTCGCCCTCCTCCGGTCCCCCGTTCGCCAGATCGCGCGTCCACTCCCCCTTCCCCCCGATGGATCGCATCGTCGGAGAGAAGTACAAGCTCGGCCGCAAGATCGGCAGCGGATCATTCGGCGAGATCTATCTTGGTGAGTCTCGATTCATCTCTCGATCATTGTTTCCGAGAGGATAGATACTGTCAGTCTCTGCCCGTTTGGTGGTCTCAATGTGGTGTGCGTGCAGCGACTCACGTCGATACGTTCGAGATCGTCGCGGCGAAGATTGTAAGCTTCTACTGCTGTTCGCTTCTAATTTTAATCTGCGGATTTGTTGTATGAAAAATCAAAATCTGATTTAGTATGGACGCAGTGTCGATTTGAGGCGGGACTTGATCGTTGTGATGCGATTATGTGTTACATGGTGTTGGTGGGCGTCAGACACGCGATTTGATGGAGACGGGATGGGTGTACAGTTGGTAGGCTTTAGTTATCTTGTCCCTTTAGGCAAAGGTGTCGCTTCCCGGGACTATGTTCCTCACTTCCCGAGGGTTCCATTGGGCAAGATTTTGGCAGAAGCGATCCTCAAGAAAAACCGTTATCTTGGGCATGGATTATCATTTTTTCATAGGATGATTCATTCGTCGCATGAGGCGTTACTTTACCTACTGAACTATCACCCGTTTCCACCCAAGCTCCCAACATCACAATTCCATCCGGGTTACTTTTTAGTTTAATCAAAACTCAGTGGAATTGCAAATGAAATCAATCTGGAGTGTGCTTCAAACCTGAAAGTTGCTACTCGAAAGAAAACTCAATTCTGTTGCTACCAGTTCGAAGGGAAACTCAATTCTGATACTTTGCTCTATGAACTGTCCCACATGTGGGAATTCATTGTCAGTTTGATTTAATAACTTTCCGACCCTCGTTGAACTCTGGTAAAGATATTGAAGGAGTTAGTAATGATGGAAATTGCTTTGCAGGAGAACAACAAGACCAAACATCCCCAATTGCTGTACGAGGCAAAGCTGTACCATATTCTTGAAGGGGGAAGTAAGAATTTCAACGACGTTGCATTCTTCTTTCTTGTGTTTTTCTGTTACTAGCTTAAGTTTGGCATATCCGGTTTCAGGTGGCATTCCAAACATTAGATGGTGTGGAGTAGATGGGGAGGACAACATTCTCATTCTAGATTTGCTTGGTCCTAGCCTTGAGGACTTGTTTGTCTATTGTGGAAGAAAGTTTTCATTGAAGACTGTGCTAATGCTATCCGACCAAATGGTAAATTTAGTATTCCGATTGCTGCTGGCTAACTATAGTAAAATTGTGTTTTTTAAACATTGAGTTGTAGTTGGTGTTGATTTAGCGAGTAATCCATTTAGTTGACATGGCTAATAGTAGGATTATCCATTGTTGGAAGGATTGGCTAAAATTGAGACATGTTCAAAGGAGGCCAGCTGATGCACCGGTGAGGAGATGCGAGTTTTGGAATGTTGAGCCAGCTAAAAGAGGGTGTGGAAGGCCCAAGAAGTGTGGGAATGAGACTATATGAAGGGATCTTTGTTTTTTGGATCTAAGCCCGAGAATGACCCAAGATAGATCTGAATGGAGGCAACAAATCCATGTAGCCGACCCTACTTAAAGTGGAAAAAGGCTTTGTTGTTGTATTTTGGTCTTCATATCCATATCAAGAAGAGAAACATGTTGAAGGCGGAGAAGCTGAATGATCTTGTGTATGCGCGTTTCAATTTCAACCTGCATGAACGTCGAGTTTAGAAAGAAAGAGATACTCTCTCATCTCGTGATTCGTATGCAAATGGTTGAATGGATCGGAGATGTCGATGCTCATGATGAGGAGGTTTTTCTAGGCTCCAGATTGACATGAGGTGTTGTAGCACATGTTAGTGGTGCCGAAGAGAATTTGGAACCAAGGAGTCAACAAGGTGGATGTGGCAGAAGAGTTTCATTTTCAAGCTCCAATGCTACGTCGATCAATGCATAGGAGTTATATTTATGAATAAAATGAGAGCATATGTATTACAAATTGGTTTATATATTTAAAATAATTAAAAAAATTAAAAATAGATTAATGACCGATTAAATCCGATTACTCTCCCAACCGCTGATTAATCCGTAGTCACTGACCTTGAGGACTGAGTACCGACATTTGCAACCTTGATTCAAAGTCCTAAGAAGATAATGGTTTGGATATTATGGGAACATTATTTTTTCCATGATTGCATGATTCCGAATTGTTTTTGCTAACATTTGATGTTGCTGCTATAATCCTCTGTTATAATTTTTTTGTGATATTAAATCATGTTTAGAATGTTTAAATATGACCCTAAAGGTCATGCCAATGGTTGGTCATGATCGTGGAAATATTCAGATATGAAAAGTTCCCACAGTGTGCTTTTTTTGCATAAATTTCGTAACTGTAAATTATGAATTTTTAGTTAGTGTTTTCTAGTCATGAACCATGGTTAAACACTTTATTACTATCTTAAATTAAACTAGCAAACCACAAAATTTTATTTTCGTGCGATTCCGAGTCCAATCGCCCTAGATATGTGATATTTTGTGGAATATGGTCGGATGATGATATGATCATCTTGATGCTATTTTTATGTGTTTATTATCAACAACAACAAAGCCTTTTCCCGCATTAAGTAGGGTCGGGTACATGGATTCTTTGCCTCCATTCAGATCTATTTTGGGTCATTCTCGGGCTTAGCCAAAAAACTAAGATCCCTTCAGATATTCTCATTCCAACGCTTCTTAGGCCTTACTTGCCCTCTCTTAGCTGGATCAACTTCCCACCTTTGCAAACGGTCATACCACCTTAAGCAGTTTTCTCATATCTTATCCTCAATCGAAGCTACACCTACTTTCCTTCTGATTATATCATTCCGAAACCCATCTTAATGCGTATGTCCACACATCCACCATAACATTTTCATTTCTGCAACTGCCATTCTCTGCACATGTCTATGGTTTACATGCCAACATTCAGATCCATAGAGCATAGCAGGTCTCACAGCTGCTTTGTAAAACCTTCCTTTGATTTTCATAGGAATTTTCTTATCACATAGATTATTAGAGGCTCCTCTCCACTTTAGCGAACCTGTATTTATTCTATGAGTGACATCTCCATCAATTTCACCATCATGATGCAAAATATATCCCAAGTATCTAAAAGAGTCTTTCTTCTGAATGTTACCGTTACCAATCTTCACCTCGATTCCATAACCATTGCTCCCATCAAAAGTGCACTCCATATATTCAGTTTTAGCCCTACTTATACGAAATCCTTTAGTTTCCAATGTATGTCTGCAGACCTCAAGCTTCTCATTTACTCCATCTCTAGTCTCATCAATCAACACAATACCATCAGTGAATAACATACACTCCTGTTTGGTTGCTGGGTTGGACTGGGTTGGCCCAACCCTGGTTACTATTCACAAGGGTACTTCCTCCTCACAGATTACTATTCACCCACCCCAACCCAGCCCAACCCAACCCAGTCCAACCCAGCAACCAAACATGCCCTAAGGTATCTCATCCTGAATATGATTACTCAACTCGTTTATAATCAAATTAAAAAGGAATGGAATCAAAGTTGAACCCTGATGCAGACCAATGCCGATGTCAAAATAGTTAGTCTTCCTATACTGGATCCTTACACAAGATGAAGCCCTGTCATACATATCCTTTTGAGGTTAATGTGTAGGACAAGTACTTGTCTCTTCTCCCAAACTCTCCATAATATCTCCCGCGGGACATGATCATAAGCCTTCTCCAAATCAATAAAAATCATATGGAGGTTCTTCCTTTTAATGCTATAAATCTCCATTGTTCTCCGTAACAAGTCAATGACTGCAATAGTTAAGTGACCTGGCATGAAATCGAATTGATTTACTTTTACTTTGGAAACTTATCTCAACCTTCTTTAGATCACACATTCCTGAATTTTCATAGTATGACTCATTAACTTGATATCTCTATAATTCAAACAATTTTGAATGTCTCCTTTGTTCTTATAAAGAGGCACCACGATGCTTCTCCTCCAATCTTCATGCATTTTCTTGCTTCGCTAAATAACATTGAAGAAATTTGTAAGCCATTAGGTCATACACCTTTCTCAAGTTTTGTAACCTTCAAAGCCGCCTCTATTTCCTTCCTTTATATTCATTTATAGATTGCACGATTCAAGTAACTTTCACTACTAGTTAGATCTCCCAAAATGAACTCTTTATTTCCTTCCCCAATGAAAAGCTTATGGAAATACTACTTCCGTTTAGACTTTATATTCTTTTGAGTAACAAGCATGTATCCATCATCCTTAATGCATCTCACTTGAGAAAGATCTTTGGTCTTTCTTTCTCTTGCTTTAGCCTTAATATGAACATATGTTTCTGGCTCTCTTTATAGTTGAGATTTTTGTACAAAACTTCATAAGCTTTTGACTTAGCATCGCTTACAGCCTTCTTTACTTTCTTCTTCGCTATTTTGTAGTTTGTGATATTTTCCTCTATTCCATCCTTAGACATGGCTTTAAAGTTTGCTTTTTTAATTTTAAGCTTCTCTTGCACATCTCCACTCCGCCGCTAAGTCTCCTTTTGGACTGGAGCTCATCCCTTTGACTTTCCTAGCATCTCTTTGTCTACCCTTCAGATACAAGATGCTACCGCCTCCTACATCACGTTTGCACTTCCATTACAATCCCAAGATAAGTCCTCTAAAACCTTCTCCCTAAAGCTTTATTGCTTCAAATGAAGATTCCACCATCTAGTTCTCCTGATCCTGAAAACCCACTTTTTCTTTACCAGTCCTTATTTACACGTCCATGACTAACAAGCGATGTTGGGTTGTCAAACTCTCTCATGGAATTACTTTGCAGTCTTTTCAACACAACCTATCTCTTTTCCTCAATACAAAGTAATCTATCTATGTTCTAGTCGGGCCATTCTTATATGTAATTAATGCTCCTCCCTCTTTTTGAAGAGAGTGTTTGCTATGAAAAGATCATAAGCCGTTACAAAATCCAGAATGACTTTCTCCTCTTCATTTCTATCCCCGAAGCCATAGCCTCTATGGACACTAACATACCTGAAGCATCCTTTCCTACATGTCCATTAAGATCACCTAGGAAAATCATCTCTCTTTGTGGGATTTCTTGCATAAAAACCAATATTTTTATATGTTTATCATTCAAAATAAATCATATTTCCTCAAAATAAATCATGGAAATTTGATATATATCCTGATTAATTGCAGGAATAAATATTTAGAGAAATATTTAAATTTCCATCAACTTTTGAATGATTGCTTCATTAAAGAAATTAAATTTGAACTACAATCATTGTAAATAGATAATTCAAATGCAAAAATAATTGGCTGCTTGTTTTATTAAAATTTTGTGGATATTAAGAAGGTTTTTATTCCAATTTCAATGAGAGATTATTATATAGTATAATGCACGGTCGAAAGTGAAGGGAGGCGGATAAGGCATGACGTATTAGGGAAGCGTGTGTACCAGATCAAATACTATCAAAAAACTGACTTGTCGTACACGTCACGATAGCAGCGAAATTTTAAAAATTGCGATGAAACCACGGATTGGAAACCATTCCCAATCTGTTCTATCAATATCACATGAGTATAGAATCACCTCTTAAAGTATGAATGTGATCTACAAGTCTCTAAAGCAAGATACCTTCTGTCAGAAGTCTAATCCGACGAAGATAACACTTGTGGGTGCGGGGATGAGCCACGTACTTCCCGTAATCCAATGTGACGATGTGGATCTCCTTGCTCCTGATTTTTTCGTACGAAATCATCATTCTTCATTGTGATCTCAAAGAACTAAAGATGAATAAACTCTACACGAGATCGATCGAATTGATCCGGCAATGTAACAATAGGATTATCCACCATTAAGAGTATTATCCCTACAAGGAGACGTCCCTGTGAGGTAATAGGGAACATCCAACATTAAAGACATTATCCCGGTGAGGGACATCCCTTGGAGAGAGAGAAAGGAGAGACTTGTTGCTCCTGAAATGGTTGAGGAAGGCACGTCCTGCCTCTCATTTTATACTTTTTCGGATCGTTAGGATTGCAATCCTAATTGTTGGATCAATAGTTAAGATTGAAGGAGCTTTTAACTACTTTTATGATTGAAAGAACTCTCAACAACTTTTATGATTGGAGTTGATAACAATTATAAACTTAATCCTTTTTTCATCCTTCAACAAATCGACAAGTAAATAATTAAAAAAATAGAAAAATATGAGAGAGAGAATACGGTGGACGTCCACCATGGTGGGGACTACCATGAGGGCCCGTTCGGTTGGGGGGTTACCCCCAATTTGGACGGGTTACCCCCAAACCCCATATTCCTAACCCACTAGTGGGGTCCACTCCCTTCCCATCAAAAAAATTATATATTATACCATCATTTTTTTTGAAAGCTCAAAAAAGGGGGAGTCACTCGATCGTGATCGCCTCAATATATTAAAAATAAGGAAATATACAAAGGAAAAATAAAAGAGAAACTGTACAAAGACGGCCCACTGAGAAGAAGCCCACTAAGGAAGGGCCCCCCCCAAAAACCATCATAAGACTAGCCAGTGTCCCAATCCTGTAAGAGGCGCTTGGCACAAATAATGATATTTTCTTTGTAAAACCGCTGTGCTGAAAAGATCGCCTCGTTCCTCCCAAGCCAGATGCTCCACACCCGAGCGATTGGATCCAGTATAAGCCTCCTGTCCCTGCCCCTAATGGAGATCAAGCTGTCGCATAATGCTGGAAATGAGACGTGATTGATCCAAGGGAGGTCCTCTCAAATCGAGCACACGTGACCGCATTCGAAGAATAGGTGAGATATTGTTTCCTGTTCCGCCCCATAAAGGCCACACAATGGGTCAACATTCGGAAAGAGAATTGCACATCGATCGCGCGTCAAAAGCCGCCCACGACGAAGAAGCCATAAAAAACCCCCAATGCGTTCCGGAAGCTTTAGTCCCCATAAGAAGCGACAATCACACAGCAAAATATCATCATCGGCAATGAAGGGAGAGGAGATAGCAAAATAAGCCTTACGAGAGGTGAAGGGCCCATCCTTCCAAGCCCAATGATCGCGCATAGCAGACGACCGAGGAGAGTCACCAAGGAGAGCCATTAAGGATAGGTAATCGTGCATCCACTGATCAAACATGGAGGCACTGATGATAGGGTTCCAGCTACCAACGTCCCAGCAAGAGGCCACCGACGCGTCTTTGTCCTGTACCAATGCAAAAAGCCTTGGAAACAATATGTCAAAGGCACCCCTTCCCGACCAGTCGTCGGTCCAAAAACGAAAGCAGCATCCATCGCCCAGCACCAGCGAGAACAAGGAACGAAATTGCCTGAAAGCGGCCGTCCCGTCACGCCACGCCAGAAGGGAGAAAGGAGGCAAATAGAATTCCCATTGAAGCCATCCAAAAAATCCTGACCAAGCAGAGCGCGCAGGACATTAAGCATAAAATTTTCGTCCGATCCCCACACCCTAGCTGCCCATTTGAGAAGTAGAGCCTCGTTCGCCAAATGCAGATGCCTCACACCCAAGCCCCCCTGATGCTTGGGCCGAGCCACGTCATTCCAACCCACAAGGTGAACCCCGCGTCTCCCCTCCCCCTTGCAGCCCCACAAGAAACCACGCAAAATCCTTTCAAGCCTAAGGCGAATCCCCTTAGGCATTCCACGGACCGTGAAAGAATATATAGGAATAGAGGAAAGAACGGCCTTCAAAAGCACCAATCGCCCCCCCTAGTCAACATCACAACGCGCCACCCCGCGAGACGCCCCTCCATCTTTTTCAAATTTTACTCATCTTTTTCTTATACCATCATATCATCTAAAAATCATAAAATACTCAACTTCTACTCACTATTCCAAACTTCAATACAACCACATCATAACAACTACCCACTTTTTCAAATTTTAATACAATCATATCATAATAACTACCAACTTTTTCAAATTTCAATACAATCACATCACACAAACCCTCCCAACCCTTAACCCACCAACCAAACACACAAACACAAAAACGGGTTATCCTCCCCCGGATAACCCACGAACCAAACACACCCTGAATGTCCACCCATTATCTCCTCACTTTTTCTCTTTTCTTTTTCATTCATTTATTTAATGATTTATTTATAAAAACAATTATCATCAAATAATTCCAAATTTTTTGTGATAATTGCATAAAGCCACCAACAAAATATGAATCATATTCATATGTCCAAAACTAAATGTAGATCATATTTACATTTATTATATAATGTGAATCCAATTCACATTAACTGTATATTTGTGAATCATATTCACAATCAAGTCTTAATAGGATAATGTGGATTTTATCCACACTATCTAAGATTATTGTGGATAATACTATCCACATTAATCTTATCAGGATAATTAAATCTCATTTAATCATCCTAAAATCCTCTTGGTACGTATCCAAAAAACAATATGAATCTTATCCACATTTATTCTTTTTTTGAGAGAAATGACGGGTGTCATCCCAAGTTGGGATCCACCACAAAGTATATATATGTATAGATAAAAGAAGTATACGTTACATTATATCACCATCACCATGATATACAAAGAGCCCTACAATGTTAAGTATATTCTCTATATAAAACGTCTGCCCACCAAATGGCCCCGTTCCTGTGCACCAAATTGCCCATATCAACGCAAAAGAATATACACTGTCCTCGTGCCCAAAACCGCAAACCGCTCTAACATCTCTCCAGAATGTGGGACAATCCGACCTGACGAGCCACAAAATAATGGCCCTGCTCCACACCTCTGCGTAAACAGGATAAGAAAAGAAAAGATGGTCCATCCTCCACTCTCTGCCCGCATCTGTCACAAGTAGTCCTCCACACCAAGCAACTGACTCCGATGTACCTTGGTAAGAGTCTTCCCTAGTCTCAGGAGCCAAAAGAAAACCTTAACATGGTTTGACACCTTGCTTCTCCAAATCAGGCTAGCATCCACTTGAACCTCAATGCGTACCTCAACCCCATCCATCACCAAAAAACGATACACCTTAATTGTAAACCTTCCATCTCCCTATGAAAAATTGTCCTTGGCTGAAGTAGGGCCCACAAACTGCGTCAACTCTGCCTGCACCTGAAAGAGCTCCTCCACCCTCCGGTCCGACAAACCGGATGAGAATTCTAGAAACCATGAACCCCTATCCCAAATTTGCCGCACCAGCTCCTCCTTATTCCTCGCCAGCTGAAAGAGGCGTGGGAAACGATCCCCCATCTCTCTATCCCCCGTCCAATCATCTACCAAAAACGAAATCTCGCTCCATCCCCAAGGATCGGTCTTAATTCGCTTGCCACCTCCGGAACGATTTTAGTAATCCCCTTCCACAAGGATGACATAAGGCACCCTTGGAGGACCTCAAGCAAATAGACATCTCATATATCTTCCTCATAAGATGACATACCAGGTCATCAGTCTTCCCCCATAATCGCACCATCCATTTCACCATAAAAGTCTTATTCATCTCCTCCACCCGCAACACACCCAAACCACCCATCTTCTTAGACGTAATCACCTTGGCCTAGTCTACCAAGTGAAATCCTTTTTTAACATGTCGACCGCCAGATCAGAAAAATTGTCTCATCAATGTCTCGATTTTAATACGCACCCCGACAAACAACAACCTCGTGGAGCAAAAGAAAATTGGAATTGCAAAAAGAACATGCTTCAGGAGAACCAACATCTCTCTTTTAGAGAGCATCGACGCCTTCTAGCCCGCCAACCTCCCCTCCAATCTCTCCATCAAAATTTGCCAATCTTTCGACTTCGGTTTCCCCATCACTTGAGGGAGCTTCAAATATGTCACCGACAAGGTAGCCGAAGGGCACCCTAACACCACCTTCACATCCCGCAACTCCTACTCCGAGAGCCCAAACGACACCATCGTCGATTTGTCCCTATTGATCTGGAGTCCCATGCACCGCCCTGAAAATGTCCATGATACGTGATGCCCGACGTATCTTCTCCGCCTCCACTCCAAGGAATAGAACAATGGTCATCCGCATATTGCATAAGCGGGATGGAGATCTCATCTTTCATGAATCCAGAGCACCATTCTCCACTCGTTGCCTACCTCATCAGAACAGCTAACACATCCATCACAATCACAAAGAGAAGAGGCGTCAGCGAGCAACCTTGTCGGATTCCTCTCCGAGGTTGGAAAAAACCCCCCTCCGGTGTACAATTGACAAGTACATCATGGGATGCAATAGTAACACACCATTTGATCTACGCAATCCACAACTTAGGAAGTCCTCTCTTCTGCAAAGAAGGCCACATGAACCTCCAATCAAATGCAGTCGTAAGCTTTGGAAAAATCCACCTTCCAAATCACACCTTTTCCCTTACTTCTATTCCAATCCGTTATCGTTTCCGAAGCCATCGCCAACCCATCCGCCATGGCTCTCCCGGGAACAAATGTTGTCCGCTTAGGTGAAATGACTCGGTGTAGCACTTCCCTCAACTGATTAGCAAGAATCTTTGAAGGTCCCCTCTGAACCCCTTCCCTCTCCCTCAACTGCTCCACACCCCAAGATCGGCTTGCTGCCATCCACCCTCACGATCCCGAATATCCTTAAGCATCCCCAAGCTAATGTATATCTTGAACCGCCTCTGCCTCCTTTGCTACTTGAGCCCACGCCGCGAATATCTCCAGCCAAAACGACCATCATTATTACCATCTGTCGCCTGAAATGAAACATCCTTACTGCCCTCCTCATAGCTAGCCTATCCATCCCCTCAACAACCGGATCCACCCCGCTCGCAACCCCCTCGAGATAATGTAGGTCCCACTGCCAAAGGACCTGCACCTTCGTCATATATCACCATCAGATCCTCGCCACACGGGGTCTTCGCGTAGACACTTCCCAACTCCACTAGAGGGTCCGCTGGAGGAACAGACCCGCGAGACTCCCCCAAGCATCCTTCATGATCCACCAGATCCCGTTGCGGATCAAAACTCAGATGTGCATTGAGTTCGCAAAGAGAAGGCCATCCAGATCTAGAGAGTAGCTCCCACCCGGGTTCGTTGTGGAGTGTACACTCGAATCCAAACTCACCCGGTCAACTCAGATTCGCGACCGCCACCCCGCCCAGATCCGAGCTATCTGCTGGATCCCCAAAATCTCGCCCGCTCACATAGTAACCACCTCCCGGATCCGCCTTGAAGATGCCTCCCGAATTCGCCACAGGATCCTCTTCCACCAATACCTCTACATACGAAGGGCCCTCCTCCCGAGTCTTCAATGGTGCCTCGGGAGACGCACCATGGCTTCTTCCTGAAGGCACACCACTTTTATTTGAAAAAGGAAATCCCGATTTGAAAGGCCGGAAGGCTTCCCTTTCGAAATTGGAAAAGCTCTCGCATCCGACACATAGAACATCTCCGGCGTCCCCGCATAGGTCCAACCCATCGGCCCAGCATCCCGCACCTTCAAATGAAAGAGACCGCCTTTGAACTTCGCATCGAACCACAATGGCAACGATCGAGCAAACCACGTCCTCATCACCAGCACTTCGAGCGGTTGTCCACACCGAAGCCCATCGGAGATGACGCGCTCGACGAACCGGATCGAGCATAACATGAATTGCCTCCACACTTCTTTCGAGTAGAGGGAGGCCACTTACCAAGATCTGGCTCTCTTCCAACCAAGCACCCAACACTCTATCCCACAACAAAGGGAGTCTGTCCTCCAATACACCCACCCCTCTACGCGACAAGAAAGCTCTAGCAGCCGCCGCATCTCGTCCTCCTCCTCAGAAAGGTCATACGCGTAGACTACACATCCATCGAGCTTGATAACATCCCCTTCTAAAGTACTTCCAAGCACGGGACCAATGTCCTCCATCGCATTCGCTAAATACTTTCCTTCTCTTTTGCATACCCCGACAAGACATCTCCCCCTCGATGGCGCCCGCAAGGCAACGCTCGCATCACTCCCACTCGTCTGCTCGCCCGCAACGCCATTCGCAGCACCCCTACTTGCCAGCCCGCTCGTAGCACCTTCAGCAGTACCCCCATTGCCGCCAGGCTTCAAAATCATTGTCCCTCAGACCCTAGAACAACGAAATCTACGATGGCCACATCTCGCACACGCGAAGCACCACATCGGATCAGAACACTCTGTCGCTTGGTGAATGGTGACTACACCTTCCCCTGAAACGCATCACATTTCCCCTTCGTCGAGCATGCACGGATCCCTGCGTTGCCCTCCCACCCTTCCGACGCACCCCTCAACCCTCCTCCAACCACTCTTGCTCTTGCTCATGGCTCTCCCCCAATACACATTATTCTTGGATAACTTCGGAAAACACTATTTAGGATAATGTTATCCACGATAATTCAATCTATTTAAATTATCCTCAATCCTCCTCTTCCTCAAGTGGTTCAATCCTCATTAAATAGTCTCAATTCTTAGATTTATTTCTATATGAACATTCCTTAAACTCCTTTGAGGATAGTGTGCCTTCTCCCGGATACTTGGAGATAGGGTCGAGACGATTGTATATCCGTGTATAGTGACTTGGATAATGAGATCTAATATCATATCCAAATCTAGAAGGCCTCTCAGAGATGTATGATCATGCAGACAAAGTACCCAATCTTCTTATTGTCTCTGTATCTAATTCATATCATTTGGACTAAGATTGGAAAACTAGTTCACTGAGCAGGGTCACTAATTTCCAAACATGTTTCATTACTCCCTCAGAATGGAGGCATCATAGTATACAATTGTTTAAGAACACATCACCTTGAGTATTCCTCATATTCGTACATCCTGCATATTGAAAAACTATTGGTAGGTTTATTATTCGACCATCTCCTTCTCAGAATGGAGTTTCTTTTTTGATAATCACTTGATGGTTCGGTTGAGTCCTCAACGAATCTTTATGATCCAACATTTGGATCAATAGCTGTATCATATCAAGATGGCTACAGTACATAACTCTAATTATACGAAGGGACCTAGTATGCAAATTAGTTATTATTCATTTCGGATTAAGGAGTGATTTGCTATAACTTTTATCGCATAATGCCTCACCATGGGCACTCATATCCAACAATCTCCCACTAGCCCAAAGAGCCATTACCGGATTAATCTTTAAACTCACACTCGTGTGCTTATCATAAGCCATGCGGATATTACATCTCGGTCGGTTGATTAGTCACTCTCTTCCAAGAGACTATGCCAAGTCCTTTTATAGACTTGCATATCCTTTGATAACAGTGCTCGCATCCATTGCGAATGTTGCATCTTATGCAACCGATGCTCAATTTTGTTAATGCAGTCACAGTGCCTTGCACAACAACTTAACAATTAAAAATAAATAACCAGTAAGGGCAACATCCTTATGCTTAGAGATCTCTCTCCTTAGACAAAGACATAGTCTTAAGTCTTTCAAGGTATCTGAAGACTTGGAAATCACTATCTCTACTATCTTAAGTCCTTGAAGTTGTTCTATTACGACAATCAAGTGTTTCCTCTAACAGATACTACTCCCAGTGCGTGGAAAATATCTTGACTTGGTACAAATCATGGCATACCAGGCTTCATGTAGATGATGCACAATGGCATGCAGTTATAGTATAACACTTCGAGGTGTTACCCTTTAGATAGATCAGTACCATATTTTAAGAAAAGAAGCCTTTCTTGGTATTTTCCATGTAAGATTTGTTCAGTACCCTTAATTTGATGGCCCTAATGCCTTCTCTTCTTTGATCTTGAACAAATTCAAAACTAACATTCATGAGGCATCTTTGAGATCTTTTATCTCAACGGTATGAGACAACCAGATTATAAAATACTTATCATCATCCTTATATCCTTTCAAATGATTAGGATATCATCTACGTTTAACATGATGAACACAATGACACTCTCACTAAGTTCATATGGTTTATCAAGATTATGTCTAAAATCATAGCCTTTATAATATCATCAAATTTGATGTTCCAACTTCAAGAAGCTTGTTTGAATCCATAGATGGGTTTTCTTAGCTTGTGCACTTTTTATTCCTCAATTATGAAGCCCTGGGGCTACATCATGTGAATATCCTTGTTGAGATATTCATTGAGGAATCCGGTCTTGACTTCCATTTTCTAGATGTTATAATCAAGTTGTTTTGCTATTGTTAGCAATATCTTGGAGTCTACTTTAGACTTTATTACTAACATCCATCTATCCATGACATAATCCTCAAATGCTCAATCATATGAAATTAGATTATTGTCAGACTCTTCTAACACATGGTATCAATGCCTTTTAGGTGGTTTAATCACCCTCGAACTCTTTTGAAGAAGCACGAGTGTTTTATCTTCAATTGTCTTCTTAGTTTATGGTTTAGGAACCTCATTATCCTGTATGGATTTTATGAGTTCCTTTACTTCATTTTTATCTTGACTCTTAAGTAAGTCATCCTCAAGAATCATATCCTTAGTGATGAATTTATAAGAATATCATGGTCATAACATTGGTATCCAATACCGTTCTTTATACATCCAATGAAGTAGCACTCTTTAATGCGAGATTCTAGCATCTTCGCTTGGAATCTAGTTTAGGATATATGTTGCAGCCTATACTGCATATCCTTAGAAACTAAACGATAATTGTGTTATGAATTATCATTGATCTAACCATCTCCAACATGATCTTGTTGTATCTCCCTACTATTCTACTGAGCTGAAGTATTCCTGGAGGAGTGAGATAGGAAAATTTTTTCCTTTTTCTCTAAGGTATTCCTTAAATTCATCTGACATGTATTCATTACCTTGGTCAGATCGAATTGTATACATCTTCCTTCCAACTTTGGTTCTCAATCAAAATTGTGAAATCAATTCAAAGACATGTAAGGAAGAATTCTCACACCGCGAATGATCATCAATAGATATCACATATCATTAATGTTCATTATAGTATGGATGGTCTGCATATATCATATGTATGAGGTCTTGAATACCTCCACATCTTACATCATTCCTGAAGAAGCGTGCCCTAAAAAATTTAATTTGAATACAATATTCATAAGTATGTATGTTCTGAACTTCTAGACAATCTAAAGGTTCACATCTCACTAGTCTAATGATCTTATCATTAGGCACATGTTTAATTCTTGATGCTAGATCATCGTCAAATGATCTTCGTTATCCTCTTGATCTTAAAGCTTTAATTTTCAGTATTAGAAATGTCAATGAAGCATTCATTAATATTCTAATTCCATAGAGTCCTTTAGTTGTTAGATTACCTTCTGAAATATATCCATAGTAACATTTTACGATAGGTCTATCTTAGAATGTATGTCTATCTCTAACAAGTTTAGAAATAGATAGTGAATCATTTTTAATATCTAGTCACATAGACATTCTCTAAGACTAAGGACTCTCTCACTGGAATGAGGTAGTTTATCTATCAATGGTGATTGTTGCATTGATTAAATCAAATCTCATGTAGATGACTATCAACTTTTAGATGAAGTTCAGTAATCTTTAAAAACATATGCAACCGATTGCAAGTGTTAGTAGAAGAACAAAATACAACTATCCAACTTAATCATTGTCTAACTTGTAAGTTGGTTCCAATGATGAATTGTATATATAGGATTTGTCGATGTAATATCCGAGTCCTTCTCTAAGGATTATAGATATTCTGGATAGTCATACTCCCCCTATATTTTTTTATTGCAGTATTGACAATCATCTAACTATTTGGATGCAGAAGTTCTAGAAGTATGATCAACTCTTTGACATTTCTTTGTCATATGGGTTGGGTCCATGCTTCCGCTGCACTTCTTTGATCCTTAATAACCTTTTCTTAAGATAAAATATCTCTCTATTTGAACATGTCCTCAAAGGACATCAACCTGAAAGTATTTCAACATTTATACTTGCTTCATCCCTTTTATGAAATTATGAAGATTCATTAAGGACTTGGGTAGAAATAGTACAATGATGACCTCACCATATCCACATCCATCTCGACTCTTAATACTTTGATTTATCTAGGCACTCAAACATTTTGAGTACATCATCTTCTATGGAGCTACCGGTCTGCATAATATAGTGAACCATGTCCTATATGATCAAATGTTAAGAGTACATATCTTTGCCAAAATATCTTAATCATGGATCATATCCTTAATAGTGGTTATGATTGGGTATAAATATCGGTTTAAATAAATTTGAAACAAGATATTTTGCATAAATATTTACTTTGATTAAGGTTATTATTATTTTACATCAAAGTTATCTCAATTTTTATTACTTTAAGAGTTTATTCCCTTTCCAATTTTCAAAGCATGAGGCATGCCGACCAAAATACCTCAAACGAGATTTGGGATCTCCCTTTCACTTTTGTCACACCCCAATTATATGAGAAAATGCAACTACAATGAAGGAAATGGGAACTCTTTCCGCCTTGCAAGTTCAACTTGCACTCCCAATTCGGTCTTTGACACCCGAGCCCACTACCCCTAAGGTGGTGTTGACCTGTTGCCAATTGAACCAACTGACAACATGAATAGAACTCGCTATGCGTAATCCAATACCGCCACAATTATTTGGGGATCAATATTGGGGTCACTATGCAAATGACCTCTCTCTTTCGAGAAGAAGAGAACTCGATCATGTGCGCTTGTATATTGGAGATATGACTTCGCATGAGCATCTCCGAAACACAATCCATGACGATGTTACTCTCCGCCTTGACGGAAGTCCATGGATGTTACCATATGATCCTCCGTATCCCGATCAAATTCTGATTAACCAATTTGAATTATATTCTTATGATCAACCTTACAAGAGAAATCCAGTCTATTTAATACAATGTTTACTGTGAAAATTTGGATCATTAATTTAATCATATTAAATTATCGATCCAATTCAACCAACAAACAATTCTTGCTTGATGTTTTATTATATAGCGTACGCTCTTACAAGTACGTGGTTTTTCCAATTTTAGTTGTTAAAGTATGTCTTAACCACGCATCATGCTATACTTCCTTGAAACATATCCGACCAGACACTCGAATTATGCTGGGAAGGAGCATTTCCTTGCATTGCAAGGTGCTAATTAAGAAACCAAGCCTGCATACCCGGCTTGAACACCATCTCCATTACAATTCAGAACGACAAAATTGGTTTTATTTGTACTTGCAGTTTTATCGATCATTTTTGATCGGCATGATAGTATATAATAATCTCTCTTAGAAGTTTGAAACTAAAACCAATTTAATTATCACAAATTTCTAAGATATTAAGCAACTAACTGTTTTTACATCCGAATTATCTGGTTACAACAATTGCAGTTCAAATTCGGTTTCTATCATGAAACAATTATACAAAAGTTGTTGGCAATTTAAATATTTCTCTAAATATATATTTCAACAATTAATCAGGGCATATCACATATTTCCATGATTTATTTTGAATGATAAACACATAAGAAATGCTATCAAGATGATTATATCATCCTCCGACCATACTCCACACACAGATCTGGGATTCAGAATCATGTGAAATAAAATTGTACGGTTACTGGTTTAATTTATGATATTAATAAAGTATTTTATCAAGTTTCATGAAAAGAGTAACTGAAAATTCGTTATTTACAATTATGAAATTTATACAAAAACAACACATTGTGGGAACCCTTTCGTATCCGAATCTTTGCCCGATCATAACCAACTATTAGCCCGACATTTGGAGTCATATTTAGACATTCTAAATATGATTTAATATCCAAAACACATTCATAACATGAGCTTATAGCAGTAATATCAAATGTTTGCAAAATAATTCAGAATCGCACAATCGTGGAAAAAACTATTGTTCTCGCTATTCGATATCCAAAGACTTATCTTTCAAGGACTTTGGATCATATCCAGGACTTCTAACCAAAGCTGTGATATCACTTGAAGGAAAGTAGATAAGGTCTCGCGTATCACAGAAGCGTATTTATCGGATTAAATCTGATCAAAAAACTGACTTGTCATACAAGTCACGATAGCAACGGAATTTTTAAAAAAATAAATGGTTCCACATGAATTGGGAACCATTCCCAATCCGTTCCATCAATAGCACATGGGTATAGAATTATCTCTTGAAGTGTGAATGTGATCCTCAAGTCTCTAATGTAGGAGACCTACTGTTTGAAGTTCGACCAAACATAGATAACACTTACGGGCACAAGGATGAGCCACACACTTATCGCAATCCAGAGACGACGTGGAACTCCTTGCTCCTTATTTTGTCATATTAAATCATCCTTCTTCATCGTGATCCCAAAGAATTAAAGATGAAGAAACTCTACACGAGATCAATCAAATCGATTCGGTAGGGTACCAACATGGTTATCCGCCATTAAGGGTATTATCCTTAAAAAGGGGCGGTTCTGTGAGTTAAGGGTGAACATCCAACATTAAGGACATTATCCTAGTGAGGGGACATTCCTTAGACAGAGAGGGAGATACTTGTTGCTCTTGGAATAAATGAGGAAGGCATGGCCTGCCTCTTATTTTATACTTTTTCGAACTATTAGGATTGCAATCCTAATTGTTGGATCAATGGTCAATATTGAAGGAGCTCTAAACCGCTTTTAGGATTGGAAGAACTCTAAACAACTTTTAGGATTGGAGTTGATAACAATTATCAACTTAATCATTTTTTTATCCTTTAACAAATCAACAAATAAATAATTCAAAAAACAAAAAATAGGAGAGGGAGAGAGAGAATGCAGTGGACGTCCACCCATTATCTCCTCCGTTTTCTCTCTCTCTCTCACTCTCTTTATTCATTTATTTAATGATTAATTTAGAAAAACTATTATCACCAAATAATTCCAAATTATTGTGATAATTGCATAAAGGCCACCAATAATCATATTCATATGTCCAAAACTAAATGTAAATCGCATTTACATTTATTGTATAATGTGAATCCAATTCACATTAACATTAAATTTATGAATCATATTCACAATCAATTCTCAATAGGATAATGTGGATCTTATCCACACTATCAAAGATTATTGTAGATAGCACTATCCACTTTAATCTTTTCTAGGATAATTAAATCCCATTTAATTATCTCGAAATCCTATCTATATTTATCCAAAAAACGATGTGAATCTTATCCACATTTTTTCTTGGATTACTTTGGATAACACTATCTAGGATACTGTTATCCACAATAATTAAATCCGATTAAATTATTCTCGATTCTCCTCTTCCTCATGCGATTCAAACATCACTGAACAATCCCAATTCTCATATTTATTTCTATAGGAACATTTCTCAAATTCTTTGAGGATAATGTGCGTTCTCCGCGGATACTTGGAGATAGAGTTAGGATGATTTTATATCCAGATCTACAAGACCTCTCAGAGACGTCTCCTCATGTCAGACAAAGTACCCAATATTCTTATTATCTTTGAATCTAATTCAGATCAATATCCAACATTTGGACTAAGATTGGATAACTAGTTCACTGAGAGGAGTCATCAAAATCCAAAGTTGTTTCATCCTCCTTGGAATGAAAGCGTCATGGTATACAATCGTTTAAAATCACAACACCCTCGACTATTCCTAATACCCGTACATCCTGCATACTGGAAGATTATGATTAAACCCAAAGTTCTGATCACATTTTGGACTGTTTCCTTTAAGTTTTATCCATAAGTTTCTCATTCGATCATTAGGAGTTGGTATCGGTCATATGCTTTCCAAAAGTATATATTATACCTTCAAATCATGTCTCGTTTCCAAAACAAGACAACCAACGTTGGAATTTAGTTTCTCCCAATATTTCATGAGTGAGCTCATGTCTTCTAGTTCAATAGTGAACCTGTATGATCTCTTTGAGAGATCGTATTATTCATATGCCCTTGTATGCACACCAGTGCATCATTGTATATACCTTGATTAGGTCATCTATCTAATGGTTTGCCAAATGTACATATTCCGATATATAGTAATACATCTGTCTCTGGTCAAAGGATGCATGCATATATCATGACAACATACGATATATGTCTTAGTTATCTTGATCTTGTTAAGTCAACTCTTTGACCCAACTTATCTGACACCTCTGAATCTCTATTCTTATGCAAATGACCTGCATTAAGAGGTGGGTCACATGTCAGATTTTGGAGTAAGGATTGCCATCTCCTTCTCATGCTGAAGATCCTTTATTAATAATCACTTGACGTTGCAATTGAGTCATCAATAAACCCCTTTAGATATTCAACCATGCACCGACCTTTATGATCCAACATTTGGATTAACAGCTATATGATATCAAGATGGTTATGGTACACAACCTTAATTGTACGAAGGGACTTATTATGCAAATTAGTTATCCTTCATTTCAAATCAAGGATTGATTTGCAATAACTTTTATTGCATAATGACTCGCCATGGGCATTCATGTCCAATAGAAAGATCGATAAAATCACCAGTACCAATGGACCCAATTGTGTTGTTCCAAGTTGGAATAGAGACGGTGTTTAGACTGGGTATGCTGGTTTGATTTCTTAATTAGCACATTGCAGTGCAATGAAATGCTCCCTCGTAGTATAACCTGAGTGTCTTTCCGGATCTTTTTGAAGGATAACTTGATGCACAGTTAAGGTGTACTCTAACAACTAAAATTGGAGTAATTTGTACTTGTGAAGGCATATACTGTATAATAGGACAAACAGAAAGAAATCACTCAACTCACAATGCACGACACTACATACAAGATTGATGGCGAGAGGGAGAGAGCTGGTTGAGCGAGGAGAACGGTGGCGCTGGGTCGCGAAAGAGGCCGTCCTTGCTTGGAGGTTGGCCGGCGTTGAGAACCATGTTGGGTTCGAGAGAGAGAGAGGGCAACACGGAAAAATGGTGAGGACGAGCGGGAGGAGTGGTCGATTGTCTCTCACAGAAAGCAGGGACCTTGTTGTTTTAGGTGTGGGATTGCCGGTCATCGGGCATTGAGCTGCACGCTCCCGCCATGGTGTTTCTCTTGTGGTTTGGAGAGATATCGACGTCTCACCTACAAGAAGCTCGAGGTGGTGCAATGTCGAGCGACCGGGTTCACGGAGAGGAAGAAAGGTGCATGATTGCATGGGACTCTGGGTCTTCAAAATGGACGATCCTTCGTAGCCGTCGTCTCTTGGATCCCTGCGAAGGAAACATTCTCGAAAATGCTTGTTGGTTCTTGGAGGAAGGGCGACATCTCGATCGCCTCGATCAAGTATGGCATTATCGCCTTGCTTGGGGACGAGTTTAGTGGGGATATGGTTAACATCGACGATGGGCAATCCTGCATGAGGGCTCTGGCCAAGGTTCAACATGGTTGCATCCTCTCCTCGTCGTGGGGGGATAATCTTTTTTGGAGACTTCCAAGGTTCGCCGATGGGAAAGGTCGAGTGGGGATGGTGAGGGTGGTGCGGGTGATTGGTGCACCCTTTCTGTCCCGCACTGTCGAGGTGCTTGAAGGAGCACTAAGGAACTTGGGAAGGTGATGCGGGTCCTCGCAGATGGCCGCTCGCCCAACACGGATTCTCTCGCAACTTTGTTATTCCTGAATTGCCCTGGATCCACACCGACAGAGTCCTCATGTTGCCTTCTGTGGGTCGCGCCACCTTCAAGCTTTTGGTGCAGTTGTTTGCGCCGCCGCCGCCTCCATGCACAACTGCTGTTTCATCAGAAGGATCCTCGGCGTCGTCGCAGATGGCGGAGGTATTGCTTGAAGTCGAAGAGACTACTTTGGAAGGGGAGAAGTCAACGACGGAATCTGAAGAGCCGTTTGCAGAAGAATTTCAAATCACAGATTTGATTCCTTTTGGGCCAAAGAACATTGACGAAAGAGGGACAACACGATGCTTCATGGAAGTTTCTGGCGCATCAATGCCCGATGCTGGGGCTTTTTTGTGATGTGCCCACCCAGGCCGTGGTCTTCCACGTGGACCGTAGCCGATTCGTGCCGCAGACTTGGCATGCCGGGTTTTGGGAATCGGGTGATCAAGCGGTGTTAACGTGCAGTGCTTGGTAGGTCAGACCTTTTAGGGCGATGGGGGGCCCAACCGGGTTGGCGGTAACCAGCACAAGCTCAACTGTTGATGTTTTTCGTGGCCACCCACAACCCGACTCTGGAGCACTGCTGTGAACTCCGTGATGCATCTTCGATGGATTGCAGGGACCATGGTTGGCCAGTTCGGGCCGGCAATGTGCCTGGACTTTGGGAGATATTTCCGAAGGGGTTGGATCTGGTTCGCGAATGCAAGGCCATAGAGCATGTGGCAGGAGGCTATTAAGGGGTTAGGCTGGAAGGGTGTGAGTTGACCACTCACTCACCCTAGAAGCCTTCTAAGACTGTGTCTTCCGTGGCGGGGCTTGGTGAGGCCTTAGGCGAGGAGGTGAGCTTCGTTCAGAACTTACGCACGAAGAGTGCGACGGAGGGTGGGCTGGTCGAAGAGCCCTTGGGAATTGTCACCTCGATTGTGGAGGGAGGTGAAGGGAGAAGGATAACGAAGAGATACAAGAGCAGGCGATGCACCAAAGCACAAAGCTATGTGATTTCAGTTTACAAGGCAGCGGTTGTGCTAGTGGCGGGTGCAGTTCGCACCGTGGGATCTGAACAAGGTCTTCAGTGAGGGTCTTAACTGGAACGTGAGGGGTCTGGGTGACATGTAGAAGAGAAGGGTGGTGGGTTCTAGGTTCGTTGCATGGGGTTGCGATGTATTCCTTATCTAGAAGACCAAGCTTTGCTCGTACTCTAACTTATTGTGGCGATCTTTTGGCGTTGGTACAATCTCAAGTTTTAGAAACGTTAATGTTGTTGGCTCGACAAGGGGACTGTTGGTTGTGTGGAAATATTCTGTTCTTGCGTTTCGGTCGGAGTTGAGGGGAACCCTTGTCCGTACTGTTGTTCTTGAGAATATCCTGTCGGGATCTACTGTGGCTTTCTCGAACGTTTATGCGCCTTGTCTTCAGGATTGAAGGGATGAGCTTTGGGCTGATCTGAGGGCAGTTAGGAGTGCCCATCCGAACTGTGCTTGGCTGGTAGGAGGAGATTTCAATGTCATGCTACTTTCTTTGGATCACCTCGAGATGAGGGGGGGGGGGGGAGGACTCGAGCTCTGAGGATTTTGCGAATCTTATTGATGAGCTGCAACTTGAGGTTCTTGATGTGGTCGACACAAAGTATACTTGGAGGAACTTCGGCTCTCGATCCCGGATTGGCCACTTTCTGGCCTCGTCAGAGCTCATGAAGGCTTTCCCTTTGTCGTTCCTGTCCTCGAGGTCATGTACGAGATCGGATCATGACTTGGGCGCTTCTGTGCATATTAGGGGTTTTTTAGGTTTGAGCCGGTATGGTTAAAGGTCGAGCCTTTCAGGGATCTGGTCTCTAATATGCGGTCTTCTTTTGTGGTGTCCGGGTCTGCAGCTTCCCGCCTGGTTCAGAAGCTTGTGTTGCTGCGCAAGCATCTTTGTATTTTTAAGAGGGAGAACAGGGAGGCGAGCGTGGCTCACAGGGCGGCGGCCGAAGCGAAGATGGCTTTGCTTGATGAATTGGAGGATGTGAGGCAACTGGATACCTCAGAGTTGGAGCAAAGGCTTGCGGGTCAGAAAATCATTCTTGCTGAAGATAAGAAACTTGTGTCAGAATGGAGATAGAGATCCGGGGTTGCTTGGCTCAAAGGAGGGAGATGCGAATATCGACTTCTTCCATAGGGTAGCAAGTGGGAGGCATCGTCGTAACTTCTTTTGATCTTTGGTGGTTGATGGGAACATATTGGAGGGGGAAAGGGAGATGGGGATTGCGGTCGCGAATCACTTTCATGATTTTTCAAGCAGAGCTGCTGATCGGCCATGGAGATGGAGTGGTCTGGGGGTCTATCGGATTTCTGAGGAGCACACTAGTCACTTGGTTCAGGGGTCACCATGGAGGAGTTAAAGTGCGCAGTATGGACTTTGAATGCTGATGGTGCCCCGAGACCATATGGTTTTTCGGTCCTATTCTACAAGGAGTTCTGGTCGATGGTTGGGAACGATGTTCTAGAGGTGGTAGAGGAATGCTGCAGATGCAATGCTGCTTTTGACAAGTTGAACATGGCCCTCATTTTCCTTTTACCTACGTTTGATGTTTATGTGAGAGTTGAAAATTTTAGGCCTATTGCTCTTTCTAATGCTATACCAGGCTTAATAGGGTACTTGACTACATTATCTCTTTGATGCAATCAGCTTTTGTACTTATGAGGCAGACCTCAGACAGTCTGGTTAAGGCACATGATACTGTGGATTAGCTGTTTTTGTGGGCGGCAATGTGTAGACGGGGGTTCCCAGATATCCAGGTTTCCTAGATGAAACGTTGTGTAACTACAGCTTCGTATTCGGTGTTAATCAATGGGCGTCCGGAAGTTGATTTTTTCCAACCTCAGAGAGGAGTTAGGCAAGGATGTCCCCTTGCACCATTACTCTTTGTCATTACAGCAGATATTCTCGCCTGTATGGTTGACCGGGCCTAGAGTTGTGGAGTCACAGCGGGGTATTCTATCAATGGCATTTCTATTCCTCTCCTGCAGTACACTGATGACCCAATCTTCTTTATTGAGGGGGTCGAAGTGAGGTGAAGGGCATGGCAACCACACAGGAAATTTTTAGGGAGATGTCTAGTTTTGTTCTCAACCACAACAAGTCTACTTTGGTGCCTTTTGTATGTCGGTTGAAGAGACTCTTTCCTGTGGTGAAGAGTTGGGCACTGCTTGTGGTTCGCTCTCTCTGCGTTACTTGGGTCTCCCTCTTGCTGCTAGCAGAATCAAGTTGTTGGAATGGTTGCCAGTGTTTGAGAAGATGGAGAAAAAGCTTTCTGACTGGAAGGCGGCTTTTCTTTCTCCGAGAGGGGGAGGAGTTGATGCTGGTAGGCGGTCCTTGAGGCTATTCTGGTTTTCTTCATGTCGTCCCGAATCATGCCTGCCGTGATCCGAGGGAGGATGGAGAAGTTGATGCGTCGTTTCCTCTGGAGCAAGTCGGGAGAGGAGAGTGCCAGTATTTACTTGAGCGACTGTAATGTTGCCAAAATATGAAGGAGAACTGGGTATCAAAAGTCTGGAGACCATGAACAAGGCACTGCTACTTAAGTGGGCGGGGAGACTGTGGGGGAAGAATGATGACCTTTGTTGCAGACTCTTGCGATGCAACTATGACATGAGCCAACCTGATCATACGAGTCATCTGCATGGCTTGCAGACTTCACGCTTCTAGAGGGGGATCATTTCGGTATTGCCTCACTTCAAGGATCTTTTCCGACCTGTGCTTGACGATGGTAATTCCTTTGCTTTTTGGACAGATAACTGGACGGGGAGCGGGGCATTGTCCATCAGATTCCCTCGCCTCTTTGCTCTAGCGACTGACCGCAATGCTTGTGTCATTATACCTCCTGCTAGTCCCATTATTTCTTCATCTGTCTCCGGGAGTCATTCAGATGTGTCTGCTTCAACTTCTTCTAGTACCTCAGGTAGTACTTATGCATTTACTAGCTGTAATGGATCTGATGTTATAGAATGGATTATGGACTCCGGTGCAGGTTCCTCCAACACGAACTGTGGGTATAGCAGATGGGACTCATTCCCCGATCACTGGACATGGGGAGATTAGCTTGACACCCTCTATGCGTCATGTTTTGCATGCACCTGACTTTTCTATGAATTTGTTATCTATTAGTCAGATTACGAAGGATCTACATCGTCGAGCTATTTTTAACCCATCTCTTGTATTTCAGGACATCCTTACGGGCAAGATGATTGTGTGTGGCCGTGAGCAGGGCGATCTCTATCACTTGGTTTGAACTCCTTATGCTGGCATTTCCTCTCACTCTGCTGGACCGGTCTCACCCTTTATGTGACACCTGCACCTTGGTCATCTCCCGCTCCATAAAATGTGTCGTGTTCTGCCTCAGATCTCTCCTCACCCGTCCTTCCAATGTGAGGCATGTCAGTTGGGAAAGCATCATCGGTCTACCTTCCCCAGTCTTCAGAGTCGGAGCAATAGCTCTATTTTTGAGTTATTTCATATAGATATTTGGGCTCCCAGTCGTGTTCTCGATCATCAGGGACACATGTTTTATCTTGTTGCTGTTGATGATTTCTCTCGTCTGTCCTGGGTCTTTTTATTAAAGAATAAATCCGAAACTGGAGATGTTCTCAAGAACTTTTTCAATGAAGTGCAGAATGTGTTTTCTTCTTCTATGAAATTTGTGAGAACTAGCGTCAAAATTTTTTTTTGTGAGAACTGACAATGCTATACTTTTTTCAATTATTTCTCAATTCAAGGTATTATTCATCAAACATCATGTGACTATACTTCCCAGCAAAATGGTGTTGTAGAGAGGAAGCATCGTCATTTACTTGATGTTACCAGAACTCTTCTCATTCAGAGTCGTGCTCCGCATTCTTTTTGGGGTGATGTTATTATTACAGATGCTATCTTATTAATCGCATGCCCTCGTCAGTCTTGGGTGAGGAAATTCCCTTCTCTCTTGCTTTTCCTGAGAAAGAATTGTTCTCACTTACTCCTCACGTGTTTGGCTCGGTCGCCTTTGTCCTACAGTTGTCTCCAGGTATTGACAAGCTCTCTCCTAGAGCAATCAAGTGTGTCTTTGTCGGGTACTCCAAGACACAAAAGGGTATAGATGTAATGACCCAATGTGTAGGAAGTATTATGTTAGTGCTGATGTCACCTTTTTCGAGTCCGTGATGTACTTTTCTCCTACAGGTGATCGGTTGACTTCCTCAGACTCTGATAATAAATATACATGCCACTACCACCATCATCAGCTCCTTCACCACCATCACCCTCACAACCACCACCTCCACCTCCTCCTATATCTTCAGCCCCCATTGTCCCAGTCCCACTGTTGCTGCATCACTATATCCGTCGGCCTGCTTCTGCTTATAGTCACCGCTCATCATCTAGCACGCATGAGGTATGTTCTGAATACGTAGTTCCTAATGATGGGTCTGATGGTTTGCCTGTGCAGAGTTCTTTACAAGGGATAGACATGGAGTTTGATAAGCTGGACTTATCTATTGTACTTTGGAAGCATAAGCTTAGCTATGCATCATATCCTTTAGCATCCATGGTCTCCTTTGATCGCTTGACAGGGGAATTCAGGAATTTTGCAGTTGCATTGTTTGCCATGGACATTCCACGGAATTATCAGGAAGCTTTGAAGGATAATCGGTGACGATTAGCTATGGAAGAAGAGATGGCTGCCTTACAGTCACATGGTACCTAGAACTTGGTTCCTGCTCCTGATGGAGCGTTTTTTCATCACTTGCAAGTAGGTGTTTACTATTAAACAGCGTGCATGCGGGAGTCTGGATCGGTACAAAGCCAGACTGGTTGCTCGTGGATTTACTCAAACATATGGAGTGGATTACCTAGACACATTCTCCCCTGTGGCTTGTCATTCTACTCTACGGATTCTTCTTTCTATTGCAGTGGTACATGACTGGACTCTCTTCCAGCTTGATGTTAAAAATGCCTTTTTGTAAGGGTACCTACAAGAAGAAGTCTACATGCAGCAACCTCCTGGGTTTGCTGCTGAGGGGGAGTATCCACAGGTTTGTAGACTTCATAATGCAATATATGGCCTTAAACAAAGTCCTAGGGCATGGTTTCAGAAGCTCTCGGATTTAATTGAGAAGCAGGGTTTCCAAAGGTCGAATGCATATCATTCATTGTTTGTACAGAGAACTTCTAGAGGCATGGTGGTTATTATGATATATGGTGATGGCATATTAGTCACATGTGATGACGTACAAGGGATAAAAAGGGCTAAAGAATTTATGGGCCGACAATTTGTTACTAAGGATTCTGGCACCATACGATATTTCTTGGGATTAGAATTTGCTAGAAATCAGCAGGGTCTTGTGATGACCCAACGGAAGTATGTGACATATATGCTAGTTGAGACAAGAATGATGGGATGTCGGCTAGCTACCACTCCTATGGACCCTAGTATGAAGTTATATGATGATGATACATATGAGATGGACATGAGACGATACAGAGAAATAGTGGAGAAGCTTCTTTATGTTACTATAACCAGACCAGATATCTCATTTGCAGTCAACCGGGTGAGCCAATTCATGGAAAACCCCGATAGATACACATGGATGCTGTATATATGATTTTGAGATACCTAAAGTCTTCTCCCGGTGCAGGGTTATTATTCAAAAAAGGGGCAACACTTACAACATCTGCATGCGCCAATGCTGATTATGCAGGATGCCCAAAGGATAGAAAGTCCACTTCTTGCTTTGCAGTTTTTGTTGGTAGTTCCCTTGTCTCTTGGAAGAGTAAGAAGCAAACTGTGGTTGCTAGGTCCAGTGCTGAGTCTGAATATAGGGCTATGACACAAGCTAGTACAAAAATGATGTGGGTTCGAGCCACACTAGCAGATTTACATATAGATGTACCTATTCTTATGCAGCTTCAATGTGATAACCAAGCAGCCCTGTTCATTGCAAACAATCTCGCATTTCATGAGAGAACCAAGCATATTGAAGTGGACTGCCACTACACGTGGGATATGATTCAGAAAGGGTTTATCTCTACTTCTCATGTCAACTCAGGGGATCAAACTACATATATTTTCACTAAGGCTTTGATCAGAGGGCCATTCCAGAAATGCTCATCCAAGCTGAGCATGATGGACATCTATGCTCCATCTTGAGGAGGTCTGCAGAGTTATATTTATGTTTTTGTACTGTTTTCTTTTTTTTCTGTTCTTTTGTCTATCATATGTAATTTACCCATAGGTCTCTCCCCGATATACGAGAGCCTAGGGTACAAGGAATAAACTATGTTTCTCATTTTTCCCAACAGATTCGAGCAAGAATCCATGTAGCCTTCCCTACTTAAAATGGGAGAAGGTTTCCCTATTTATAACTGACCCTATTTAATTGTTGGAAAAGGCTTTGTTGTTGTATTGATGACACGAATCTATTTTCTAGACAGGCATTGTAATTTTACATGAAATTTGCATGTTGAAGAACTTTCCAACATTTATGGTATTTTCATCTCTGTAAGTTCTTTTGCATATCTAGTTTGTTTCTTGGCAAAAATTACAAAGTTTGGATCTGTGCCTTTACTCTTCTAGTTTGCAGATATGTGTAGCCTTTTCACCAATTTTTGGTACTTAGGACTTAATTAACTGAGAGCAGTAACCAAGTATGTTGTTCACTTGTTCTGGTCTGGGCGATGGTGATTGATTAGTAGACTATTTATTAATAACTCATGATGATCATTTTTGGCTAAAGAGTGACAGCGCAAACCATTAAATATCGATGATAACTGTTCAGGATGTGTTAAGATCGACTTTCTTTTAAAAAGAGAACATGTTTATAGGAAGTTTGATTTTCTTTTGCAGTTGACAAGAATGGAATATGTGCATTCAAAGGGGTTTCTTCATAGGGATATTAAACCTGACAATTTTCTCATGGGTCTTGGCCGAAAGGCAAATCAGGTAAGATTTAGATGCCCTTGAAGGTGGTTAAATTTTAACTCATGCTCATTCATGCCTACTTTCTTTGCCTACTTATAGGTGTACATTATTGATTTTGGACTTGCGAAAAGATACCGAGATGCCATCACCAGTCGACATATTCCTTACAGGTATTCATTCTCTCACATTTAGAAGAGTTTTTGTGTGATGATTATTATGTAATATATTCTTTTCCAAATAAAGTCGCTGACTTGCTGATATCATTAGGATGAGAGTACACATTTGTATAAACTTCTCATATCGAGGAAAGTTCGCCTGGGCGGTACCCGTGGAAACTTATTCCACAGAACCCCCAGGTTAACTTATAATTTGTTAAGTACCCCAAGGAAGCCGTCACTGCTTCCATTGGGGTTTGTTTACATGTGATTTATTTACATGGAAGCCGCCTCTTGAAGAGGCGGCTTTGGCCAAAACCGAAGCCGCATCTTCAAGAGGCGGCTTCCATGTGTTTTTCTCCCATGTAAATAAACCCCAATGGAAGCCGCGACTTGAAGTGACGGCTTCCTTGGGGTACTTAACAAATTATAAGTTCGCCTGGGGGTTCCGTGGAATAAGTTTCCACATGTACCGCCCAGACGAATTTATCTCTTCTCATATCAATGAAAGCATCATGGTGAATCCCACCTAGGGACCTCACCCTTGTTTATTAAAAAAATCATTAGGATGACAACATCTAATTCACTTGTTTTTTTATAAGTGACAAGTGAGAATCATTTTCGTGTGGTTTGATGCAGAAAACTACCTATCTAGAAAGCAAGAATCACATCTATGAAAGGTAATTGTGGAAAATAAATGGAATGAATGAATTGCATAGAATTCTAGGGGTCTTTTATAAAGAGGAGAGACTCCTATCAGGGAAAGGGAAAATTACATAGTAGTATAAAGACGATATACTATATATAAATGAACATATTTGTAACATTTAATTTGAAGCATATGGATTAATCATGATCGATTTAGTGAATAGTCACATGAAAATATATAGTTGTTTATTGGGAAGTACCCAGACAAAAACATCTACTAACAATTCTTTGGATGGATCTCTAAAGGAGGTTCATCCCATCGTTTCTAAAAAAGTACTAACAATAGCTTACTTGACATGTAAGGAGTAGTATATTCCTTACATCACAACACAAATGATTATGATTGCGAGCTGTAATATGTTTCATGTACTCGTCAACCCATATCTAATCGATCAACTTCGAGCTGTGGGATGGAGGTTCTGTGGGAGACAGGTCATTCTCGGGAGAAGGGGGGTTCCTTTGGGTGTGCCAGTCCTCTTCTTAGAGAGGGGTCGAGGAGGGTCACCGGACTAGGTGAGGTCGATGGTCCTTGGAGGTTTGTTAGTCCTAGAAAGAGAGAGCGCCTTGGTTTGCAATGTTTTTGTTGGAGTATTTGATAGTGCGCCTATTGTGTTGTAGCAGGGTAAATGGATCCTGGAGGAGATCCATTTACCCCATCCAATGTTTAGTCCCACATCGACCAGTGGTGGGACTTGGAGGCTCTGGAGAGGCTATATAAGGAGCCCCAGACCTCCTGTACTCATTGAGAAAAGCAATAGAATATCCGCCCCTTTGAGGGCTTCTCCCGTGGTTTCATCCCGCTCCTCACGGAGTAGGGTTCCACGTAAAATCATGGTGTTCCATGTTTATGTTTCTGTTCTTATGCTTTGTTTTATTATTCCGCTTCTGCTTCCGATTTTCTAGCATGGTATCAGAGCGAGTTCGTTTCTCGAGGATTTCATATTGATTATTTTTCGAGATTCCATGTTCATGTTGAAGATATATTTACGAAGATCGTTGTACTGTCAGTATTCATATTCGGGCGAAGGATTTTATTATTTTTTAGGGTTCTTTGGAACCCTAGATCTACTCCCCAGGCGGCGCAACCCCCACGCAGCACTAGGTGCTAGAGCACCATCGTCATGCTGCCATCTCCCCACGCCGCAGTCCCAGATCTTCATTCGACCATGTTCGGCGGCGTGAATCCTCTAGCCGAGTCAGGTGACGCTGCTCCAGTGCGCCCACCCCGCCCACCCCCTGGTGCGCATCCTGGCGCATCCACACGCGAACCTCCAGCATCAGCCCCATGTGCGAGCATGAACCCTCTTCGCTGCGTGAACCCAACATGCGATGGCGGAGCCCTAGGCGGCGGCCTCCGCCTTCGCACAACCCTGTGATTGAAGTTCCAGTGTGCGCCGCCTCTGCACAAACCCCATCCTCCCAGCGATCTCGCGTGATGACAGCCGATCATGCGGCATCCCCTCCAGGCGCACCTTGAGCCCCCACCAGGCGGCGCGCGACCTCCAGACACAGGCGGAGACCCCCATCCGGCGGCGCGAGGCATCCCTTCATCTCCCAGGCAGTCGCGCCCTCCTGCGAACCTCCAGGCGAGGTCTCCTATCCCCGCGCGGGCTCCAAAGTCTCTCGGCTATCCATAAGCGGCGGCGCCGAAGACCCCCATCGTGGGGGAGCAGTATTCATGAAGAGAGGGTTGGGAAACCCTAAATAGAGGTCTGGCATTTGCATTAGGCCCAAGTGGGCTGAGAGGTCAGGCCCAAAATTGGATCGAGTATTTTTTTTAAAGGGGAGGAGTCGATAGTGATTAAAAAAAAGAGAGAAGAGAGAGAGGGAGTTGAAGGGATCATTATTTGCAAAAAAAATGAAAAAAAGGTGCGTACATCTCAAAAAAAAACCGTACGCAAATATTTTGAAAAAAAATATGAAAGAAAAGCCGTAGAAAAAAGGTTAGAACGGCTTTGGAAAAATGTGTTTTAAAAAAATGGCTTAAAAAAATGAAGAAAAGCCGCAAGTTTTTAGATGTTCATGTTTTTACCCCTATTCATCTTGTCTTCTCCCAACTTGGTCGATGTCCTTTTCCGACAAGTATGGGAGAAAGGGGGAGTATATGTAGAGTCACAGGTATTATTCAGATGATCTAGATCAGATGCAGATTTCCAGACCGTCCAGATTTTCAGACTCTACAAGTTTCTTCAGATGAATATTTTTCATGCGCAGATTCAGACTCGACAGATTGGTCAGAGTCCAAGATCGAGGCACTCCATGTTGAGGCCCATTTTTCAAGTTATCCAGAGAGAGACTCCATGTTTCAGACACGCACAAGGATGCGGTCTTATTTTCAGATGAGCATATGTTGCCATCATTGTCAGAGGTCCCCATCATTCTTCTTGTTGTCAGGCCAGAGTTTTCATGTGAGCCACAGGGACTCCAGAGCAGAGGACCATTCCCTTGAGGGCAAGGGTTTTCATGCGGTATCATAGGTACACCAGAGTAGTGCACCATTCTCTGAGCCAGATGGGAGAGACCGAGTTCTCCGACGAGGAGACTTATTCCAGACTCCATTCTCCAGCGACCGTGGACTCCGACGAGGATTGCACAGCCACGACCATTTCAGTTCGGCCCCTTTTCAGAAATGGAGCAGTTGTCCACATATTGTGGCGAGCCAGAGTACTCCGACGAGGAGACTCATTTCCAGTTGCAGCGACTCTGACAGGCGCAGTTCAGAGCGCATGCTCTCCGACGAGGAGATTCAGAAGACTCACACTCCAGCCCGTTCGTCCTCCTCACCTACACGGCATGAGAAGCAATGTCCTCGACTGCAACAATGTGCGCGTTGGGTTGATATTGTCCGTAGTGTCCTGTAGCGTTGAGTTGAGTTTCTTTCTGTTTGTTTGTCCAAGCTGAGCATTGCATGCTCCAGCTTGAGGGGGAGTGTTGGAGTATTTGATAGTGCGCCTATTGTGTTGTAGCAGGGTAAATGGGTCCTGGAGGAGATCCATTTACCCCATCCAGTGTTTAGTCCCACATCGTCCAGTGGTGGGACTTGGAGGCTCTGGAGAGGCTATATAAGGAGCCCCAGACCTCCTGTACTCATTGAGAAAAGCAATAGAATATCTGCCCCTTTGAGGGCTTCTCCCGTGGTTTCATCCTGCTCCTCACGGAGTAGGGTTCCACGTAAAATCATGGTGTTCCATGTTTATGTTTCTGTTCTTATGCTTTGTTTTATTATTCCGCTTCCGCTTCCGATTTTCTAACAGTTTTCGATGTGGTGTTCATGGGCATTATGCAACAGTGTATGAGGTAGAGGTGTGGTGCTTTGTGTTGGGGGATGGCCCACCAGAGGGAGTCTTGCTCTTTAGTGCGATCTTGCCCTGCCTCTTGAAGGTTTCAATCAAAAGTTGGGCTTGATTCTCGTTTCCTTGAGTTGCAGAAGTCCTTGACAGTTGTCATTCAACATTCGGTGAGATCATGACCTTTCCACAGGTCGTGAAGGGGGCGTCCTTTAGTGCAGAGGAGGTGGTATTGGATCCTCATGGAAGGAGGGTTGGGCAGCTGATTGGCTCCTCCGTGGTGGGGGGTTTAACTCTCTCTAATAGTGAGGTAAGAGGTCAAGATGAGACTTTAGGGATGTATATTTGCATGAAAAACATGGTTGTGTTCGTAGTCTCTCCACCTTGGAGTCGAATGCATTGCTGTCAGTGGTCAACGAAGGGGGAGGTTTTCGGTGGTTTTGTCCTTGTTTACAGACGGTGAGCAAAAGGGTTTCAGATGCAAGATTATGTACGCCAAAGGAATTTCGCTGATGTCTCGTGTCTTGGAGTGCATGAAGAATCCTCTGAGAAACCTTCACGAGGTGGTCTCAATTCTTTCGGATGGTTGATTGCCGGACTTGGATGTAAAGTTTTTCCTTCTCGCCATTGGAGGTTCATGTTGGATTCTGTCTTCGGTCAAGTGCGCGCTGAAGATCGGTAGGGCGATGTGATGCAAACGTTGCAAATGCGAGAATTTCGATGATGAAAAATATTTTGTTTTGAGGGTGGAAATATCTGGCGGAGAGGAAATTAAAGGGTAAAAGAAGAGAAAGCTCTCGGATGCGTGGGACTTGGGAAAGAAGAATTGTTGAGATCACATGTAGGGATAAGAGAGAAATAGGAAAGGGAGATAAATGAGATAAATCTCAAATTTTAATAAACACTAGAATGATCTTAACAATATAGTATCATCCTCTTTTTATAGGAGGGGTGGAATTACAAAAAATAGAAAGAAGATAAAATCAAATCAAATAACATCCTAATTTGGACTATTTATTTGTAACCAACTTATTGGAGATCACAACCAATCTCATTATTTAAATAAAAATGACATTGCGACATACTCGATTGGACGTAAATAAATTTAATCTAACCTTAATTAAGTTAGACTCTAACTAACAGGAAATAAAAATATAATTTATAAAATTGACAGATGAAAAATCTTTATTGAGCACTAATTCGTCGTTCCACGCTGCACCAGTTTTCCACCGCTTAGAAAAACTCATCCCCTGATGAGTGGCTTTATCTTTGATTGCCATGTTTTGGAGCCCATGCGGAAAGAACAAATGAGGCATGTATAGTGGAATCCGAGTCCTTATTACATCACTCGTATTATTTTGTTGGAGAAGACGGTGATTGAAGAATTGATGTGGCGCTTACGGAGACATCCATGTCGTGGTAGAGATTCTCAGCATCTTCATAGGTGAGATCATGGAATTAAGAGAGGCCATGAATGATAATGGTGAAGGGAGATACGAGTAAAGTGTCTAGCCCCCATGTTCTTATATGGGGAGGTCCGATAATGCTAATCCCTATAGAAACTCCACTAGGATTAGGATTGAGTTGTCCCTTTCCTTTTTCAGCATTCTGTTTACAATTTTCTGGAGGGTGTATGTGCAAAATTCGTACCCCTTCACAAGAAAAGCTCTCTTTAACTTATTTTTACCTTAACTTTTTATAAAATTTTTTTGGGCGGGGGACTTGTGTATAATATTTCCAGGAGATATTTGACCTATCATTGGAGAGCAAGTAGCCTCGTACCGAAGGGTTCTCTCTCTCTCTCTCCTGCTTGGGTTTCACCTTCATCGAATTCTCGACAACGGCAAGAGTTTGGGATCGGGAGGAGCACGATGCGTGGAGGCTGGCGGTGACGGAAACCACCCAATCTAGGTGACGAGTACGGACGCGGGGTGGATATTGATGGTGGCAACTGTTACAGTGTGCTTGCGAGCTGTCGATGCGGTGATGGCATCGACGATAAGGGTTGGCGATGATGTTCCATCGGACATAGGGTTGGACCTTACGGGGATGTTGCTTCTTGCGGGGAGGGCATGGTGATGATGGTGCAAGGGTTGTGGGAGGGGATGGTGCGGCTGTAGGTAGCAGAGGGAGATGCGGAGTCGGTGGTGGAGGTATTGGAGGGGGCGAGGCTTGGGGCAAGGTTCGAAATTTCGATTTCGATAACGTTTCGGTAAGGTCCAATACCGAAATTTCGCCGAAATTTCGGGAAATTTCGACGATTTCGGTGGAAACGTCGAAAAAGGCTAAAAAACCCGATTTTTTTCCAATTTTATTGAAAATTTCGATATTCCAAGTTATTAGAACAGTAAATAACATACAAATACACATTTATTTCACACAAATTGGTCATCTATACCCTATATATAGACATATCGGTCATATCGGCCATATCGGTCATATCGGTGGACATATTGTTGGAACCCAAGCAACATGTCTCGATCGATATGGGGTCGAAATGACCCATATTTTATCCATATCATTGCAATTGAGGATCTCCACCCCTCTATTACAACCTATCTCGACCGAAATCTCATAAGACAGTTAATATATAAAAGTTGAAACCATGGTTGTAAGTTGTAACATTGTTAATACATAATAAACAAGAGTAATAGTCTAGTCTTACAAATACAATACAACTTACAACAAGTTAAAATTATTAAGAACATGCATATTTCTGATAAATGCAATAAAAGAGAGTAAAGATTAAAATATAGTACCTGCCCTGGTGACATGTTTTGTTCAGAACCAGGAGTTTCGTGGTGGATCTGAATGCCCCCCCCTTCCTTGCTGTCTCTCATAGCGCATTGCAGATTCTATAAACTCGCAGTAGTTCTCCCATGTCATGTATGAGTACATGGCCTTGTAATCCATGACATACTGTCTGTACTGGTGGTCATCGATGCCTATGAGCATCCCGAGTCGAGGATAAGCAGCACTGGATCCGGTATCACTAGTGGCACGACGAGGCTGCTGCGAACTACTGCCCTGAGATCCTCGGGACGACGACGACGGAGTAGGAGAAGATCTCTGCGGAGGAGGAGGAGGAACTGCCGTGTAGTAGTCAGGAAAGAAACCGTAGCTGTCACCCCCAAAGAAACTGCCCTGGCTCTGCTCAGGTTGGCTACTTTGGTAGTTGTCTCCGCTACTGTATCCCCCATATCCACTGTAACCATATGAATATGCTGGAGGTGCGTACTGAGGAGGAGGAGGAGGTCCTGGAGGAGGAGCTTGAAAGTATTCCGAGAAGACGCCAAATGATCTCTCATCGTGCGACGATCCATATCCACCTAAAGGACTTTGTGCTCCTCCGCGATATGGGCTGTCGATATCCATGAAGCTCAAAGAACCTACAGATGATGTCAAATCTTCCATGTAGCTGTCGGTTGGACGCTGGCCTCGACCGTACTCGTAATCCGTAGGCCCTGGACTCGGACTTGGAACAAATTGTCCGTGTGTGTTCCGTTGTCTCTCCATATACTCACGTCCTGCTTGTAGGCCTTCCTCAAGTCTGGTAGCTTGTGGCCCACGACCACTCCCTCCTGACCCACCTGAGTTTGACTCTCCACCACCACCAGGTCCAGCACGACCAACATCGTCATCATCATCATCTCCACTGTCATCCTTTGATTGTGACTTGGATTTGGAGCTACTGGAGAGAATTTCATCAACAGCTGCATCAATCTCGCCCTCCAACCCTCCAACAGGGTCTGTAATCCGCCCGGATCTGGCCAAAAAGTCACCAACGTCTGCTCCCATTTGTTGGCTGATGTTCTCATTCGGTCTTCCACCTGGCTGATCGAGAACTGGGGCACCATTGGAATCCATCCACCTCTGGAGAACGTCCTCATCAGCATCGTCATCGTGCATCTTGAAAATGTATGCAAGGTCAATAGGGTCCGTATAGTCATCTTTGTCATGTCCCTCCGTTGCATGCTTCAATTTCAGCCTCAAGTTGTAATGCACGAAGACAAGGTCATTGAGCTTCTTTTCTCCCAACCCGTTCCTTCTCTTCGAATGTATCAAATTGAACGTGCTCCAGTTCCTCTCACAACCGCCAGCAGATGCGGTTTGAGACAACACTTTCACTGCCACACTTCGAAGGTTGGGAGCTTCCATCCCGTATAACATCCACCATTCGGCTGCAAAAAAAGGAAAAGACAGAAATCATAAGTACAAATAAATGTACACAAAATCAACACAAGTAATGGGTTCATTTGCCTCCGTCCCTACCAGGAAGAGTATTGCCACGACCGTTGACCGCAGTAATCCGACCAAAGGAACCCAATGCATCTCGGTAATACTTTTTTTTTTTTGAGGCCATCTCGGTAATACTTAACCTTCACAACGCACAAATAGGTTCAACCCAAATATCTTGTGACTCAAAAGTCAAAATATAGGTAGAAATTGAGAATATTAGTACCTCATTCATGCACATGCTCTGCAACTTCTCGTCCTTGACGAGCTTCTCCACCACAATCTGTACGGCTGAGAGAAGGTCACCATTTGTACCAAGTCCATTCTTGTAGTGGTACTTAGGATTGAAGTAATAAGCTGCACAGAAATTCACGAACAAGCTCATTTATGATGTCCAACTATAAAAATTTAAATGATTGAAAAAAAACCTTTTTTACATAATACATACCGGCCTTGTGAAGAGGATGCGAGAGCATCTTAGACCATCGCTCGTCTATGATGTCCAACCATGCTTTTGATCCCTTCCCAACCGCTTCTCGGACCTTCTCTCTCATGCAGCGCATTGCCTCGTAGATGACTCCCATGATGGGCTTCTTGTCGCCATCCACGATCCGCAATGCAGATACCACTGGATCCATGATCCTCGTGACCCGAGTCACGTCATCCCAAAAGGAGATATCATTGATCAATATCTCCACCTTCCGTCCTCCTTCAGTCCGAGCTTCAGGTATCTCGAACCACTCACCCTGGCAACACATGGTTTTCAAACCCGTCTTATGTTGCTTGAGGCTTTGCAACGCTATAAAATTGGTTGCAAAGCGTGTGATGCCAGGCCTCACCAACTCCCCATTGCACATCCGCCTCATTAGTGCCAACACTTTGCTGTGGTTGTATATGAATGTGGTGATCATTCGTGCTTTCTCCACCACCCTTGAGACGAGCTTCCTCTTGCTGAAATCCTTAAGGATCAAGTCAATGCAATGGCAGCACACGGTGTCCAGAAAATTCCGTAGCTGCTGGACTTCATAATTGTTTCACCAGCCTTCTTGAAGTTGCTGCCGTTATCTGTCACAATTTGCACAATGTGCTCTTTCCCAACCTCCTTTATAACGTCCTTCATCAACTTCAGAAGGTACCTGTGGTCCTTCACATGCTCAGATGCATCAACAGATTTCAAGAAAATTGTCTTCCCATCGCAGTAAACAAGGAAGTTGATGATCTGCTTCCTTGTGTAGCTCGTCCACCCATCGCACATCAATGTCACCCCATACTCTGGCCATCTCCTCCTCAACTCGGCGATGTACTCATTCATCTCATCTTTCTCCATCCCAAGATATTTGTTCATGATCTCGTAGGATGTAGGAGCCTTCACTCCCGTTCCCGCTGCAGCGATCTCATCAACGACATGCTGCAAGAATGGCCCGCTTGCAATGTTGGCAGGAATGCTCTCCCCAAAGAAGAGCTTGCTGATGGCTTTTCCTACCCTTTCTCGTGCATTGGTGAACATTCCCTTCACTGTTTTCTGCCTCGGATCCTTGCTTGCCTTGTATTGCATGGATCCGCTTCTCGTTAAGAAGGGCTCAATTCCCTTCCCCTTGTGTTTCTTAGTGGGTGGTGGTACTGGTGCGCCTCCAGAACCACTCCCACTCCCACCTGCACCATGGAAGCCGCCCCGTGCACCACCGAGTTCTCTCCTCTCGAACTCGCTCCTCAATGATTCTTGTGTAGCCCTTCTGTATGCCCTCCTCTCTGATGCAGTCTGAATGTCGGCGGGGTACACAAAATCATCGTCATCTGAATCAGAAAGGACGTTGAATTCTTTCTCGAACATGAACTCCTTCATTTGTTCTTCCCTTCTTACTCTCTCCGTCTCCTTTTCCTTCTTTCCGTCCAAGCTCGCCTTGACCTTGTCCCTCACATCTTTGGGACAACGCGTGCACTTGGCAACATTCTTGTTGCCAACAAGATGTTGCTTCATCCTTGTGATCCCGCCTCCTCCCAACTTCTTCCCACAGAAATTGCATTGCGGCTTCGCCTTATTTCCATTAGGAGCGGACACATACCTCCACCCAATATCCCCACTGAATTCTTCCATCTGATCATCAGAACTGTCAGATCCAGAACCGGAAGCAGAATGTGCCATGGTGAATATCGAAATGAAGAACCGGAACCGAAACCAGAATGTCGCAGAATGTGCCATGTATGAACGTTGAAATCTGCGAGGAAAATCAAGAACAAACATTAAGTTGGCATTACAATGCAACTACTTATGAATATGCAAATTATTTTATTTTTTAATTTCGGAATTATTATATATTTAATTTTTCCAACACCTACTTTTCTTATTTACAGAAAAAACCTTGGATCTATACATTAGGATCTTAGATCTACAAATTAGGGGACCAATTTCATGAAAGACTACATTATTGACACAAAATATGAACAAAAACGTAAATATTTAACAAAGCATTTTCGGATTTTCTATATTTTTAATTTTTATTAATCCAAAACAATTTCCAGACTATGATTTATACTTCCAAAACACAAGATCCGAATATATAACACCACAACTCATTATCGTTCCACATTAAACTTCAAAACCCCCAATTTCTTCTAACATAGATCCAAGAAAATAATCTCCAACAATGTTTTAGTTCATGTTAACTTCAGATCTGTGATACAATGATCATAGTTAGCACTATTGTGCAAAAAAAACACAAAAGCCCCAAATTTCTACTCCAAATTTATACCTATTTTGGGGGAAATCTCTCAAATTAAACACCATGCCTAGCTATATCAACAACCATTTAGTGAAAACCCTAAAAAAATTATTGAATTTGAAGAAGATTTATCATAAATTGGCTTACCTCAAGGGATGAAGGTCTTGGAGGAAGAAGAGAACAGCCACTGCCCGAACTCGGTCGAAATGGGGACATTTCGACCGATATTTCGCTATATTTCGAAAGTGGCCAGATTTGTCTATTCAAAGATTCCTAATGTCGGGCGAGATATCGAGATGGACCGAGATATCGGCGATATCTCGCGATATTTCGACCGAAACCGGGGATCTCGATATACAGTATGATTTCGATACCCGATACCCATCGAAACCGAAATTTCGTCGAAATTTCGGCAAAATTTCGCGAGATTTCAGTCCATGGCTTGGGGTAGTGGTTGGATTGCGGGGGATGTGGTCGTGGTTGGGGTGGTCGCTGGTGGAAAGAATAATATGAGTAAGTCAAGTTGTACTCTATTTAGTAAAATACAAAATAATATGTACTTGTGTGAGGGTGTATATTATATAGTTATATCGAGCAAACCTTTAATTGTTTGTTTGTTGAATTGGATTGATAATTAATTTGATATGCTTAAATTAATTAGATCTAATTAAAACAAACATTCTATTATGAATAGAGTTGTAATTCTCTTGGAAGAATTAATCGTAATGAATATGTTTCATAATGATTAATTAAAATTTGAATGGGATAGGGAGGACCATATAAATGACATCTTTGGTATCTCATCAAGTCGAAGGGTTCCGCCGCCATGGATTGTACGTTGGAGACGTCTGTCCGAAGTGACAACTCCTACATCCTAGCGCACTTGGATCGAGCTCTTTGCTTCTCGAAAGAGTAAGGTCGTATGCATAGTGACCCCAATATTGATTCCCCATATTATTGAAGCGATATTGGATTGTGCATAGCAAGTTCTATTCCTGTTGACTGCTGGTTCAATTAACAACGGGTCAACATCACCTTAGTGGTGGTGGGCCCGAGTGTTAAAGATCAAATTGGGAAAATGCAAGTTGGACTTGTAAGGTGGAATGAGTTTCCGCTTCTTTTTATTCGAGTTGCAGTTTCTCATATTATTGGGATGTAACAAAGGTGAAAAGGAGATCCCTTATCTTGTTAGAGATATATCTCTTGCTTTGAAAGTTTAATAAGGGAATGCACTTTTATAGTTTAAAAGGCAAGACAACTTTGATTTAGAACATTAATAACCTTAATCAATGATATATATTTATGCAAATTTTCTTATTTCAGATAACCTGTATTAAATCCACTCAAAACTATACTCAATCATAACTAATATAATGTCATGGATTGGATTCCATGATCAAGATGTATTACTTGCAGTTGGCCACATAATGTATGTGGTTGCAATGTGCAAGTTTCCTCATAATACTAATATTGATAATTAAATAGACAATAGGACAACAACCTATGATAAACGTCTATAAAGTCTTGATCTCTCATTGAGTGTGCTTTGGAAATAACATGTCGATGATGATCGCAATTGTCAAGATCATTCTTAAAAATCGAAGAAGATGTTTTGGCAAACATATGTGCTCTCATCGTTTAATCATGAATGAAATGGTTCGCTGCATTATGCAAAATGGTGGCTCGATAAGAGATGATGTACTCGTTTGAGTACCTGCTTGAACCAAGTTATTCTTGAGTTAAGATGAGTGTGTGGATATGATGAATGCCATCATTATGCAATCTCTACTCAAGTCTTTCATGCTGCATCATATTATTCATATCGTATATTGAAGTTCCTTGAGCACCTGTTCAATTTAAGAGATTCTTTATTTTATGCAATGGTTGTTTAATTGTTAAGGAAGTGCAATGGAAGCATAGGTCTGACTCATGTAAGAAGTAGAGTCAAAGAGTTGACTGTACTTCTGTGTCTTCTATACATATGCAACAAGCTGATGTATTGAGAATGTGACTATCTAGACTGTCTAAGATCTTTAGAGAAGGACTCAGATAGTGCATCGGGATATTGTACATCTATATATCATCATTGAAATTGACTTGCTTATTAGATAAGAATAAAATCCAATAATTGTATCTCCTTTTAATAACACTTGCAATTGTTTGCATATATTTTGAGAAGTCTAGAAAATTTGATCTTAAGGTTTAATAGTCATCTACATGAGAGTTGATGCAATTGTTGCAATAATCTCCATTGGATAGAAAGACTACATATTTTCAGTGGGAGAGCTCATAGTCTTAGAGAATGTCTCTATGACCTAGATATTAGATTACATTCGTTATACACTTTTAAGTTTGTTGGAAATAAACATACATTCTGGATTATACCTATTATAAAGAGTTGTGATGGATATATTTCAGATAGTAATCTAACATCTAGAGGACTCTACTAAATTAGAATATTAATGAATGGTTCATTAACATTTCTAATACTGGAAATTTAAAGCTTAAAAGATCAACAGGAGGCTGAAGATCATATGACAATGATCTAGCATCTAGTCTTGGACATGTGTCTATTGATAAGATCAATAGACTAGTAAGAGACGGAACTTTAGATTGTCGAAAGGTTCAAATCTTACATACTTGTGAATATTATATTCAAAGTTAAGATGTCTGATGCACCTTTCTTTGGGAATGGTGTAAGATGCTGTGGTATTCAAGACCTCATACATATTGATGTATATGGACCATCTATACCATAATGAACAGTAATAATATGTGATATCCATTATTCATGGTATGAGATTTCTTCCGTCACCTATTAGAACATTTTGAAATGTTCAAATATTTCATAATTTTGATTGAGAACCAAAGTTATAAGGAAGATGAAAAGAATTTGATCTAACCTAGGTAGCCAATACCTATTTGATTAATTCAAGGAATACCTTATAGAGAAAGAAATATCATTCATATCTCACTCCTCCTAATACACCTCGGCTTAATGGAGTTGTAGGGAGATGCAATTAGATCATGTGTGGCATGATTTGATCAATGATGAATCTTAGCATAATTTCCTCTTAATTTCCGGGTATGTATGTAGTAGTTACTGCAATATATATCCTTAATAAGATTTCATGTAAATATGAACCCAAAACTCCTTGTAAGCTATGGTTTGGAATCAAGCTTGGTGTAAGACACTGAGGATCTGTTTGGTTGCAGGGTTGGACAGGGTTGGGTTGGGCAGGGGTACCCCTGTGAATAGTAAACTGTGAGGACGAGAACCCTGTTTGGTTGCAGGGCCAACCCGGGTTGGGCCAAGCCAACCCTGCCCAACCCTGCAACCAAACGAGCCCTGAAGGATTTAAGGGTTGCTTGGTCCATGCTATAACATGGATGCAAGAAAACTGGAATCTTGCGCTTGAGAGTGCTACTTCATTAGGAAAATAAAGGATGGTATTGGATACCTACTTTATAACCTTGAGATTCTTAAAAGATTTCATCTCTAAGAATATGATTCTAAGAGGATGACTTTCTTGAGAATCAAGATAAAAATGAAGTGAAAGGGACTCACTGAATCCTAAGAAGATAACGGAGCTCCTAGAATCAGAAACTAAAAGGACAATTAAAGATTAAACACTCATACCTCTTCAAATCAGTTTGAGGGTGATAAGACCACCTAAAGGGGTCGATTCCATGTGTCAGAGAAATATGACAATGATCAAACTTCATATGATGAAGCTTCTGTAGATCATGACATGGAAAAATAGATGTTAGCAATAAAGTCTAAAGTGGGCTTCATACACAAGTATTGTGTATGGACCCTCGAGGATTCACCTATAAGGGTTAAATTCAGTAGGTGTAAATGGTTATCAAGATACAGAGGGAACCTGATGAAACGGTAGAGACCTTCAAAGCATGGCTCGTAGTCATGAGCTACACACAAAAAGAAGACATCGCTTGCGATGAGACTTGCTTTCTAGTGACCATGCTTAAACCCATCAGAATATTGCTAATTGTAGCTACACAACTTGACTGACATCTTGAGTCTGGAAGTCAAGATTGCATTACTCAATGAATATCTTAACAAGGATATTCGTATGAAGTAGCCCCATGGCATTTCCTCTGGGCGGCAATGCATAAGAGAGGCTTTCTGGAGATCTGGATATCATGGATGAAGGAATGCGTGACCACCGCATCTATGACCGTCCTAGTGAATGGGCGCCCGGAGGGAGAATTCTTCCAGCCGCAGAGAGGAGTAAGGCAGAGATGCCCTCTTGCACCCTTGCTCTTTATCATCACCGCGAGCATTCTTGCTTGTGTGGTTGATCGGGTACAGCACAGTGGGATCACTAGTGGCTACTCGAGGGACGGGTTGAGGATCCCTCTGCTTCAGTACGTTGATGACACTATTTTCTTCATTGAGGGGGGCCTTGGAGAGACTAGTTGACGTGGCAGCTACACTCGAGCTTTTTAGCGGATTGCTCCAAAATGCCAGTAAGTCCAAGGTTGTTTCATTCTCTTTAACTGACGAGGAGGTGTGTCTTTGTGGGCAAGTGCTGGGAACGGCATAGGTCGGTCTTCCCATTCACTACTTGGGAATACCACTGGCCACTGGCAGATCAAAGTTGGCGGACTGGCTGCCGCTCGTCGAAAAGCTGGAGAGGAGGCTCGCGGGGGGAAGGCCGCGATCCTCTCTAAGGGAGGGCGCCTGGTGCTCCTGAAGGCAGTGCTCTATACTAGTGTACTCCTCCACGAGGCTCATGCCGACTGGTATTAGAAGGAGGTTAGAAGGGCTGATGCGACGTTTTCTTTGGGGCAAGAGCGGTCAGGGATCCGCTGGCATTCACCTTGTCAATTGGGAGGCTATCACGCTCCAAAAGTGCGAGGGCGGACTTGGGATCAGACGACTGGACGCTCTGAACGAAGCCCACTTGCTGAAGTGGGTGGGTAGGATCTAGGGGAGCGGTGAGGATCTTTGCACCAATCTTATTCGTCGGATTTACGCGGTTTCTGGTGCTGCGCCAGTGGTCAGTAGCCAGGGGCTAAAGCCCTCGCCTTTTTGGAAGGGCATTTTGGCAGTCATCCCCAACTTTCGGACTTTGTTCAGGCCGGTACTGGGAAACGAGGCGAACTTTGCTTTCTGGAAGGATGACTGGACGGATGGGGGAGCTTTGTACAAGCGCTTCCCGTGTTTGTTTGCTTTGGCGGCAGACCTGGAGGTACGTGTTGCCTTCTGCTGGACAGAGGGGAACTGGATGACACTATTCCGTTCCAATTTTTCGGATCAGCGCATGGAGGAGTTTATGCTATTGCTTGACTTGCTTAGGGTGGTGAGAGGCCCTTCCGAGGAGCGGGATCATTGGGTGTGGCGTGGGAGTACTTTCTCCGTAAGAAGGGCATATATGGCGATTTGCAGGCCCCTACCCTCTCTTTCTGCCGAGCTGGCGAGAGACTGCGGTTTCTTCTGGGGACTGGGCCTTCCCGAGAGGATTGGCTTTTTCTTGTGGTTGTTCAGGAGGAAGAGACTGATGACACGAGACCGTTGTGCAAGGTTCCTTGGGATGGTCTCTGACAGATGCCTTCTGTGTGGGGTGGGGATTGAGATGGTGGAGCATCTTTTCTTTTCATGTCAGGGGTCGACGCCTATTTGGGATGACCCTGAGCTGGGATGGGTCAGCACGGAGAGCCTTATATCTTTCTGTGAAAGCTTGGTAGTGGCCAGGCATTGTTCGAGGAGGGAGTTGCTTCGCCCTGTTGCTGTGGTCTTGGCCATTTGGCTAGCTAGGAATGCTCTTTTGTTTCTGGGCAAAGGTTTTATAGGGAGAATGTTTGTACCCAGGTGTCGGGATTGTTAAATTTGTGGCTCGGCTAGAACGTCTCTTTGTAACTGATAATTTTTAGCTCTTCTTTTTATCAATACATCTATGGGGTGGACATATATGAGTGTTTCCCCCTTGTTTGGCTTAAAAAAAGCATCTGAGAGGTTTTCAAGATATGGATTTCAGATATGATCTCAATATCCAAGTCACTATACATGGAATGTACAATCGCCATGACCCTATCTCCAAGTATCTGAGAAGGCACACAATACTTGAACGAGTTCGAGAATTGTTTCATGAGCAATTTTATCTAAGCATCGAAAAATTGAATAATTAAATAGGAGCGTGGAAAGAGATATCTAGAATAATTAAATTGGATTTAATTATCATAGATATGATTAATATGGATAACACTATCCACAACAATTATGGACAATGTTGATATGATCCACAATATCCTGGAGAGAGTTAATTGTGAATGAGATTCATAAATTATATGTTAATGTGGAGTGGATTCACAATGTAAATATGGTTTACATTAAATATTAATTAGAAGAAATTAATTCTCAATGATCAATAGTATAATTGCAATTATCATAAATAATTTGGAATTAATTGGTGATAATTCAATTATTCAATTAAATAATATATTGGACACTTAAGTTTTTTTGACTCATTCTACCTTAGAGTGGACGTCCATGGTGGACACCCACCTTATTTTAGTATATGGATGAGCTCTCGTAATTATCTTCCATTTATTGATTAATTGTTTTAATTGAGATAATTTGTAAACTGTTTTCAAATTATCTCTTTGTGTTTTCTTTTGTGTTTTTATAAACTAAAAGGATACAAAAATCAATCTTAACCATTGATTAGTGAGAGCACATTGATTGAGATCCATGGAAGGAAACACAAATCAATCTAAACCATTCATTAGTGTGAGCACATGAATTGAGATCTATAAACATCCAAAATGCTATAAAAGAGAGCCAACCGTAGCCCTCTTTACACAAGTTGAATGCAATGGATGCATTAACAAAACTCTCTCTCTTTCTCTCCACACATCTACTCTCTCTACAACCTTGGTGGAGATAGCGATTGTCATCGTCTTGCCATTGTGTTGTCGGGCTAATCGCTCGAGGAACTCGGTCTTCATAGGTACCACGTGCTCGTAAAGAAGACAACGGATTTCGTGCAACGAAATTAGGAGATTCCTTGCTTGGATTATTGCTCGGGATTGCGGGAAGCACACGACTCATCATCACACCCGCAGGTGCACTCACGTCGGTTCGGACTTAAGTCAAGAGGCTTCTTCCTTTAGAAGCTCTAAGGATCACAATCACGCTTCAAGAGGTAAGCCTAATCTCATGTGATTTTGATGAAATGATTTGAGAAATGTTCTTGAATCGTATGGTTTCATCATTTATTTTTTTTAAATTTCGCTGCCCCTTACAACTAGTATGAGTAATTGCCCTTGGTCGTATTCGATGCAACGCTCATGGTTCCATGATGCGCTAAGGCCTAAACCTTAGCCTTCACAGTCTAGATCTTCACCAGCCCGTGGCTAGGGCTTCGTCAGGGTCCGTTAGTGCCCCCAACCCCATATGTAGGGTGTTTTTCGACCATCTGGGTGCCTTTGTTGCGCTTGATGCGCGATTAGAAGATCTCCTAACTCTTGTGTACTTGTCAATTCTTGACCGCAATGACTACATCTAACACTGAGACTAAAATCCTCCTTTCGACATCCAATGTGATGATATAGGGAATCTCTATCAAACTTAAGTGCACCGACAATTATGTGCTCTGGTCTCAGTCATTCAAGATATTCATCGACGGTCACAGGAAGATTTCCATCTTGACGAAGGAACCCACGAAGGAAGATGATAAGGATTTTAAATCCTAGCAGGCAGACACCTATTTGGTCATGAATTGGTTAACCAATAGTATAGAGCCACAAATACGACAAATCTCCTTTTCAAGTAAACGACCAAGGATATTTGGGAAGAGTTGGCACATACATATTCACAACAAACGACCAAGTCACGACTGGCTGACATCTACATGCGATTTTGTTCGCATCAAATGATGACTCTACGTTGGTGGAGTACTATCGTTTTCTTACTGGACTATATGCAAAACTTGCTATATTCCAGCCGGCATGTTGTATGAAACTTGTGACAGAGAGAGGGGAATGGCAACCGTACAGATTTCTTGCTGGCCTACATACACGATATCAGAATGTGAAGGAACAATTCCTCACATTAGACACACTTTTGTCCATCACAGTCATATTTAGACTGTTGGGAAAATAATGAGAATTATCTTATTCCATGAATCCTAGGGCTCTCTTATGTAGAAGAGAGTCCTACGGGCAAATTACATAAGATAGATGCAAATAAAATAAATTGAGAAAACAATACACAAACATATTTTTACACTCCCTCTCAAGATGGAGCATAGATGTCAATCTTGCTCAGCTTTGATATATGCTTATGGAAAGGTCCTCTAAGTAAAGTCTTGGTGAAAATATATGCAGTTTGATCTCATGAACTGACACGTGAAGTAGAGATAAGGCCTTTCTGGATCATGTCCCGAGTATAGTGACAATCTACTTCAATATATTTAGTTTTCTTGTGAAAAACATGATTTTTTGCAGTAAATAATGTGACTGTTTATCACAACAATTGCATAAGAAGAGGTACATCTATATACAAGTCCGCTAGCATTGCTCGGACCCACATCATCTCTGTACTCCCTTATGCCATAGCCCTATATTCTAATTCAACACTTGACCTGGCAACCACAATTTTTTTCTCACTCTTTCAGATTTTAGAGTACCACCAACAAAAACAACAAAGCTTGAGTTAGACTCCCTGTCCTTAGGCCATCCTGCATAGTCTGCATCTGCACATTCTGAGATAGTAAGGGATTCTCCTTTCTTGAATAGCAATCATACACCTGAATCGACAACTCTAACCCTAAGAAATACCATATGGTGCCAGGATCCTTGGTGACAAACTGTCTGTCCAAAAATTCCTTTGCCATCTTTATCCCCTGCATATCATCTCCTGCAACAAGTATGTCATCAACATATGCCGCGATAACAACCGTACCTATGGAAGTTCTCTGTACAAATAGTGAATGATCTGCATTTGGTCTCTTGAATCCATGCCTCTCAATCAAATCTGAGAGCTTCTGAAACCATGCCCTTGGACTCTACTTAAGGCCATATATTGCCTTATGAAGTCTACAAACCTTCTGACACTCCCCCTCAGCAACAAACCCCAGAGGCTTCTGCATGTAAGATTCTTCCTAGAGATTGCCATACAGAAATACATTTTTAACATCAAGCTGAAATAAAGGCCAATCACGTACCACAACAACTGAAAGAAGAACTCGTAGAGTGGAGTGGCAAGCAACATGGGAGAATGTGTCCTGATAATCAACTCCATGTCTGATTAAAGCTACGTGTAACCAACCTGGCCTTGTAACGATCAAGACTCCCATCTGCATGATGTTTGATAGTAAACACCCATTTGCAACTGACAATAGCCGCTCTATTGGCAGCGGGAACCAAGCTCCAGGTACCATGCGACTGTAGAGCAACATCTCCTCTTCCATGGCCAGATGCCACTGACTGTCTCTCAAGGCCTCCTGGTAATTTTGTGGGATTTCCATGGCAGATAGAGCAATTGCAAATTTCCTGAATTCCCCTGTCAAATGATCAAAGGAAACCTGTACGCGAGAGGATATGAGGCATATGTACGCTTGTGCTTTCGAAGCACAATAGGTACGTCCAGGTTATTGAGAATCTCCTCGATCTGTATGCCAGTCTCCTATAAAAATTCCTGCGTAGACACGTCTCCACCCATCATTAGAAACAATATATTCAGAACAAACCTGGGGCCTGTTGGATGACTGGCGATAACCATGAGCAGAAGAGGGCTGATGAGTACAGTATCGTGGCAAAGGTGTAGCTAGGATGATGGGAGATGACGGTAATGAGGAGGTGAGGGAGATGGAGTAGGAGGTGGAGGTGGGAGTGGAGCTGGGGTTGTAACAACTTGTACAGGTAGAGGTGGTGATGGGCTCGTAGGAGGAGGTAGCATGTAGACCTCATCATCCGAATATGATGAAGTCAATGTATCGCCTATATGAGAAAAATACATCATCGACTCAAAAAATGTGACATCAATGCTAACATAATATTTCATGCGCAATGGATCATAACATCTATATCCCTTCTGTTTCCTGGAGTCCCAACAAAAATACATTTGGCAGCTCTAGGAGAGAGAGCTTGTTAATACCTAGCGACAACTAATGTACGAATGCAACAGAGCCAAAAACACGAGTGAGCGAGAACAACTCATTCTCTGGAAATACCAAGGAGACATGAATTTTCTCAACCAGAACATACGAGGGCATGCGATTCACAAGATAACATGCCGTAAGAACTGCATCACCTAACAAATGTGGGGCACGACTCTGAATTAGAAGGGTGCGTTTGGTTGGTGGGTTATCCGGGGGTGGATAACCCGTTTTTGTGTTAGTGTGTTTGGTTGGTGGGTTAAGGGTTGGGAGGGTTTGTATGATGTGATTGTATTGAAATTTGAAAAAGTTGGTAGTTATTATGGTATGATTGTATTGAAATTTGAAAAAGTGGGTAGTTGTTGTGATGTGATTGTATTGAAGTTTGGAATAGTGAGTAGAAGTTGAGTATTTTATGATTTTTAGATGATATGATGGTATCATATATAATTTTTTTGATGGGAAGGGAGTGGGACCCACTAGTGGGTTAAAAGTGTGGGTTTTGGGGGGTTACCCACCCAAAGTGGGGGGTAACCCCCCCAACCGAACGCCACCGAAGAGTTCGTGTAACATCAAGTAAATGCCAATGCTTTCTCTCTGCAACACCATTTTGCTATGAAGTGTAGGCACATGCTGTTTGATGAACAATAGCACGAGATGAAAAGAATTGGGTCGTGTAGGAGTACAAAGTTCCAAAACATTATCAGTTCTAACAAATTTGATAGAAGAGAAAAAAATATTCTACACTTAATTGATTAAATTTTTAATCACATCCCCAGCCTCAGACTTATTTTTTCAATAAAAGACCCATGGCCGACGAGAAAAATCATCAACTACGAAAAGGTAAAACCTGTGACCCTGGTGATCAGGAATATGATGCGAACCCCAAATATCAACATGAAATAACTCAAAAGGGAGCTACTGCTCTGACTCTGATGGCTATAAAACGCAGATTGATGGTGCTTCCCCAACTAACATGCCTTGCATTAGAAGGATGAGCGATGTGAGATCTGAGGGAGAACATGACACATCTTCTGAAGGGGTAAGTGACCAAAGCGCAAGTGCTACATGAAAGGAGAGACTGGTCTTGTAGAATCTGAGGATAGACCGACATATGGGGTTCAGACCAGTCGGTAAAGGGCTCCCCGCTCATGGCCACAACTAATCACCCTGCTCGTTAAAATGCATGGAAATACAAGAGATTATGGGTCAAAATTAGCACTGAAATACAAGAGACCTATGGGTCAAAATTAGCACGACAATGCATCTCCTTTGTAGTCTGACTTATAGACAATAAATTCATAGAAAAGTCAGGTGTACGCAACACTTTTTGCAGATACATCAAATGCGTCAAGTTGATCCCCCCTATACTGTGATCGGGGAATGGGTACTGTTGAGATATTTCCTATCTTTCTTATTATTTTTTTATTATCTATTTATTTTATCTTGATGTAATGCGCCCAATAGGTTCCTCTCCTATACAAGAGAACCTAAGGACCTCTCATTAATGCAATCAATTCATTTCCTTCTACATGGTATCGGAGCGACGATCCTAGACGAGAGTTTCCTTATCCCACTAAACCCTAGCCCTACACGCGCCCCTCCTCCCGCCACCCCCACCCACCTCTGCCGCCGCCCGGCCTCAGGCGGCCTCGGCCTTTCGCCCGTTGCCCAGCCCCTCGACCGTCGCCCATGGCACAACCCGACCCCACCGGTCGTCGTACAGGCCGTCCCTAGACGTCCAGCCCGCCGCTCGACCCTTCCGGCTACCATGGCCCATCTGGCCACTGACCAGACTGCCCCCAGGATGCCCATGCCCTCCCCTGACACCCCCAGGCCGCCACCGACCCTCTTGTGCGCATCCATGCACCTCTGCAGCTCGTATTGCAGTATGAATCAGTTTGATTTTGACTGAAAACGTGATTTCATACCCCTAAATCATGTTTTTCGACCCAAGCAAGCAACAATGATTGATGAGGATGGTTGTATGAGTCTACACGTACAACCAATCCTCCGTATGATGGTGTAGACTCGTTCATATCGGTCTACTCCCTAGTTGAGTTCCGTTGTTCGGCCGTTTTTCCATCATGTCAGAGAACAAAGATATCTTTTCGTGTGAGCCTTCAAGGGCCTGACTCCCATCTCTAAGATAGATGGGGCCAACTATGAGTTGTGGTCCATGCAGGTTCTCACCTTCATGTAGTGCAACAACAAGGAGCACATCCTGACAGATCCAAAGCCAACAGATAAGACTGAGGAAAATGCTTCTTGGAAACAAGATGATGCGTATGCGCGTGTTTGGATTTGTGAGACCCTCAACACAGAGGTAACCAATGATATTCTGAACCAGCCCAACGCCAAGGCGATGTGGGACACTTTGGCTTCTACCTATGCTCAAGCGAAGAATGAGGCCAAGATTCTTCAGCTACAATTTGGCATCTACAAGGCCAAACAGAATCATCGTCCTCTGCACGTGTATTATGGTTCACTTCGTGGCATGTTTGAGAAGCTTCATAGCTATATGCCTATCACGACATCTCTTGAGAAACAGAAGGCATACAGGAACTCCACGATGGTTGGAGTTTTCATGGCTGACCTTGATACAAAGTATGATGCAATACATACAACTTCTCACTGGAGCTACCATACCTCCCATGGTGGAGGCCTATAGCCGTCTCAGCTGGATTATCATGCCTCCTACGACCACTCCTCAGCTCTCGTCAGCTATGACCGTTTCTCATGGCTGAGGAGTGATGACCCAGTCTAGAGGACGTACCCCTCGTGGCAGAGGTGGTGGATGTCCGCACGACCCTTGCACCTTTCGCCATCGGCTGGGACATGCACATGATGCATGCTACCAGAAGCATGGATATCCCATTTCTGGTCGTATGACAAAACGTATTGAGCCTTCAGATACACTTGCTTCCCAGGCCGATCCTCGCCTGGATGATATCGTCTCTCGTAATCGAGAGATTATGACTCCTGTTGCAGGAACCGTCACTACAGATACCGCAACCACAACTAGAGCCTCTTCTATCTCCTCAAGTATTGCTTATGCTTTCATTGGTAGTAATTGTGCAGATATGACAGAGTGGATTATGGACTCTGGTGCTTCCCATCATTTTGTGGAGACAAAATACAACTGAGGTCCTACATGATCATGCAACATGTTAGATGGATTGTTATTGCCAATGGCGACCATTTACCCATTACAGAACATGGGGAGGTTTATTTGACGCCATCCATGCGTCTTCAGAACATTTTATATGCTCCCGACTTTCAGATGTAATTACTTTCCATTCAGATTACTAAGGATCTGCATTGTCGTGCCATCTTTGACCCTTCGTCTCTTGTGTTTCAAGACATACTCACGGACAATGTGATTGGATGTGGCCGTGAGCAACAAGAACTCTACAGACTGGTCCAACCTCTTCATGTTGGCGTTTCTACTATACCTACTGGACCAGTCTCACCATATCTGTGGCACCTTCCTCTGCAGAAGCTATGCTATGTTCTCCGTTAGTTTCCACGAGATCCTCCTTTCAGTGTGGGGCATGCCATCTTGGGAAGCATCACCATTTCTCCTTTCCATCCCGTCAGAGTCAGAATAGTTCTCAGTTATTTGAGCTCCTTCATTTAGATATCCGGGGTCCGAGTCGTGTTCTTGATCACCAGAGACACCGTTTAATCTAGTTGCTGTCGATGATTTTTATAGACTTTCCTGGGTCTTTCATTAAAGAATAAGTCTGTATATCTGTGGTCAAATCTTTTATTAATGAACTAAAGAATACTTTTCTGCTAGTGTCAAATATATTTATTCAATGCTTTAAAGATCTACACCTTACAACTTTCTGACTTTCTTAGATCTCTTGGCATTGTTCACCAGACCTCATGTACCTATACATCCTAGCAGAACGGTGTTGCCGAGTGCAAACACCGTCACTTACATGATGTGACCCGAACATTGTTGATACAGAGTCGTGCTTCTCATGCCTACTGGGAGATGCTGTCCTCACGACTTGCTATCTAGTGAACCGCATGCCTTCGTCTGTGTTGGGAGAGAAGATTCCTTCGATTGTGTTTCTTGAGAAGGATCTTTTCTCTTCGGTTCAGTTGCTTTTGTTCATGATGTCTCTCTAGGTCGTGACAAGCTCTATCCCAGAGCCGTCAAGTGGTTTTTTGTCGGCTACTCTCGTACCCAGAAGGGGTATCATTGTTTTGATCCGCTCAAGCGAAAATACTTTGTGAGTGCTGACATTACTTTCTTTGAGTTTGTCACGTATTTTTCTCCTACATACGACATACTAGTCCCGTCCGACTCTAACGATGAGATCTACATGCCTCCACCTCCTAGTGTCTGTTCCTGCTCTACCACCATCTCCTCAACCACCACCATCGCCACTACCTACACCTACTCCTGCCTCTACACCTATTCCTACAGCTCCACCTTGTACTGTGACTTAGTTTTTGCCACGTGTTTTTACTTGCAGGTGTCGCTCGATTCCCCCTACTCACAGGCTTTGTCCATCATCCAACACACCTCATGTATATAATGAGTACATTGTTACTGATGGCACTACTGAGTTGTCTGTGCAATAGGATTCCATACAGGATGAGCAGGTGCCATTGGCAGATTATCTTGATGTGCTGATTACTCTGCGCAAGTAGAAACGTAGGTGTGCTACTAATCCTCTCCAGATTTCCTTGAGCAGACTATCAGATGATTTCATGAGGTTTACCTTGGCACTATCTGCCGTGGAGATACCACAGACATATCAGGAGGCTGTTCGGGATAGTCAGTGGAGATTAGCCATGGAGGAGATGGCTGCGTTACAGTCACGTTGTATGTGGAGTCTTGTTTCTGCTCCAGTTGGCGCACCCGTTGTGGGATGCAAATGGGTGTTTACTGTGAAACACCGTGCAAATGGCAATATGGATCGCTATAAGGAGAGACTTGTGGCATGTGGGTTTACTTATACATATGGGGTGGACTATTAAGATACTTTCTCTCCAGTTGCCAGACATTCTACTCTGCGCATTCTACTTTCTGTTGCTGTGACACGAGATTGGCTTTACCAGCTTGATGTGAAGAATGCCTTCCTCTACGGTGATGTACAAGAGGAGGTCTACATACATCAGTCACATGGGTTTGCTACTGAGGGGGAGTGTCAGAAGGTTTGCAAGCTTCACAAGGCTATCTATAGCCTTAAGCAGAGTCGTAGAACATGGTTTCAAAAGCTCCCGGACTTGATAGAGTAGCAGGGGTTTGTGCGATCGACTGCAGATCACTCTTTGTTTGTGTATAGGACCCGAAGAGGTACTATTGTCATTCTTGTTTACGTTGATGATATTATTGTTATAGGGGATGACAAACATGGTATTCAGAGTGCCAAGGACTTCCTTGGTCAGCAGTTTGTAATCAAGGACCTTGGTAATTTACATTACTTCCTTAGACTGGAGCTTGCAGGAGCCAACGAGGTTTTGTGACGACCCAGAGGAAGTATGTTACAGACCTTCTTTCGAAGACAAGCATAACAGATTGCAGACCTGCCACTACTCCTATTGACCCAAGCATGAAGCTATATGATGATGGCACTGAGGAAGTCGACAAGAGGAGGTACATGGAGCTTGTTGGCTGGCTACTATACGTGACTATTTCTAGGCCCGACATATCCTTTGTCGTAAGCAAAGTGAGTCAGTTTATGGAGCATCCCAGACAGGTACATATGGATGCAGTCCATATGATTTTGAGGTATCTGAAGACTTACCAGCTACAAGACTTCTGTTTAGCAGAGATACATCTCTTTCAGTTACATCATGTGTAGATGCAGACTATGCTGGGTGTCCAAAGGATAGGAAGTCTATTTCAGGTTTTGCTGTATTCATAGGGAAATTCCATGATTTCTTGGAAGTGCAAGAAGCAGACCGTGGTTGCCAGATCGAGTGCTGAGTCAGAATACAGGGACATGTCACAGGCTAGCACGGAGATGATGTGGGTCAGATCTGTTCTTACTGACCAGGCTATAGAGGTGCCGCTTCCCATGCACCTCTGTTAGAGTACATGCGTCACTTATCATATAGATGGGTAAATGGATCCTTCCAAGATCCATTTACCACATACAAAGTTTAGTCCCACATCTACCAGTGGTGGGACTTGGAGGGTGTCTGTGGAGGCTATATAAGAAGCCCCATACCTCCTTTATCCAATGAGAAAGTTCAATGAAGCATATGGCCCTTTGAGGCCCTCTCCCGTTGTTTCATCCCGCTTCTTAGGGAGTGAGGTTCCACGTTAAAATCCTGGTGTTTCTCAATATTTTATCCTTTTCTCCGATATTCGCTTTTGTATTATATTTTCTAACTTGGTATAAGAGCGGGTTCGATTCTCGAAGTTTTCATGTCCTTTATTTTCGAGATTCGATTATAGGGTTTTTATTGAAGATTTATGTTCTTGAAGATTTATTAAAGATTATTGTGTTTGGATTTGTTCAAGTTCTAGGGTTTTGTTGTAACCCTATTCTGTAAGATTCCTGGAAACATTGTTCTGTTCGATGATCTGAAGATCTCCGCATTCTCCAGGCGCACTCCAAGCATCTCTGATCGAATACTTCCACATACTCATTAGAGGCGACGATGCTATGCACATCCTGCAGCCGCATATGGCGACGACATCTCCAACCGCTCCTCTAGTTCGGTGGAACCCATCAGCCCTCGCCAACAGTACTCCCAACACTCCCAATCAGATCGCTCCTAACAGCGCCTCCAGCCACCGAAACACATCCAGGGTACACGACTGCAGCAGGCGGCCGATCCTGACGCATTCCATAGTGGATCATTCGATGCTTTAGGAGGAGCATCTCTCCCTTGTGACTCCTTCTATCGAGGGGCAATGAAAACCCTTCTCGTTCTCCACCCGAAGAGCTCCTAGGCGAGGAGCCTCTCCTCCCTCGCATCTCAAGGCAACACAGGCGACACCTCCCCCTAGCACATGTCCCTTCGGCGACGTTGCACCTCCCTCCAGCACATGTCGAAACCACAATGCGCGGATGAAACTCCTCCTTCGCACTCCGATCCCCTTGGCTCCTAGACGACACCGCCCTCTCCGACTTTCTTCTCGCACCCTTCCTCCATGCGGTGTCGCCTCTCCTCCTCGGCAAGCTCCAACAATGAGATCTTCCTCACGCTCTCCCTCTCCTTCCTCCATGCATCGACAATTCTCAACAGGGGCCCGATTCCTTTGGGAAACCTTACTCGCACGCGAGGATGCAAGGAGGGTGATTCCCCTTTAATGAGGGCCCCGTTCCGCAAGTTAAATAAATTAAGGGGGGGGGAAGAGCAGCCATGTTGTGCTGTTGTTGTAAGGGCTTAAGTGGGCCAAAAAAATTACTTTGAAAAAAAGGGATGCGCGAAAAAAGGAAAAAAATGAGATGGCAAAAAAGAGGAAATGCACGTAAAAAAATTGTAAAAAAAAGAAAAGCTGAAAACATGTGAACGACTTATTTGAAAAAAAGGAAGAGGCGGCTAAAAAAATTGGAATAGTCGAGAAATTGATGATTAATTTTTTTTGAGAAAGTCGAGAAAAAAATGATTATCAACTTATGTAATTCATGTTTTCCCCACTTTATTGTCTTCTCCCGACTTTGTCGATGTCACTATTTTCCGATAAGTATGGGAGAAAGGAGAAGTATTGTGTAGAGTTCTACATGTCACATTTTCATATTCTCCAGACTCCAGGCTGGCCAGATTTTCCAAACTCTACAGTTTAGTTTCAAACTCTGCGGATGGGTTATGAGTCCAAAGTTTGAGGCACTCCATCATTGAGTGACCCATTTCCTTTGTGTTCTCTAGAGAGAGACTCCTTTTCATATGTGCACATTATTGCCATCTTTTTTATGTGGTCTCCATCTTTTATTTTTGGTCTCAGAGTTTTCATGTGTTCTATAGGGACTCCAGAGCAGAGATCCCATTCCCTATGCCATGTGGGTTAGGGTTTTCATGTGGTTTCATAGGGATTCCAGAGTAGAGATCCCATTCTCTGAGCCAGTATGGGAGAGACCCAGTTCTCCGACGAGGAGACTTTTTAGACTCAATTCTCCAGCGACCGTGAACTCCGATGAGGATTGTCTCCACGACTTTTTCAGTTTGGCCCTTTCAGAGACGGGGCCATTGTCCACATGTTGTGGAGGATCAGAGTTCTCCAAGTGGAGACTCATTTTCAGTTGTAGTGGCTCTGACAGGCGCAATACATAGCGCATGCTCTCCGACGAGGAGATTCAGTTCGACTCACACTTTGGCCCGTTTGTTTCTCCTCACCTGCATGGCATGAGAAACAATGTCCTCGACAACAACCGACAGTTGTGCGCGTTGAGTTGATATTGTCTGTAGTGTCTTGTATTGTGAGTTGAGTGATTTCTTTTTGTTTATCCATGCTGAGCACTACATGCTCCAGTTTGAGGGGGAGTGTTAGAGTATATGCATCACTTATAATGTAGATAGGTAAATGGATCCTTCCATGATCCATTTACCACATCTAAAGTTTAGTCCCACATCTACTAGTAGTGGGACTTGGAGGGTTTGTGGAGGCTATATAAGAAGTCCCAAACCTCTTGTATCCAATGATAAAGTTCAATGAAACATATGACCCTTTGAGGCCTTCTCTCATGGTTTCATCCCGCTCCTTAGGGAGTAGGGTTGCACATTAAAATCTCGACATTCCTTAATATTTTATCCTTTTCTCTGATATTCGCTTCCGCATTATATTTTCTAACAACCTCCAATGTGACAATCAAGCTGCTCTTTTCATTGCCAACAACCCAGCTTTTCATGAGAGGACCAAACACATAGGTGGACCGTCATTGTTGAGATATTTATCTCTTTATCTTTATTTTATAATTTTCCCATTTCTTCTGTCTCTTTATGTAATTTTCCCTTAGAGCTTTTCTCTTATATAAGAGAGCTCTAGGGCTACGATGAATGTAACTTTTCATTTTCACTCCTTTCAACATGACATTAGAGCGATGGTTCTAGATCGGAGCCTGTGCCCTAGAATCCCTCAACCTACCTAAAACCCTAGTGCGCACTTGCGTGGCCGCCGTCGTCGAGGTCTGCGCAATCACGACAGCAACCCCAGCCGCCGCCACTGCTGCCCGCACAACGACAACAACCACAGTTGCCGCCGCCACCGGGAAGCAGCTGCAGCTGCTATTGCTGCCGCTGGACATCATGGAACTGCAGTGGCCAGGCTTGCTGCTACCAGCAACCGTATTTTGAAGCCAGAGGGCTGCCACAACCCCTTTCGTGTGTCACTGCTAGATCTGATTTGGTTCCTAGAGTGTGTTTTTGTTACTCTAAAACCATCCTATGTACCTAAAGAAGCCTCCAGTGGATGGAAGAGGTTGTGATATAAGTCTACACCCACAACCATCTTCTTATATGTCTGTGTTGACATTGTTATTCTAGTTTGCAACCCCAGTTTTGGAGATTGTTATTGTCATGTCAGACAACAAAGCAGATGTTCCATCCCTTGGTGCCTTCAAAGGTCCAGCACCCATCGTCAAGATGAATGGAACGAATTATGAAATATGGGCCATGCACTTCTAATGGGAGGCAGACGATGCATATGCATGCGTGTGGCTATCTGGGACTGTCCATGGAGATAGCCAACGATATACTGAGTTAGCCCACGACAAAGGCTATATAGGACATTCTCGCCGCTATGTACTCTCCGGTGAAGAACAAGTCGAAGATTATGCAACTTCAATATGACATCTTCACGTCGAAGTAGAATGATCGTCCTCTCTATACCCTTTACACTTCTCTAAGGGGTATGTTTGAGAAGCTACATGGTTACATTCCCTTGATTGCCATACCAGAGAAGCTCAAGGCATATAGGGATTCGGTGGTGGCCGGAGTTTTTCTAGTAGCTCTCGACTTCGAGTATGACACTACTAGAGCACAGATTCTTAATGATGCCACCATACCTCCGATGAAGGAGGCATATCGCAGGTTGAGTAGGCTCTCTATATCTTCTGGTGGTACTCAGCTGTCTCAGACATCCTCAGCCATGAGGACATCTCGTGGTAGGGGGAGCCCTACGCAGTATCGTGGTCGAGATACCCGTGGTAGGGGAAGGGGTAGTCGACCCCGTCAGCCTTGCATTTATTGCCACATACCGGATCACTACGAGGAAACATGCTATTCTAGGCATGGGTTTCCCGTTCAACACGTGTGACATAACAGATCCAACAGGTTGGCGGTCCTTCACATGCATCTAATCAGAGATTTGATGAACTAGTAACACGGCTCAAGGAGATTATGCCTGCTCCTAGGTCAATTAGCTCTCATTTAGGATCATCAGAGGTAGCTGCCTCAGCTTCAACGTCCACATCATGCATAACATATGCTTTTACTAGCTGCTACAAGACAGATTTGTCGGAATGGATTATGGATTCAGGAGCATCTCATCATCTCTGCCGTGACGGAGGACAATTTAGTGCTTATAGTCCAACTCAATCAGGGAGAGTAGTTGTGATAGCAGATGGGACACACTCTCCCATTACTGGTCTGGGGGAGGTGCAGTTAACTACTGCAATCCGGCTTCAAAATGTTCGCTATGCTCCTGAATTTTCTATGAATTTACTATGCATTAGTAAAATCACCAAGGATTTACATTGTTGTGCCATATTTGACCCTTCTGCTCTTGTGTTTCATGACATTTTTACGGGCATGGCGATTGGATCTGGCCGTGAGCAAGGAGGCCTCTATAGATTGGTAAAATTTCCTTATGTTGGTGCCTCTTCTCTTGACACTGGATCTATTTCTCCCTATGTGTGGCATCTTCGATTTGGTCATCTTCCTCTGCAAAAGCTGTATCACGTTCTTCCATAGATTTTACCTCGCTTTACTTTTCAATCTGAGGCCTGCGAGCTTGGGAAGCATCATGGGTCCACATTCCAGAGTCATTAGGGTCAATGTAGTCATAGTCTTTTTGAGTTAATTCATTTTGACATTTGGGGTCCTAGTCATGTCCCAGATCATCAGGGGCATATAGGTTTTATGTTGTTGCTGTCGATGAATTTTCTAGATTGTCGTGGGTATTTCTTCTTAAGAACAAGTCTGATGCTCAGTCCTTTATTAATGAAAAAAGAACCGTGTTTTATGCAAATGTCAAGTTTATACGTTCATATAATGCGTTTGAATTTTACAGTACTCCGCTTTCTCTGTTTCTTAGATTCTATGGTATTACGCATCAGACATCTTGTGCGTATACTTCTCAACAAAACTGGTTGTATGAACGAAAACACTACCATTTTTGGATGTTACCAGGACTCTTTTGATCCTCAGCCGTGCTCCTCATTCGTACTGTGGGACACATCTCTAACTGCTTGTTACCTGGTGAATCGTATGCCCTCCTCGGTTCTGGGGAGAAGATCTCGTTCTCGATTGTGTTTTCCGAGATGGATCTTTTCTCTCTTACGTCTCGTGTTTTCGGATCTGTTGCTTTTGTTCATCAAATGTTTCCAGAACATGACAAGCTCTCTCCTAGAGCTGTCAAGTGTGTGTTTGTTAGGTATTTTAAGACACAAAAGGGATATCGTTGGTTTGACCCTGTCGACGAAGATACTATGTTAGTGTGGATGTCACGTTCTTTGAGTCCATTATGTATTTCTCTCCTACATATGACAAGCTCATTCCTTCAGAGAATGTAGAAGAGGTTTGTATGCCTCTACATCTGGTTTCACCTATTCCACCTCCTACACCGCCACCACCACCTCCATCACCCTCTCCTCCACCGTCACTCCCACCACCTCCTCCACCGTCTTCCACGCCTACCTTCTTTCCGCAGGTTTACCAGCACCGACCTCATACTCATGTGCCTCCTCCATCACTCGATATGCGCAAGGTATGTTCTTAGCATTTGAGTTTTACTAATGGCACTGGTGAATTGCATGTGCAGCTTGAGGTGCTGGATGTCTTAGATAATACGCCTTCTGAGGACGCTACAGACTTGGATGTGCTATTGCTCTATGGAAGAAATGGCGTGCATGCACTATGCATCCTCTTGCTTTCCATGTTTCCCTGGCACGACTCTGAGGATTTTCAGAGGTTCGTTGTGGGACTGACTGTTGTGAAGATACCACGGTCCTATCAGGAAGCATTGTAGAGTAGTCAGTGGCATCTGGCGATAGAGGAAGAGATACAACGTTACAGTCTCGTGGTACGTAAAGCTCCTCTAGGTACGTTTGTTGTTGGCTGCAAATGGGTGTTTATAGTGAAACACCGTGCGAATGGTATCGTGGACAGATATAAGGTCAGATTGGTTACTCGTGGGTTCACCCAAACCTATGGGGTGGATTATCAGGATACCTTCTCTCCAGTTGCAGCATCATTTTATGCTGCGGATTCTTATTGTTATTGCTGTGATACATGATTGACCGCTTTTCCAATTAGATCTCAAAAATGCGTTCTTATATGGGGACTTGCAGGAAGAAGCTTACATGCAACTACCACCAGGGTTTGCTGCTAAGGGGGAGTCCAGTATGATGTGTAAACTATACAAGGCCATATATGGCCTTAAGCAGAGTTCGAGGGCTTGGTTTCAGAATCTCTCAGAGTTGATTGAACAACAGGGGATTGCCAGATCTACTGTAGATCATGGCCTCAAATTTCAGCGAAATTCGGTCGAATTTCTGTCGAATATCGATATCCAGTCGAAATCGAAATTCGATCGAAATGACCGAAATATGGGGGTCCTAGTACAAAAAATGACCGAAATAACCGAAATTCCGGTCGAAATTCCACCGAAATTCTGTTTTGGTCGATACCGAAATGGTGACCGAAACCGACATTTAGGGCCTTGTTGTAGATCATTCTCTTTTTGTTAGGAGAACCCAGAGAGGTAATGCTGCTATTTTGGTCTATGTTGATTATATTATTGTTACAGGCAGTGGTGATCAGGGCATTCAGACAACTACGGATTTCCTTGGACAACAGTTTGTAACCAAGGACCTTGGCAAGCCGCATTACTTTCTTGGCCTAGAATTTGCAAGAAATCATCATGGTATGGTATGACGCAACGGAAATATGTCATTGATCTTCTATCTGAGACAGGCATGACATGATGTAGACCTGCTACTACTCCAATGGATCCCAATGCTAGGTTCTATGATGATGACTCTAAGGAGGTTGATAAGAGACAATACAAAGAGCTGGTAGGGAAGCTATTGTATGTTACTATTACCGGGCATGATATATCGTTTGCTGTCAGCAGGGGCAGCTAGTTTATGGAGCAACCTAGGCGGGCTCACATGGATGCAGCTAACATGATTTTGAGGCATCTGAAGTCTTCTCCAGGTGCAGGACTTCTATTCAGGAGAGACGTCTCTCACAGTTACTGGATGTGTGGATGCAAATTATGCTGGGTGTCCCTAGGACAAGAAGTCCACTTCAGGCTTCACTGTGTTTGTAGGTAGCTCGCTGGTTTCATGGAAGAGTGAGAAACAGACAACTGTAGCTAGATCTAGTGTTGAACCAGAGTATAGGGCCATGGCCCAAGGGAGCATGGAAATGATGTGGGTTAAGTCCGTCCTGACTGACCTAACTGTTGAGGTGACTCTTCCTATGCATCTCAAATGTGATAATCAAGCTGCTCTATTCATAGCTAATAATCCAACCTTCTATAAAAGAATAAAGCACATTGAAGTAGATTGCCATTACACACATGATTTAATCCAGAAGTGGCTTATTTTCACTTTTTGTGTTGCTTCAGGTGATCTGATTGCCGATATGTTTACCAAAGTTCTTGGGAGGGGTCTTTTTCGCCATTGCTGTTCCAAGCTGAGCATGATAGACATATATGCTCCAGCTTGGGGGGGAGTGTTGAGATATTTATATCTCTTTATCTTTATTTTGTAATTTTCCTATATTCTTCCATCTCTTTATGTAATTTTCCCTTACCTTTTCTCTTATATAAGAGAACTCTAGGGCTACGATGAATGTAAACTTTCATTTTCACTCCTTTCAATAGTCACTACAATCGTGACATGATATAGAAGGGTCTTATTGCCACTACTCATGCTAGTTCTGGAGATCGGACAACAAATGTTTTTACTAAGACCCTAGCTAGAGGATATCGACTTTGTTCTCTGACATACTGCCGGATGAAGAAAACCAGGTTATATAAATTAAAGAAGTACGTCTACACAGACATACGGGGATTTGGTTGCATACGTAGACTGAGGATGCAGCCAATCCCATCAACACGGAGCTAGCAATGGTGGAATCCACGGAGGGTGCCTAAAAATACCATAGGTGACGGTCGTGGACCAAGCGTTTGGTCGTCGAAACCACGCTCGTCGGCTAGGGGTGCCTATAACAGTGGTTGCGACACAAGGAGGCCGGCGACGGCGATGTCGAAGAGGGAGAGAGAGATCCGGCGACGGTGGTGTTGGGAGAGAGGGTACTCGACGGCGACAGTGAAGATGAGGATGAATGGTGACGGCTAAGATTAGGGTACAAGAGCTCTGATTTAGGACCGCCACTCTGATACCATGTTGGGAAAATAATGAGAATTATCTTATTCCATGAACCCTAGGGCTCTCTTATATAGAAGAGAGGCTTATGGGTGGATTACATAAGATAGATGAAATTAAAATAAATGGAGAAAACATTATATAAATATAAACATATTTCTACTTGGATGTTTGCAGCAGATTAAGTATTCCAATGCTCACCCGTAGCCTCCGCAACCTGTGGAGAACTCATTGTTTATGTCCTCATCATGGCGAGGAGATCGCTTCAGCTAGAGGGGTGGTTCCTCCAGAGGTGGTCGTGACTCTGGTCGAGGTCATGTTCGTAGCTGTATTCCTTTTATTTACTGTCAGAAAATGAATCACCCTTCTGAGAAGTATTTGGCGAAGTTTGGGATGACACCACAAGCTCACTTGGCATCTGCATAGGACACTACTGAATAGATTGTCCAACTCAGCCTCTAAGTATTCATGCCCGATAGTGATGTTACAACGTTCCGAGATTTTATCCAGTGAGGCTACTCCTACTGCTCATCTAGCCATTCCGTCAAGTACCATTGCCAATACTACAACAGATAATGCTCCTGCCTAGATCATCGACTCTGGTACATCCACTCATTTAACATGAGAAGGCAGTTTATTGACCTCTTTACATCTTTCTTCCACCTTGAAGTCGGTTAGAGTGGTCAATGGAGTTCATTCCCCAGTTACCTCTGTTGGGATTATGGATTTCTCCTTCATACTCTGTCTTACAGAGGTTCACTGTGCACCAGATTTTCCCCTGAGCTTACTGTCTGTTCATAAGCTGTGCTGAATAACAATGTCATGCTATTTTTATGAGCTATTTTGCTATTTTGAAGGCATCCGGACGATGTAGATTTTTGGTGGGGGACATGTAAAGAATGTACTCTAGTATCTTGACATTCTTGCAGATTCTACCATTGATGGTGCTGTGTCGCTCTCTTCTGACCCTCTTCTATGACATCTTCGTCTTGGTCATACGTATGCTAAAGCTCTCTCCATGATGTTCCCAGAACTTTCCTCATCGAAGCCATTTGAATGAGAGGCTTGCCAATTCGGAAAACATCATAGGATGTCCTTTCTTGTGAGAGTTGAACTGTTCCTTTTGTGTTGGTTCACTGTGACATTTGGGGACCCTATTCGGTCCGTACTATAAGTGGTCGCAAGTATTTTGTTGTTTTTGTTGATTATCATATCAGATGTTCTTGGGTCTACCTAATAAAAGAGAGATTATATATTAATAAGATTGTTAAGTCTTTCTTTCATCTCATTAAAACTGCATTCCCTACTTGTATTCAGATTTTTAGGACTGATAACACACTTGAATTTACTTAACATGATTTGGTGTCATTTTTTGATTCTCAGGGTACTACTGTCCATCTAACATCGTGTGCCGATACCTCTCAGCAGAAATCCCTAAATGTCGATTTCGGTCACCATTTCGGTATCGACAAAAACAGAATTGCGATGGAATTTCGGTGGAATTTCGACCGAAATTTCGGTCATTTCGGTCATTTTTTGTACTAGGACCCCCATATTTCGGTCGAATTTCGATTTCGACTGGATGTCAATATTCGACAGAAATTCGACTGAATTTCGCTGAAATTTAAGGCCATGAGCAGAATGGAGCTGCGGAGAGGAAACTTCGTCACCTTCTTGATATTGCTTGGTCTCTCCTTTCTCACATGAAGGTACCTAAGACTTACTGCAGTCCACCTTATAATCATGGTACGTTCGTCTGTTCTACAGAAGACTACTCCTTTTTCATTACTATACGCTGATGAGACTCCTTTTCCCTTACCCCTGTGGATTTTTGGGTGTACAACTTCTTTTCATAATTTTCATATTGCAGATAAACTGTTTGCTTGTGCGATCAAATGCGTTTTTCTTGGGTACCTTCGAACTCAAAGGTTTATAGACTCTATGACCCTGTGGGGCATCGCTATTATCTCTCTGCTGATATTACCTTTTTCAAATAGACCAGTTTCTTTACACAATCAGTCGGTGACATATCTTGGAATTACCACCACCTCCTATTATCTATAAAAGAAAAAATATCAGTAATAATGAATCTGTTCCACTACTTATTTCGTTTTTGCAGGAAGAAGTACCTTATTTGAGTGTTCCTCCCACTGCTCGGTTGGATGCTCTGCCAGATATCCCTATAGCTTTGCGACGAACTAAGATGCAATGTACCTTTCATCATATCCCCTCTTTTACTTCCACTAACAGTCTTTCTAGTGGTGATAGACGGTTTACAGATGCCTTAATGGCGATCATTGGCCCGCGTGATCATAATGATGCGATGCAGAACTATGGTTGGAAGACGATCACAGACGAGGAGATGGACACTCATGTGTTGTAGTACCATGCCTACGTGGGGTGAAACCGATAGCATGTCGATGGGTCTCACGACCAAGGAGTCTCTTGGTGGAACAATTTATATACTGAAAGCACGATTGGTGGCAAAGAGTTTCATTCAAACATATGGCGTGGACCAATGTTCAGGAAGGCGCTATGCGATATTCAGTCGGAGGGGTCACTACATAGATAATATGCGGTATGCGGGAGAGTATGCGACGAGTATGCAGTTTTATGTGGGTTGGTACTTTTTATTATTAAAAATATAAATTAATATTTAATATTATGTTAATATCCTCAGTCGGGAGAGTATGCGGGGAGTATGCGGAAGAGTATGCGATTTTATGCGGGGAGTATGCGGTTTTATGCGGGGAGTATGCGGTTTTATGTTATTACGCGGGTGGGGTTATTCGGTTTTAGATTAAATAAAAGAAGTTCTATCAGAAAAGCGGCCGAGTATGCAGCCGCATAGGGAGTATACTCTGCCAAGTATGTGGGTCAACCCGCATATATGGCCGTTTCATCATACTCGGAGCGGCAAGGCCCCCGAGTACGAGTATGCGACCGAGTATGCGGCTTACTCGACCGCTTTTCTGAACACTGGCGTGGACTACTTTGAGACTTTCTCACTAGTGGCAAGATTGGATTCTGTTCGCACTATCCTGTCTGTTGCAGTCAACAACAATTGATCTATATTCCACCTTGATGTGAAGAATGCCTTCCTCTATGGTGATCTTGAGGTAGAGGTTTATATGAGGCAACCACTTGGTTACCCAGTCGAGGGGGAGTGTGTATATCGACTTTGCAAGTCTATCTATGGCCTGGAGTGAAGTCTACAAGCTTGGTTTGACAGACTCACTACTGAAATTGGTTCTCTTTGGTTTCAGAGGATGAAATCAGATTACTCTATTTTTGTGCGATGACGAACCATTGGGACTGTGATATTGGATGTTTATGTTGATGACATGATAGTGACTGGCGACGACAAGACATGAATTGCAGAGACCAAGGCCTTCCTCCAGAAGGTGTTTGTCACCACAGACCCTGGTCAGATATGCTACTTCTTGGGTATAGAGGCTATCCCCACAATAGAAGGGCTACATCTATAACAGAGAAAATATTGCATGAACATTCTTACAGTGACATGCCTGCTTGGATGCAAACCACCAGTAGAGACACAGGAGCATACCACTTCTCAAGATCCTACTTTTGAGGATCCTACTCGATACAAAAGCTTAGTAGGTAAACTTTTTTACCTCACTGTCATTAGGCCTGATATCTCATATGTTGTCAGCAGGGTTAGCCAACATATGGACAGACCCTGCTACAGTCATTGGCAGAAAGTTCTCCTAATACTCTGTTATCTAAAAGGGTCTCCTGGATGTGGTCTTTTCTACAGAGGAAATGGTCACAACACCAATATTACTGCATTTTCTTATGCAATTTATGCTAGCTTTTCGGATGACAGGCGTGCACCGGATATATTATGTTTGTTGGAGGAAATTTGGTTACCTTGTGCAAAAAGAAGCATACCGATGTATCTAGGTCAAGCGCTGAAGCAGAATATAGGGCAATGAATCATGCTACATGTGAGATTACTTGGTTGACATTCTTTTTTAACAGAAATTGATCTTCCTACAACTACCCATGTTCCTCTGCATTGTGACAACAAATCTGCCACCTATACTGCTACCAACATTGTCTTTCATGAAAGAATCAAACATATTGGAGTTGATTGACATTTTAGGCGTGATGTTGTACACTAAGGGAAGATTTGCACTCCACATGTGTCTACCGACCTTCAGCTTGCTGACATTCTTACAATGGCACTACCCAAGAGACGTGCATCTGAGCTTATTTCCAAGTTGGGCATGATCAATAGATATGCTCCAACTTGAGGGTGGGTGTTAGAGTTATTGTTAGTCACTTTATTTTATTTTGTAACTCCTCAAGGGATCATTGCAATTCTTCTGTTTTTGCTCCTTATGGTTTATAAGAAACCATAGAGCCTATGGAATGTATACAATGATTCTCTCATCGTTCTCCGCATTTTTTATACGACGTAAAGTTTTAATCGCGATTTTTGCCATTAAAGGTACATGATTCATCACCCACTTTAGTGCTGCGATATAGGAGAGGAGGGCAGTGAGTTTTAGCTATCTGTGTTTCACCTGCCCTTATCCAGGTTTGAGGAGCTATTGCAAATGTTGGATTCCTTGAATAGTTGCTTAGATTTCTCAACTCCGGATAACTGGGTATGGCCTGGTGGAATATTCATGGATCTCTTCAGGTTATATGGTGAAACTAACAATACTTCCTTGGACAAATACTAAAATTGAGTGTTTATAAATTGTTTGCCGAGGAAGCAATCTTAAGCACAACTTTAGGTATTGTGTGCCATTTTTCGTTCAGATGAACAAATAATTATGTTTAACGTACTGTCCGATGTTAAATAATCCCAACTCTATTTTAAATTAACAAATCATGATTTTCCATGTGGGTCTCTGTTAATAGGAATGCGATTAATTTTTGCCATTCTCAAATAAAAACTGTGCAATAAGTAATAAAGTTACATAATGGTACATCAATCTACTTTTCTTTTTTTATTATACAAATCACATTTCTTTTAGCTGGGTTGAACTCTTGTATAAGCAATATTCTTCAGTAATAATGTCATGCCATGGCCTTTTTTTGGTGTCCTCACCATCATTAATCATTCAACAGATTTTTAGTTCAAGCTTTGACTTACAATATATAATTTTGGTTCTCTGAAAATGCATCATTGTAGTTTTTATGTAAAATGCTTGAACATTTTTTTAACTGCTGGTACTTTATTTAAAACTCGGCGTTTACATAGTTTTGGAGCTTGAATCTTCTCATGTTCGTCACATTTTTGTGCACTTCCTGTAATAGCTTTGTTACATATCATATTCTCTACCAGGGAAAACAAGAACTTAACGGGCACTGCTCGATATGCAAGCTGCAATACTCATTTGGGAATTGGTAAGTACTCTTGGACCAGTTTCCAATTTTCAAAATAAATTTGTCTCCTGATTTTTCCCTGAATACTTTCAGAACAAAGCCGTCGTGACGATCTGGAGTCCCTGGGATATGTGCTTTTGTACTTCTTAAGAGGAAGGTGGGCCTTCTTCTGTTGTTTTAAGTGGTAGTAATTGGTGTTTGCTCATTATTTTTGACAAGCTATACTTGATTATATGCCTAAAATAATTTTGTATATTACACCTCTAATTTTATGGAAATTTTGTCTCCTTGTGCCGTTCTACTTGTTTGTTTTGACTTGCTACTATTTTGTAGTCTTCCTTGGCAGGGCCTCAAAGCTGCTACGAAGAAGCAAAAATATGACAAGATATGTGAGAAGAAGCTCTCAACTCCAATTGAAGTATGCTGGCACTCCTCTGTTTAACATAGATTTAGACTACTATATGCTGGTTTCTTATTGACTATCCCTTCTTGAAGGTTCTTTGCAAGGCCCATCCTGTGGAATTTGCCTCATATTTTCATTATTGTCACTCTTTGACCTTTGATCAACGACCTGATTATGGGTTTTTAAAACGTTTGTTCCGCGACTTGTTTGTACGTGAAGGTAATATCACTTTTTGCTATATTGTCTAAATTAGTCTGGCATTTTTTGTTTCATACTTTTATATTCGATTAGAAATTTGCAAAGTAGAAGGTTGGTAAGTACAACTTCCTTTGTGCAAATTTTTATTACTAGCAAAATGAGTTAGGATTATTTCCGATCAAATTGCAGTGAAAACTTCTTAAAAATATATAATAGTTGGGGGAACTCAATGTGTATATTGCACTTCGATCATTCACGAGACATCAAAGAAGAAGGCCAAGGGTTCAGATGTACTAGAAGTCGAATCGTGTGATTGCATGCCCCTTACTATTATAAAGATTGTAGTTGTGTTTTTTGTACTATCCAACAAGTTTTCAAAGGCATTTTAGTAGTGCAAGGCCCTTATGAGTCTCACGCTATGGTTCAAATACTGCTTTTCTTGGACAGCTTTCGGTCTAATCTTGAAGAATACAACACTTGACGAGTGTTTAGTATTTTAAATCGGATATAAGTGTAGATTTTAAAAGTAAATTATGGTCTTTGTTATACGAGCGTATCTCAAAAAACATTTGTTATAGTTTTTATTAGTGCAAGTGTGCAACAAACTTTTTATGTTGCTACTACCATTTTTGCTATAAATGGTTCTCTTCCCAAGAGGAGACCGTATCTTGTTGGTAAACCTCTAACAAGATCATATATAAATGGTCCTGATACCGATATATATGTATATGTGTATAATATAACAAGCTTTAAAATGGCAATTTTTTAATGTGCATAAGGATTCTTCTTTCGAGTGGAAATATTTTCATTTAATGATGGTTAGTTTTCTTATTTTAGGTGGTTAGCTGAGATGGCAACACACGCGGGGAAGAACCTTAGGGGGTGAGGGGGTGGGGGGAGATGAATGCACGGGAGATGGCAGCATGGAAAGAAGGGTTTGCGTTTGGGTGTCGGGGGGCATGCCGAGGGAAGGCATGCTGCGAATAGGGAGCCCCTTCGAGAGCTGATGGCTACCGTTCGAGGAGGTTGTGTGGTGCATGGGTGAAGGTTGTGGTGCCTTCGATGCAGGAGGGAAGGACATATGGTGTAGGGTTGTTCGTCTTGGCTTGCGACCTGCTTCAAGTGCCGACGTCTTGGGTAAATGAGAAAAGATAGCCTTGGTGGTACTACAATGGTGGTGGATGCCGCCGTGGAGCGGGAACCTGTGAGTGGGATTCTCATCGTTGAAGGTTCACGTGAAGACTTGCTATCTAATCCTTGAGAGTATGGAGAAGGGCCAAACGGTGGGTTGCGTCAAGGATGCGATTTGGTTGTTAGCCTCAGTTCTCTATGTTAGGGGAATTGAGGGGGATGAGATCCCCATGTTTCTGGCAAATGAACGTGGCATTTTTCCAGCAAGGATCAAGTGGAGGAAGCCTTTGTTTCACGACAATGCATGGGAGGTGGGTCTTAGGTGGTTGGTCATAGTGCGAGATCTTTCGTGTGGTGTCATGGTGTTGCCACGGTAGGTGAGGCTTTGAAATCAGTGGGTGACGTGGAAGTGGTGTTGCGGTTTAACCTCCTATCGATGGAGCATTGGGAAGTTCTGGTGGCCATGAGGCTCCCCTATGTGCCGAATCCTCACGAGGTTTGAAGGTTATGGGAAAATCTTAAGCGTTTCACGGAAGCATGAAGATCGCATCATATGCGATCGGGAGCGACTAGTCATACTCGGGGCAGCGGGATTTAATTTTTTTTGAATGGATGAAACCACATGTTTCGAGAACACTTCTCAAAACGTTTCATCAAGATCACAAACAAGTTCAAGGAATACCTTTTGAAGTGTGGTTGTGATCGCTAATCTCTAAAGTAAGAGATTCTCCTGTCTCAAGTCCGATCCGACGTAGATCGTACTTGCGGGCGTGATGATGAATCACGTGATTCTTGCAATCCAAGTTGATGATCCGAGCAACGAGTCTCTTGATTTCGTCTCACTAAATCCGATGTCTCCTTCACGAGCTAGGTGCACCGAAGAAGACAGAGATACACAAGTCGACGATTCGACAACATAATGATGACGCGAAGATACGAGTATCTTTAGGTCAATAATACATACAACCATATTATTGAGAAAGAGAGAGTGGACGACCATGAGAGAAAGTGAGTTGTATATTCTATCCACTGTAAAAGGCTAGGCTACCTCTCCTTTTATACAAAATTGGATATCCATGGATCTCAATCCATGTGCTCACTAATCCAATGGCTTAGATTGATTTGTGCTTTCAATCAGTGGCCATGATCTTGTTGTGTTTTAATTACCAACAAATTGTTGGCTTTATTTTAAATTAAATATATTTAAATCAATCAATATATTTTAATTCAAATCACACAACCAATGATGGAATTAATTGGAAGAGAGAGATCCCTCATTCTATATAAGGGGTGGACGGCTACCAAGTTGATGGAGCTCAACTTGGTCATCCTTGCTTCAAGTATGGTAAGAGGGTTTCATTCCAATATTGTTAAGATATTATTCTCTAACAAAATTCAACATATGCAATAGCTTCTATTACATAATTATTCATCAAAATAATTCCGAATTATTTTGTGATAATTTCAATCATGCCATTTATAATTGTGAGTCATATTCGTACATCAAATATAAAATATAAATTGCAATTACAATTAATTGGATTGGAGAATTCACATACAGAGCGGGGATGCTCTAAAGCATTGTAATCATATTTCTTAATGATCTCACCAATACTTCCTGAACAAGAGCGTGTAAGTGGGATGGCGTTCGGAGGAGCGAGTGGGGTGCGAAGGGCGTGGCGACCGAAGACCGAGGGTGCGAGGGTGCTCGGAGGCAATGGCGATGCTGGTGGCAGCTCTCGAGTGCATGGTGGCGGGTCTGGCGGGGAGGCGGAGGCGGTAGGTGGAGAGTGGGTCACGGTCTCTCACGCTAAGCCAGGTAAGCGTTGTTTCCGCTGCGGAGCGCGAGGCCATATTGCCTCCGCATGCAGTGCACCGCCTATGTGCTTTCTCTGTGGCAAGGTTGGTCATCGGAGGTCCTCTTGCTGGTTCTCTTCGGCAGTCGACGTCAACAGGCTTCGCTTGGGCTCGCAGCGCCCGGCCGTGCGGAGGCGCGCGCAAGGTTTGTTGGGGGGACGAGATACTCGATCTTTCGCGCAGGTGGTTGGCAACGGTGGTGCTAGCGCTACGACTTTGGATGCTGGTCGTGCACCTGCATGGGGGGCGGCGCAAGGTTTTTGCTCTCGCTTCGAGGTGGGAAGTGGCTCGGGAGGAGCGTCGGCGTTGGGGTCTGATATCGCGGTGGCGATGTCGATTCCTGTACAAGGTTTGCATGTTGGTTCTGCACCGGGCGGCGAGAAGGTGCCTGCGGATCCTGGAGCCGGGCCTTTGGAGTCACACGAAGGCGTGGCTTTGATGCAAGGGGGGCGGGTGATGGAGAAACAATCGACTGGGGTTGAGGTCGGCGATACTGGGGTGCATGGTTCTCAACATGCTCCCTCGGGTAACTTCGTAGTGGTGGGGGTTTCGCAAAAGCCTGGTGCTGGGTGGGAGAACATTCGTGATGCTACGTTGGATTTCCTGGGTGAAGGCTTCTCTGGGGACTTCGTCATCCTCGACGCGAGCCACTGCTGTGTTCGTGGGCTCTCCCCGGCGCAATGGGAGAACCTTCTTCGATTTCGCGGTATCACCTGCGTGAAATGGCGGAGGCCGCGGGTGGCGGACGGTGCTGCCTCCAACTCGGAGGTTTGCGTCGCGGAAGTTAGGGGGGTGCCTTTCCTCTCCCGATCGGTGCATGCTCTCTCGAAGGTTGTCGGCCGTTGGGGGCAAGTCCTCGCCATCCTTGACGACGGTCTTGCACCTGGCGCTGACTGGAACTGCTCACGGATCCTGCTAGAATGCTCTCCTTCGTTCATTGAGGCGATGACAGGCAAGGTTCTCTTTGAGTCGCTGTCTTTGGGTCGCTAGACCTTCAAGGTGGAATTCTTCTTCCTGCCGACGGCGGCGCCGCCGGTTTCTTCTCCGCCTCCATCGGCTGCGCCGGTTGCTTCTCAGAGTTCTTCGGCGATGCGCGCATCGGCGATGCGCGGTGACGGTTGGGCTTCTTCCTGCCACGTGTTACCTAGCAGGGATATTTTCGAAGCGACGTCATGCAAGGGCAACTGCTCGAGGGTTTTCGATGAGGCCCCTCGGGACACACGAACACGTGGTTCCAGCCACGCTTTGGTGGCTTCCGAACTTCTCGAGGGCGATTCGCTTTCTGCAAACTCCTTTCTGTCGGCGGATGCTGCTCGCATGGATTCTTCCACGCACGTGCCAAGGCTCCCTTTGATTCCAGTTGGCGGGCCCGGTGATATCGGATCATGGGTCTCTTCGCGGGTTTTATCGGATCGGCAACTTTCAGATTCATTTATGGCTTCGGAGGAACTACTCTGGGTACCCGATTACTTGTGCCCACAACCCATCAATTCGGTGGCCTTTTCTTACGAGGCCCATCTGGATGAATTGCAATCTCCTTCTATTATGATGACGCCTGCCTCCTCTTTTCATATTGAAGACTCTGCCCTTTCTATGGTCATTGCGGGGGATGCTTTGCCCCTTTCCCCTGCTTCTCTGGGGACGTCCCCTCCTCGGGATACTACTGATGATGGGTCTACTGGGGGGAGATGGCGACCCCCTCACCTGGTCCTATTGTGCTTGCGGGACAATCCCCCTTCTCTCGCTTTGGTAGAAGCTACACTCGAAGGAGGCTCTCTCGGCCTGGACTCTCTCTCATTTCTTCTTGTCAGACGCTGCGCGAGGCGGTGGCGGAGGTAGCAGGCCTCCTACCGCTCGGGGACCGATCCCTTGGCGGTCCATGATGCTTGACTTCTGGTGCGCTGCGCTATTTGGGCTCCTATTGCGGTTAATGAAGATATTGTCCTAGAACGTTCGTGGTCTTGGGGACCCTGACCGTAGGCGCATTCTGGGTTTGCGCCTCGTTGATTGGGATTGTGACATTGCTTTCATTCAAGAATCAAAGCTGTCGGCGTTGGATGATGACTTATGGCGGTCCTTTGGAGCTGGATATCTGGATGTTTTCCGTTCTTTAGATGCGTCTGGTGCTAGGGGTGGCGTGATCGTGGCCTGGCGTTCGTCGCGGTTCTCCTTCTCTTCGGTGCGGGAGGGCCGACACTCCCTCTCCATGGTATTGAATTCCTCTGTTACTAATGCCTGCGTGGCTTTTACTTGCGTCTACGCCCCAACTTGTCATATCACTCACCGCGAACTTTGGGCCGACTTACGTGAGGACGCCAATGTTTTGGGTGACATTCCATGGCTGCTGGGGGGTGACTTCAATGTCACTTTGCTTTCACAGGATCGCCCTCGGGGTCGCGGAGCGCAGGACCCGGGCTCTACTGAATTTATGGAACTTATTAATGATTTGGCTTTCGAATCGCTTGTCCCAAATGACATTTCTTACATGTGGAGGAATAATTCTACAAGGTCGCGGATTGACAAATTTTTGGCAAATAACCAATTGATGGAGACCTTCCCTTTATGCGGGGTGTCCTCTAGACCGCGGTCTTTTTCGGATCACAGCCCCATTATTTGGGAGTCTGGGGATGATATTCATCCTCGTGGCATATTCTGTTATGAAAGGTGTTGGCTTCTTGAGGCGGGCTTCAGGGACCTCGTGCGAAATCATTGGGCTCAGGCAACTTTTCAGGGTAGTGCTGCTCGTCGCTTTGACCTTAAACTATCCTCCCTCAGAAGGCTGCTGGCTGCCTTTAAAAAGGATTCTCGTATTGCTCGTAGCGCCACTCGCAGGGCGGCTGACGAGGTGATAATGCGCTTAGATCTCGTTGAGAACGAGAGGGACTTGTATCGGGATGAGTTAGCCGAGCGTGCGGAGGCAGCGGACAAGGTGGAGGTGGAGGACCGGAAGCGTTTGATTGAGTGGCGCCAGCGCTCTCGGATGCGATGGTTGAAGGAGGGGGACACCAACACAGCTTTTTTCCACAGGGTCGCTAGCGCTCGTCGGCGTTCTAGTTCTATCTCTTCTCTGATGGTTAATGGCGCCCTTGTCCAGGGGGAGCGGGAGTTGGGCGATGCCCTGGGAGCATACTTTAAGGACGCGTTTGGGCGACGGCACACGCGCACGTGGTGCTGGTCGGGGAGTGGGGCTTGCGTGCTACCTAACGACGATGCGATGGCCCTTATTCGGCCTATTTCTATGGAGGAGCTCAAAGGGGCTGTTTGGGAGCTCAATTCCGAGGCTGCGCCAGGTCCCGATGGCTTCCCCGTTTCCTTTTATCGGGATTTCTGGGATGTGCTTGCTAATGATGTTCTGGATGTTACCCGCGAATTTTGTGATGGCAATCAGGGGTTTGATAAAATCAACAGGGCTCTTATTGTTCTCATTCCGAAGTGTTCGACGGCTAACCGTATTGAGGATTTGAGGCCGATATCCATATCTAATGCCATTTACCTTATCATTGCTAAGGTCCTCGCACGGCGTTTGGCTCCGCTTCTCGACTCCCTAATATTGCCTACTCAAGCCGCTTTTGTGCGTGGTCGGCAAATCAGTGATTGCTATGCGGTGGCTTCGGAAATTATTGAGGCTTGGAGGAAGAACTCTACGAGGGGGATCCTTTGGAAGATTGACTTCGCGAAGGCCTACGATTCCTTGGATTGGCGGTTTCTTTGGTCGGTCCTCAAGCGGAGGGGTTTTCCCTCGCTTTGGATCTCTTGGGTGCGTCGTTGCGTCACCACGACCTCACTTTCTATCCTTCTCAACGGGCGCCTGGCTGGGGGCTCCTTTCAGCCTCGACGGGGGGTGCGGCAGGGGTGCCCCCTTGCTCCTCTGTTATTTGTCTTGGCTGCGGATGTCTTGCCTCGCATGATTCATAATGTGGCTGCGGCGAGTCTTACTCGCGGGTGCTCTCTTGGCCCCTTTCATGTCCTATCATACAGTTCGCCGATGACACTATCTGTTTTATCGAGGGCGGTGCCTCCAATGTGGCGGGTATGGCTACCACTTTGGAACTCTTCAGTGACATATCGAGGCTCCTCATCAACCATTCTAAATCCAGGATGGTCCCATTTTTTACTCCGTTGGCGGATGTCGCGGAGTGCGCGCGGATTCTGGGTTGCCCTCCGGGAGATCTCCCTCTGGATTATCTGGGCCTACCTTCGACGGTGGGTCGTGCTCGCATCCGTGATTGGAGGGCGGTGGTGGAGAAGATGGAGGATCGGTTGGCCGGGTGGCGTGCGGCTCTTCTTTCCCGCGGTGGTTGGTTAGTACTCCTAAAGTATATTTTATCTTCGATCCCAATCTATTTCTTCTCAGTCAGGGGAATGCCAAAGGGGATCCGCCGAAGATTGGAAACAACTATGCGGGGCTTTCTCTGGGGGAAGAAGGGGGAGGGGAGAAGGGGCGTGCACTTGGTGGGTTGGGATGAGGTTACTCGGCCAAAGAAGGAGGGGGGGTTGGCCGTGAGGCGGGTGGAAGTGGTGAATGAGGCCCTTCTGCTCAAATGGGTGGCTAGACTCTGGGGGCGGGAGGAGAATTTTATGATCAATTTTTTGAGGGAGGCGGTGGGAGTCGACCGGTTCTTTGACTCGCGTGGTCGTGTACTGGGTCTTTCTTCCTCATTCGCTCTTGGTGTCGTTAATGCCCTTAACCGAAATCGATCCCTTTTTGGCCTTAAAGTTGGCGATGGTAATTTGATACGATTCTGGAGAGACGATTGGACCAGAAGGGGTCCCCTCCAGGATATATTTCCCCGCTTATTCGCGCTGGCGTCGGATAAGGATTCCAATGTGGCCTCGTGCTGGGATGGTGCTTCTTGGTGCCCCACGTTTGTGGCTAACCTCTCTGATCGGCGGCTGGAGGATTTCATTGCTCTGTTGGCTGTTCTCGCAGACGCCCCCACGCCTTCAGCTGGGCGTGATCATTTGCTGTGGAAGGATTGCTCTTTCTCCACCCATGTGGCTTACCAGGCTCTTCTTCCTCCCTCCATCGGGGATGACGCATCACTCCTGCGTGACTGTAGTTTTTTTTGGGGCCTCAAACTACCGGAACGAATTGGCATTTTCCTTTGGCTATTTCGGCGTGGCAGACTGTTAACTTGTAGCAGGTGCGCCTCGTTCTTTCCCACCGCCACTTCCATCTGTGGCCTGTGTGACTTGGAGACGGAAACTATTGAGCATCTATTTCTAAACTGTGGCCGTATTCACGACATCTGGGCTGACCTGGGATGGCTTAACGTCTCGTCATTGGTATCCTTCTGTGCTAGCTTGGTGAGCTCTCGGGGCAGAGCGCGGGCGGACCTGCTTGTTCCGATCGCGCGGCTATGGAGCATTTGGCTTGGGAGAAATGCAGCCCTCTTTGCTCAGCAGAGGTTCTACACCGAGAATATTCTTTGTTCAGCCTCGCGCTTCCTTCAGGATTGGTGTGCTGGGTAGGGTCTCCTGTTTGTAGCGGGGGTACACTCTCGTTACCTCCCGGTTTGTGTTGTTTCTTGATTCCTCTTCGCCCTTCCCTTGTAAGTATTTCTTTTACCCTTTTTTAATGCATTGGGGCGAGCACCTTCGAGTGCGTCCCCCTTTTTTGAGCGTAAAAAAAAATTACAATTAATTGTCCATTGTGAATCCAATTCACGTTGACTATTAATTTGTAAATACAAATTACAATTAGCTCTCTCTGTAATATATTATAAAGCACATTTATAATCATGGCCTCAAATTTCAGCGAAATTCAGTCTAATATCGATATCTAGTCGAGATCAAAATTCGACCGAAATGGCCGAAATGACCGAAATATGAGGGCCCTGGTACAAAAAATGACCGAAATGTCCGCAATTTCGATCAAAATTCGACCGAAATTCCGTTTCGGTCGGTTACCGAAATGGTGACCAAAACCGACATTTAGGGCCTTTTTTATAATGTCCATGATTAATGTGGACAATGTTATCCACTTTATTCACATCCATGATAATTAAATGGCATTTAATTATCTCGGATGTCCATTCTCATGTGCCCAAATAATATGAATTACATTCATATTATTCTTAATAATTAAATCACATTTAATTATCAAATTTCCTTAATGCTCATATACATTATCAATGATGGAATTATTCTTGAACTCTTTCAAGAATAATGCGCTTTCTCCGCGGATACTTGGAGATAAGGATATGACGATTGTACGTTTCATGTATAGTGACTTGGATATTGACATCATATCTTAAATCCGAATCTGGGGGACCTCCCAAAGATTTTTGATTAAATCAAAGCCCCAAATCTAATCTTCTCATTGTATCGAATTGTATTCATATCAATGTCCAACATTTGGACTAAGATCAGATTACTTCTATATTGAGAGGAGTCAATAAAATCCAAACATGTTTCATCACTTCCTTGGAATGGAAGCGCCACCGTTATACAATCGTTTAAAATCACATTACCCTCGCGTATTCATAATACCCGTACATCCTGCATACTGGAAGACCTAGAACAAGCCCGGAGATTTAAATCAATTTTACACTGTGAACTTCAGGGTTTTATCATTAAATTTCTCATTTGATCATTGGGATTTGGTATCGATCATATACTTTCCAAAAGCATATATTATACCTAGATCTTGATCATATACTTTCCAAAAGCATATGTCAAACCTATTAATTCAGTCAAGCTTCCAAAGCGAGACGACTATGCAAGGAATTTGATCACATTATCTCATGAGTGAGCTCATGTCTTTCGGTTCAATAACGAACCTGTATGATCCCTTTGAGAGATCGTATTGCGCATATGCCCTTGTATGCACACCAGCTCGACGGTGTATAGACCTTGACTATGCCATCAACCTATCGGTCTGCCAAATGTACATACTTAAACATATAGTAAAACATCTGTCTCCGGTCAAAGAATGCGTTCCTATATCGTGGCAGTATACGACATAGGTCTTGGTTATCTCGATCTCGTTAAGTCAACTCTTTGAGCTAACTTATCTTACACCTCCGAATCTCTATTCCTATGCAGAGGGCCTGCATCAAGATGTTGGTTATATATCAACCTTTAGAGAAACGATTGCCATCTCCTTCTCATGATGGAGATCTTCTCTTAACAATCATTTCACGGTGTTCGATGAGTCATCAATATAACTCTTTAGATATGACTCAAGCACCAACCTTTATAATTCAACATTTGAATCGACAATTGTATGATAATTAAGATGACCATGATACATAACCCTAATTATTTTAAGAAACCTATTATGCAAATTAATTATTCTTCATTTCAGATCAAGGAATGAATTGCAATAATATTTATTGCATAATGGCTCGCCGTGGGCTCGCATGTTCAACAATCTCCCATTAGTCCAAAGAGCCATTAATGGGCTAATATTTAAACCCACACTCATGTGCCAATCATAAGCTATTTAAAAAACATCTTGGTAAGCTGACTAGTGTCATTCTGTTCCGAGAGACTATGCCAAGTCCTTTTACGTTACTTTCATATCTCCTACTAACAGTGCTCGTATCCAATGCAAATGTCGCATCTTATGCAACCAATACCCAATCTTGTTAATGACACTGTGACTCAATAATCGTTATAACCAGTTTGTAATTTCAATTATCTTTATCAGAATAATCTTATTCCCGGAGATTTCTATCTCCTAAGACTAAGATCCAATCTTAAGTCTTATAAGACATCCGCAGTTAAGACCTTTTAGATCACTATCTATAAAGTCTTAAGTTCTTGAAGATATGACTTTTAGATCACTATCTCAAAAATCTTGTTCTCTTTGAAGGTGTATTTATTACTGCAATCAAGTGTTTTATCTCCATAATAAGATTAGTAACAGTTTACTACTCCCACTGCATGGTAAACATTTGACTTTTGTATACATCTAGCATACACCGAGCTTCTCATAATTGATGCACAAGGACAAGCAGTTTTAGCATTCACTTCCTCAACTCTTTGAGGTGCTATATGTTGATGCGATTTTACGGGGTTTAAAAAGTTGGTTTTACCGCGTCACTGTTGTTCCACGGAAAATCACAATTAAACAAATAAGATTACAACTACAAGCATGTTGAAAAAAATATGAATTATATAGTGCAAGTAGAGGTTCGTATCCACAGGGACCAAGCAAACTTGTAATTTTTTTGTTCTTCTTTCAAACTTGATGCAAATTTTAATCTATTGCGACGAAAGAAAAAATATGAGAGAATGTGATCTACGGTGAAAATACTTTTTATAACTTAAATTAAATGAAGGAGGGCATGAATGCAACTAAATAAGAAAATCAAGGGATGAATTGCAAATTAAGATGGAAGAAAAAATTACTAAGTAAAACTTTTATCAAATAAGGATGGAGAATTGCATTACATGTTATAAAGAAAAAAACTAAAGTCAACAAAGATATTCCCAAATAAACATTCTATCACCTTAACTTAAACAACAACAAATACAACAAAAATGCAAAAAAGATATAAAGACTGAGAGTTGTTTCTTCCAAAATCAACTTAAGCAAACTTAACCATCATGATGAAACTACAAGAAGTAAAAAAAATAAGAAAGAGAGTCTTCTCTATCGAAATCCGGCGTCACGACGAAGGATGTGGCTGTAGATGCGGGGACGCGCGGGGTTGAAGGATTGCCGCGAGGAGGAGACCACGCGAGGGAGGGAAGCGTGCAACAGGTGGGGCGCACTGCTGGTGGCGAGCTGGGGCGTGCTTTCGCGCACACAAAGAGGATGTCAGTGGCTGCGCGGACTGCACTCATGCACAACAGCTGAGGAGGACGATGGCGCCGGTAGCTGGCCGCGCGCAAGAAGGAGAATGGCGAGGAGGGGCTGAAGAACGGTGGTTGCTGGCCACGCTTATGCCTGCATGAGACCAACAAAAACGAGAGAGAGAGAGAGATAAAGAAAGAGAGGGGGCGAGAGTGAAGAATGCGTGAGGGAGAGGGGGGCCTGGGACGTGCATGAAAAATGGGAGAGAGGGAGGGGGTGCGTGAGGGGAGAATGAGAGAATAGGAGGGGGGTGTACGTGAGAGAAGAGAATGGAGAGTGGGGGCCGTGAGTGCATCCTTTTATAAATGGAATTTGCTTGCAGTAAAGGTAGACATCCCATGCAAATAAAGACAAAATATCATCATGAAGAGTTAATATTTGCATGGGAAAGGATGGGTGTGGACGGCTACTTTGCTTGGGAAGGAGAGAGTGAAATTTAAGAGTGTGCATGGGATGGGGCTCATGGCACATGGGAATAATGAATGGAAGTTTTACATTAACCCCCTCTTATTTTCTTTCCAACAAAAATGTAAGAGATGTTTTTGTAGAGCCAAATCAATATGTTGATTAAATTAGTGCTCTATGAGTGTACTCAATTTCCCTCCGATAAATCTGATTAATGATGAGAATATTTTATCAGATGTTTTCTTGATTTTATGATGATATTATACGCTTATGTGCATGGAATAATGTAGACATATATTATGTGAATTTAGAGTTTGTAACCTAGGAATTGATATTGTATTCCACATAATTTGAGCCTATTATCACAACATATCATATAATCATCACTATACCTTCAGATAGGTTAGTACCATATCTTAAGGGAAGGAAGCCTTCCTTAGGGTTTTCCCAAAAAATGTAACATATCCAAGGTATACCATTAATGTGACAGTCCCAATAGCCTCTTCTCTTTGCTTCTGAACAACTTCAGAACTAAGATCTAAGAGGTATCCTTGAGATCATATCTCAAGGTATGGAACAACCAGATTATAAAACACTTATTCTCATCCTTATATCACTCCAAATGATCAGGATTTTATCTACATTTAACATGATGAATACAATGACACTCCCACTAAGCTTCTCATGGTTCATCAAATTCTATCTGAAATCATAACATTTATAATTTCATCAAATCTAATGTTCCAACTAAAAGAAGCTTATTTGAGTCCATAGGTAGAGTTCTTTTAGCTTGCACATCTTGCCTTCCTTAACTATGAAGCCCTAGGTCTACTTCATATGAATGTCCTCGGCATGGAAGGAAATATCGCGATATATCGGCGATATATCGCCGATATATCGATATCGACATGGGATCGATATGGGCACCGATATGGCGATATATCCTGATTTCCAGGCATTTTCTTTACAAAGGCTCGTCGATATGGGCGATATTTCAACGATATATCGTCGATATATCGTCGAAATATTGTATCGATACGATATCGAAACGATATCAATATCGATACGGCCTTCCATGGTCCTCGGTGACGTATTCATAGAGGAATGCAATCTTGACTTCCATCTTGTAAATGCCATAGTCAAGTTGTGTAGCTATAGTTAGCAACATTTTGATGGGTTTAAGCATGATCACTAAAGAATACGTCTCATCGCAAGCAATGTCTTCTCTCTATGTGTAGCTCTTGGCTACAAGCCATGCTTTGAAGGTCTCTACCTTCTCATCAGGTTTCCTCTTTCTCTTGAAGATCCATTTATACCTAATGGGTCTGACCCCAACAGGTAGATCCTCGAGGGCCCATATACAACACTTGTATATGAAATCTACTTTAGAATTTATTGCTAACATCCATCTGTCCACGTCATGATCCTTCATCATATGAAGTCAGGTCGTTGTCAGACTTATCTGACACATGGAATCTATACCCTTTAGGTGGTCTAACCACCCTCAAACTCATTTGAAGAGGTATGAGTGTTTCATCTATAATTGCCCTCTTTGTTTCCGATTTCAGGAGCCTCATTATCGTCTTAAGATTCAATGAGTTCCTTTACTTCATTTTTATCTTGATTCTTAAAAAAGTCATCATCAAAAAATCATATCCTTGGAGATGAAATCTTTTAAGAATCTCAAGGTCATAAAATAGGTATACAATACCATCCTTTATATTCCTAATGAAGTAGCACTCTCTGGTGCTAGATTCCAGCATTCTTGCATCCATGATATGGTTATGGACCAAGTAACCCTAAATCCTCAAGTGTCCAACACAAATAATGAAGTTTATATTTGCATGGAATCTTATTAAGGATATATATTGTAGTCTCTACTACATATATACCTGGAAACTAAGTGGTAATTATGCTAAGAGTCATCATTGATCAAATCATGTCGCACATGATCCAATTGCATCTCCCTACAACTCTATTGAGTTTAGATGTATTAGGAGTGAGATAGGAATGATTTTCCTTTCTCCATAAGGTATTCCTTGAATTTATCTAGTAGGTACTGGCTATACCTAAGTTAGATAAAATTCATTTCATCTTCCTTCAAACTTTAGTTCTAAACAAAAAAGCGAAATCTTTGAACATTTCAAAGGTTTCTAAGGTGAGGGAAATAAATCTCATATCACAAATAATCATCGAATGATATCACATATCATCAATGTTTATTATGATATAGATGATACACATACATCAATATGTATGAGATCTTGAATACCTTAGCATCTTACACCATTCCCAGAGAAGGGTGCATTAGACATTGTTTCTTTGAATACAATATTCACAAGTATGTAAGATTTGAAATTTCATACATTCTAAAGTTTCATCTCTTACTAGTCTATTGATCTCATCAACAAGCATATGTCCAAGGCTTGATGCCACATCGTTGTCAAATGATCTTCATCCTCCTATTGATGTTTTAAGGTTTAAATTTTTAATATCAGAAATATTAATGAACCATTCATTAATATTCTAATTTAGTAGATTCCTATTGATGTTAGATTACTATCTGAAATATATCCATCATAATTCTTTATGATAAGTCTTTTCCAGAATGAATGTTTATTTCCAACATTTAGAAATAAACAGTGAATGTCTTCTAATATCTAGGTTATAGAGACATGCTATAGGACTAAGGGCTCTCCCAATGAGAATATGTAGTCTATCTATCCAATAGAGACTATTGCAACAATTTAATCAACGTCCATATGGATGACTATTAAACCTTAAGATCAAATTTTACAGTCTTCTAAAACATATGCAACCAATTGCAAGTGTTATTAAAAGAGTGAGAAACGATTATTCGACATTGATCGTATATAATAAGGAAGTCAATTTCAATGATTTATATGTAGATGTAAAATATGCCGATGTACTATCCGAGTCCTTCTCTAAGGATCTTAGATAGTCTAGCTAGACATACTATCAACACATCATCTTGTTGCAGTATTGACATTCGTAGAACTCTTTGGATGTCATATGTATGGAAATCTCAGAATTACAATCAACTCTTTGACTTTTCTTCTTACTCAAGTCAGACCCATACTTCCATTGTGCTTCGTTCATCTATAAACAACCATTGTTTAAGACAAAGGATGTCTTATGTCTTTTTGAAAGAAAAAGGGTGAGATCCCGAGATTAGATTTACCACGATTCATTTATAGAGGGTTCAGAATACATTACCTAGAACATCAGAAATGAAAAAGAGCATTACAATGAGCTATTACATTTTTTTGGATTGAATCCCTGACTCTTAAAAATAAGGTCATTTCTTCCTCCCCATATGGCCCACAACGCCGCAAAAGGCAAGGTACTGTCGTCCAACGAATTGCCCCCAACAACTCTCAGCGAATCCCAGAACTCAACAAAACCCACAATCGAGACCCAAGCTGGCCCTATCTCACCCACGTCTGCAGCGAGAAGGGGCCACCAAAGAAAAAGGTGATCCGCGTCCTCAACATGCTCACCACACCTGTCACAGGATGTATCAGCAATACCAAACAATCTGCCTCTCCTCGCTTTGTCACACATCCTCCCCCTTCTTAGACACCAAAGAAAAACCTTAACTTTGCAAGGGATTTTAGCGGCCCAAATTCTCTTCATGTCTCTGTAGACGTCTCTATCTTGGCTGTCCTCTTCCCTTCTAAACTCCATGTACGCCTTCTTCGTCGAGAACCTGCCATCACCGCCCCATTTGAAATGATCTCTTCCCTCGGATATGCAAGTAGGCGAAGGCAACTCCGACTGCAATCTAGCCAGCTCCTCTTACCTCTAATGAGAGAGATCCACAAGGAATTCTGGCATCCAACTGCCTAACCTATCCGCTTGAGTAACCGAGCAGTCGTTCAATGAAGCAAGGGCGAATAGCCTCGGGTATCGACCATCAAGAGGCCCCGCCCCAATCCAGTCATCAGCCAAAAGCGAAATTGCTCACCATTCCCCAATGCCGGCTTCAATTTTTGCTTCATGAGTGGAAAGATAGCACACACCCGTGCCCACAGAGATGATTCGAAGCGAACCCTACCTGCCACAAGTACGCCCTTCACCACGTAAATTTCCCTCAATAGTCTTGCAGCAAGCTGATGAATCTGTGATTCATCACTCTAAAAGTTGAAAATAGAGCTTTGTTCCCGAGTAAATAGCTGCATATTTCCACTTATATTGCATAAGTAGCATTCACGCATGCATTGATAACATCTGCATTTTAGCATTCATATTTGCATAAAATAAGAAGCCAAATTCACTTGTAAATATTCACCTATATATTCAACATATTTTACCTATTTGTATATATTTCATACTAACTCCAAATCCAATAAAACCAATTCATTAGTGTATATATTACTAACACTAATTAAAGAAAAATATCAAAAAAAAATACTAACTTGTAAAATTGACCAATAAAAGCCGAATCCAAGTTTGAGAACATGAACCTTAAAATGCACATATCTCTCTCATACAACCTCCGAATAAGGTCTACTCACTTTTAAAGTAATATACATTCAGAGACCTTCGAAACAAGACCAATTTCATTCAAATCAGAGCTCGTATGCAAAACTTGGATTTTGGGCCCCTTTTGTACATTGTACATAATGACCGTTTTACCCCTGTATTTTATCTTTTTATTTTCTTAATTATTAAAAATCCAAAAAAATTAGATTAAGTTGTAAATATTCTTCTCATATTTTCTTTATTTTTATTTTGATTTTTCTCTTAATTAAAAATGACAAAAAAATTACAAAAGATAGAATGCGGTATTTTATATCTATAAGGTACCGCCCAAAAATACAGTTTGTACAGATGATCTCATTTGATTTTCGGCCCTTCACGAAAGTTGTAGATCTCATCGAGACGAGCAACTTTCGTGTTGATCACTTTTTGATTTGATCCCTTTTATTATGTCTTTTTGATTTTTCTTTTCATTTAACTTTGGTTTTTTCTGAGAGCGACACGTGGTGGCTCCGGAAGCCGCCACGTGTCATCCCTTGTTTTTTGGCTACTAATTAAATAAATGCCACATGGCCGCACCCTAGCGCGCCAAGTGGCATCATCTCTCTCCTCTCTACCTATTCCTCCCCACTCTCCCTTAACTTAAGGGAGAGGCCTCTTCGACACCTCCCATCCCATCCCATCTTCTCCACTCCTTCCATCTCTCCCACTCTCTCCATGCCCTCTCCAACCTCCACCTTCTCCTCTTTATAATCACTTCCACTCCTTCATTCATACCGATCCGCCATCTTCATAGTGAGGAAGAGGAGAGCCCCATTCCTTCTTTGGTGACAGCAAGGGAGAGAGTACCAACGGTGAGCGACGACCCTGCTCCTCTAGGCGAGATCCGGTGACCCTCCGTCCACCGCCGCAGCGGCGCAGCCACAAACCGCAGCTGCTTGAGCTCGAGCCTTGCCGACTCTTGAGCGACGACAGGAGAAGCCTCATCTTCTCCATCCCCAGGCATCCGTCCATTCCATTCTACAGGTAATTTCTTCATCTCTGCTTCTTCCTCCTTCTCCTTCATCTTCTCTCTCTTCAATCCATATTGATCCATCCTCCAAATCACAAATGTTTTTGCACTTTCACGGACAAATCACACGTTGCGAACGCAACGGTGATTTTTCTTGAATTTTTCGGCGAACTTTCATCAACCAATTAATCGTTTATTTACGCCCACTTAAACAAATGCATGAGAGACAGGGGAGGTGGTGAATCCCCCCTGCTTCTTCTTCCTCCCCTCACAACCCCACACACACACCATCATCCACCAATCGCGCCGTCGACTCCTCCTCTGCCCCGACGACCCTTGGCCGTGTGTCGGCCGTCCCCCTCAGCTACGCCGTCGGCCGTCCTCCGTGCACGACGCGCGCCTCCTTCCCCCCACGCCACGTGCCCGCCTCCTCCGGTGGGTGCGTTGCCCACCTCCACGCGTCCCAACGCCGCCGCCTCCAGCCGCTGTGCGTTCCCCCCACTTTCTTCCTCCGCGCGGCTGACCGCCTGCGCGCCCTTCGGCCACCAGCAACTTCTCTGACCGCCCACGAGCCATCCAGCAACTGCCCCTCGCGCGAGGCCCCCGCGCGCGCTGCGGTGACCCACCGCTTGCCATCGCGCAACCGCCTTCCAACCGCGACGCCGCCGCCTCGGTCGTGCCTGCAGTGCCCCTGGCCGCGCCTTGCTCGCCTCCACCGCGACCCCGCGGCCCAACTGTCCAAGTGCGGCCGCCCCTCACAACCGTCCTCCTCACGCCTCCAAGGTGCGCCAACCGCGCCACCGTGCTCCACCACCCGTGGCTTGCCGCCGGCGCCGCCCCTGGCGACCACCACCGCAGACATCTCCGCCGTCCAGCCTTCCAGCCGGCCACCACAAGGCCGTGCGCCGCCTCCACGGAGAAGCTCCAGGTCCCCTGTTGAAGCCAACAAAACAGAGGAGGCAACATCACACAATAAAAAAGGGGCATTTGCAAAGGGGACACTTGCACCCCTTTGCAAGTTCTTAAAAAAATTTCAAGTTTCTGCTAATTGCATGTAAGTCCCTGTTCTCCATTTCAGTTCATATATTTTTTCCTGTATTGCATTCATACCCCTACATTTGCATGTTTTTTTTGTCTTCATTTTGTCATCAATTTTTAATTCCGAAAGTTGCATTGTGTAGTATACTTCTTGTTCTACCATCATAGCATTTATTTGTATTTTTCTGATTTGCAGAATATTATTGGAAATTAATTTGGTGAAAATTGCAATATTTTGCCCATTTTGATTGATTACTTGATCGTGTATTCTCTGCTTGTCGAAAAATCTCTGAAAAATCACCATTGGTAGATATAAGTCTGTGCTACAACATATCCAAAAATCATCTCATTTGCACGTATTGTTTGTCTTAGAAAAATCATTTAGTGAAAACCTTAATCGATTTTTAGTTAATCAACCGTGAAGTGTTTTAAGGAAATTCAAGTTGATTTGGATAGCTCTTGCTTAATCCTATTTGGATTAATTTTATTTCTGAGAAATATGGTCATTTGGTAATTATTAAAATTGGTTTAGTCGTTTTCACTAAAGTCTGCATTTTTTATTATCCGTGCATCAGAAAATTCTAAAAAAATTAGAGTAGCTTAATTTCATCTCATTTCATAATTTGGTCAAGTTTCATAATTTTTAGAATTAATTTGATCATATTTCTGATTTAACTCATAATTTGACTAGATTGTTGCATGTGTCTGCACAGAAAATAGAAAAAGATAAAAAAATAATTCCTTGAAAAATCTAACACTTGGAAATTTGCTAATAATTCACCTAAGGAGACAGATGCCTCCCTGAGTTCGACCTTGGACACTACCAAGTAAAAAAAATCACCGCTTGAAATTGACTCAAATATGATTTAAGTGGTTTTTGATTAGCTCTCTCGTATCCGACTGCATCGAACGACTTTAACTTAATTTGGACATTAACTTGACTGGATTAACATAGGGTGCGGGACGGCTATCACAAGCCTCAATGACTCCCCCCAGATATAAACCACCCACTTCGCAAGCATCACCTTATTCATGCACTCTAGATCTCGAACACCTAAACCACTTTCCACCCTGGAGTACGTCACATCCTCCCATGCCACAAGGTTGAGGCCTTGCCCCTACTGCTTACCATCACACCAGAAAAATCTGCGCATCATAGATTCAATCTTTTTCCTCACTCCCGACGGCATGAAACAGGTGGAGAGGAAGAAAATGTGGATGGCCGAAAGAACATATTTCGGGAGGACCAACTTTCCCCTTCTAGACAGTGTCATCGCCTTCCAGCCCGCCAATCTCTGCTCGAATCAACAAATTACCAAGTCCCAGTCGGACTTCTTAAGCTTCCCAGCAACCAGCGACAAACCAAGGTACGTAATGTGTAACTCCCCAAGAGGACAACCCAACATCTCTGCCAACCTGCTACTTTTACTCTCCGCCATCCCAAAAGGAATCACCACTGACTTCTGTTTGTTAATTTTCAACCCGGAAACGTCACCAAAAATCTCCATTAGTTGAGACGTTCTTCTGACTGTGTTCCTCAGAGTTATTCATGAAGATGACCGTATCATTTGCGTACTGAAGAAGAGGGATGGAGATCGTGCCCAAATAGAAACCTTCACACCAACCATCCTCGACCGCACATCTTAACATAGCCACAAGAGCATCTGCAACCAGAACGAAGAGCATCAGAGCAAGGGGCACCCTTGCCTAACACCTCTTTGTGGTTGAAAGAAGCCCCCAAAATGGTCTACCATTGACCAGGACAGAATAGGAGGAAGTCGTAACGTATCTTTTCATCCAAGAGATCCAAGGGTCATGAAACCCGCAACGCCGCAGAGATGTCCAAATGAAGTTTCAATTCACACAATCATAAGCCTTTGCAATGTCTATCTTCCACAGAACCTCTATCTCCTTTGTTCGCTTCCAGTGGAGGCAAATCTCCGAGGCCATCAGCAAGCCATCCGCCATCTTTCTGCCCGGAATGAACGCATGTTGTCCATGTAGAATGATTGAATCGAGCACAACCTTGAGTCTGTTAGCTAGAATCTTTGCAACAATGAGGTAGCTTGGATTGGATAACGCAATCGGACAGAAGTCTCCAACCTCTACCAGGTGTTCTTTCTTGGGAAGGAGGAACATGAGCGCTCTGTTGACCTTCTCAAAACCACAGTTGCCCATCCTGAAGTCGTTCAACATCTCAAGAAACCTGTCCTTCAATAGCTCCCAAAATTCTCGGTAAAAGAAGATCGGAAAACCATCAGGCTCCGGAGCACCATCAACATTCAAGTCCCCGATTACACGCTTCACTTCCCCTCTTCAAAGGGGACCTCTAGATCATCTGACTGCTCGCTCGAGAGGACCTCCGCCCCTCTGCCTAACCAGCCCCAACCTTCACCCTGTTGCCTTCTGGAGATTGAGACAAAGTGACTTTTAAGTGTCGCCCCTACCTGCTCATATCCGGACACCTGCTCCCCCCTCACTTCCAACCCGTAAACGTAGTTCCACCTTCTTCTCCCAGAAGTCATTACATATAAGAACCTTGTGTTGGCATCTCCCTCTCACAACTACTGCTGCCTTGACCTTTGCCTCCACTCGACCTCCTCCTTTCTATCTTCCAGCAACAAAGTCTTCAGGAACTGCGCTCTTTCCCCCAACTCCTCATGTTCCAACCCTCTCTGGTCGTCCAACGCATCCAGGCATGCCACCCCCTCATGTGCCACTCTTCTCTGAGCCTTTCTTTTGCCCTTGAGATCTCTCCCGAAATCCATCAAAAAATTCTTGAGCAGAGCTAACTTTGCCGCGAACCTCCCTACCGCCTACCCTCGGTCTGCCAACCTTGCCACTTCTCAATAATCAACCCCCTAAACCCCTCTTCCAACAGCCCAGCCCGTTCAAACATGGAAAAGTATGAACTTCGGGCTTGCTTGCCCGAATCCCACAGAATGAGAGTATGATCGAAGCGTGACCGCAACAAAGCCCCCGCCCGAGCGAGCAGAAAAGATATGAAACCCTCAGCGACACAAAGAATCTGTCCAGCGTCGACCTCTATCTCCTATTACGCAATGTGTACGCGCAACCGGAAGCATCTTACACAGTAAGGCCGAACGAGTGCACCAAGCTTATGAGCTCCTCAGACCCAGGGTCTCTCCCTCCAGCCTGCAACGACCTATCCTCCGGGTACATTGTTACGTTAAGATTTCTCCCAATCAACCAAACACCTTCTCTAACCGAATCTACATGCACAATATCAGATGCAAGGCAGACCCCCACACCGCCAGGGGGACCGTAAACATTGGTCAGTGTGAGAGAGAGACCGTCAGAAAGACGCTTAAGGCTGAAGGAGATGGTGTAGAGAGTTTTCCATTCCCCGACCTTCTCAAAAACCACCCCTTTCTAGCCAGGTAGAAGACCTCCCGCCGCTCCTTGCACCTCCAACTCCACACTGTCGAACAAACCTCCACAACCCAAATCCCGCCATAGAGCCCCTCCTCCCCGAACCTTCATCTCTTGCAGAAGAAAGATATCTGCTCTTGGTTCCAAAATAGTGTTCTTCAATCCCAGCCTCTTGTCACGGACTCACGGTGGCCCAACCCTCTCAAGTTCCACGAAAGCACCTTCATAAAGAACAAGAACTAAACTTCTTCACGGGTGGCACCACCCCAAGCTAGCAGCGAACTTCATATCTAGCAGACTAAAGTAGCTGGGACGACCACGCATAACATCTGTCTCCACCTGTGAGCGTTCTTCCCCCACAGATAACGATAAAGCCTTTTCCCATAATTAAATAGGACCAGCTACATGGATTTTCTGCCTATATTCAGATCTATTTTTTCCATTCTCAGGTTTAAATCCAAATAACTATGTTCCCTTCAGATAGTCCCATTCCAACACTGCTTGAACCTTCCTTTCCCTCTCTTAACCGGCTCAACATCCCAAATCTTGCATCTTCTAACTGGTGTATCAACCAACCTTTGCAAATGGCCAAACCATCTTAAGCGGTTTCTCTCATCTTACTTTCTATCGGAGCTACACAACCTTCGTTCTGATCGCATCATTCCAAATCTGATATTTTCGTGTATGACCACACATCCACCTTAGCATTTTCATATCTGCTATGGTTATTCTCTGCACATGTCTATGGTTCACATGCCAACATTCTTAATCACATAGAGCATATTAGATCTCACGGTTGCTTTGTAATACTTTACTTTGACTTTTCAAAGGATTTTTCTTATCACAAAGAACATTAGAAGCTCATCTCTACTTCAGCCAACTTGCATTTATTCTATGAGTAACATCCCCATCAATTTCCCCATCTTGTTATTAAATAGATTCCAAGTATCTAAAAGAATATTTCAATATAGAAACTCCTTGCAGGGGTATATATGCAAATAAATAAACATCCAGAGGCTTCCAAGCAAATTTCTCAATAAATTATAACTTTAATATACTGGTAGGGACTAAATTGTAATTTCCAAAAAGAGTTTGAACATTTTCAAACAAACCCCTCAAAACCACATGATAAGATATTGTTAGAGTAAAACGATACTCTGATGATTATTCCATAGAGCCCTCGGGTCTCTTATATAGGGAGAGAACCCTTGGGTAAATTACAGAGACGTACAATAGATAAATAGAAAATGTGAAACAGTACACAACATAAATAAGTCTCTACACTCCCCCTCAAGATGGAGCATAGATATCTATCATGCTCAGCTTGGACGAACATCTCTGGAAAGGTCCTCTGAGCAATGGCTTAGTGAATATGTCAGCAGTCTGGTCCTCTGAACTGACATGAGACGTGGAAATGAAGCCCTTCTGAATCATGTCCCTAGTATAATGACAATCCACCTCGATGTGCTTTGTTCTCTCATGAAAGGCTGGATTGTTGGCAATAAATAATGCTGCCTGATTATCACATTGAAGGTTCATAGGCAAGGGGACATCAACATTCAGATCTTCTAAGACTGCTTTAACCCACATCATCTCTGTGGTTGCCTGTGCCATGGCTCTGTACTCGGATTCAGCACTGGATCTCGCCACAACAGTCTACTTCTTGCTTTTCCAAGAGACTAAAGAGCTTCCTATGAAGATAGCAAATCCAGAAGTAGACTTACGATCCCTTGGACATCCCGCATAATCTGCATCTGCACAGGCTGAAATAGACAGATCTGTATCTTTCTTGAATAGCAACCCTGTGCCTGGGGAAGACTTCAGATATCTCAATATCATATACACGGCATCCATATGAACTTGCCTCGGCTGCTCCATGAATTGACTCACCCGGTTTACTGCAAAGGCAATATCCGGTCGAGTTATAGTAATATATAAGAGCTTACCCACCATTTCTTTGTACCTTCTCTTGTCCACCTCCTCGGTATCCTCATCGTACAGCTTCATGCTCGGGTCCATAGGTGTACTTGAAGGTCTGCATCCAGTCATTCCTGTTTCAACTAGCAAATCTGTGACATATTTTCTTTGAGTCATCACCATTCCTTGTGCATTTCTTGCAAACTCTATCCCCAGAAAATATTGTATTGTGCCTAGATCCTTTGTAATGAACTGGCTCCCCAACATGGACTTGGTTCTCTCAATCCCCTGAGCATCATCTCCTGTGACCAATATGTCAACATATATCATAACGACAATAGTACCTCTAGGGGTCTTCAGGACGAACAGTGAGTGGTCCGCATTTGATCTTTTGAACCCCTGTTGTTCCATAAGCTGGGAGAGCTTCTGGAACCATGCCCGAGGACTCTGTTTAAGGCCATAGATAGCCTTATGAAGTCTGCACACCATCTGAGTCTCCCCCTCAGCAGCAAACCCGGGTGGCTGCTGCATGTAGACTTCCTCCTGTAGGTCACCATACAAGAAAGCATTCTTGACATCAAGCTGGAAAATAGGCCAGTTACGTACCACAGCAACAGACATAAGGATGCGTAGAGTAGAGTGTCTCGCCACCGGTGAGAAAGTATCCAAATAATCAACCCCATATGTCTGAGTAAATCCTCGTGCCACGAGCCTTGCCTTGTATCTGTCTAGACGACCATCCGCATGATATTTTACCGTAAATACCCATTTGCAACTCACCACGGAGGCACCTGTAGGAATGGGGACAAGAAACCAAGTCCCTCTAGATCGCAAGGCACGCATCTCCTCTTCCATTGCTAAACGCCAGCATTCAGTCTTCATGGCATCCTGATATGTCCGTGGAATCTCTACTGACGATACGGCAGCTGCAAACCTCTGGAAATCCCCAGTGAGACGATGAAAGGAGACGTGAGAGGCAAGGGGATAGGAGGCACATTGTCTCCGCTACTTCCTGTGAGCAATGGGGCGGTCCAAATCATCCAGGACCGTGCTGACTGGTTGATCTTCCTCCTGTAGTAAAGGCTCCTGCACAGGTGCATTATCTAACCCATCATTAGTGTTAACATCAGAACATACCTGAGGCGTGTTGGATGGTTGACATGTAGCTTGAGCAGGGCCTGTCCGCCTCAAATAGAACTTAGTGAAAGGGACAACTGGAGGTGGTGGCGGTGGTGGTGGTGGTGGTGGTGTCGGTGGAGTAGAGGATTGACCCAGACTTGGAGGTGGAGGAACATAGACACTGGAATCTGGTGATGTGGAGGAGACCAATCTGTCACCTGCAGGGGAGAAGTACATGACAGGTTCGAAAAATGTAACATCTGCGCTCACATAGTACTTGTCATGGACAGGGTCATAGCAACGGTATCCTTTTTGTGTCCTGGAGTAACCCACAAAAACACACTTGATAGCCCTAGGAGAGAGCTTATCAAGTCCCGGAGATAAGCGGTGGACAAACGCAACAGTGCCGAAGACCCGAGGTGTAAGGTTAAACAAGTCTCTGTCGGGAAAAAGAACAGAGATCGGTGACTTTTCCCCAAGAACAGTTGTAGGCATTCGGTTGACCAGATAGCATGCTGTAAGTATGGCATCTCCCCAAAATGATAATGGAGCACAACTCTGAATAAGTAATGTGCGAGCAATATCAAGAAAATGTCGATGCTTTCGTTCAGCAACCCCATTTTGTTGAGAGGTGTAAGCACATGTTGTTTGGTGAATGATGCCTTTAGAAGAAAGAAAGCTAGCAAGAGAGCGAGTGCAGAATTCTAAGGCATTGTCAGTACGCACATACTTAACAGTAGATGAAAAAACATTCTGGACTTCATTAATAAGATTTTGAAGAACATTTCCTGCTTCAGATTTATTTTTCAGAAGAAAAGTCCAGGAAACTCTAGAAAAATCATCAACCACAACCAAATAGAACCTGTGCCCCTGATGGTCCGGGACACGACTTGGACCCCAAATATCTATATGAAATAATTCAAACGGGGAGCTACTGCTCCGACTCTGACGACTGGGGAAGCTAGACCTATGATGCTTCCCTAACTGACATGCTTCACAACGACAAGAGGAACTCGGAGAGATCTGAGGCAGGAGATGACGCATTTTCTGCAGCGGTAGATGACCGAACCGAAGATGCCAGGTGTACGGAGATACGGAGCCTTGGGAATGCAGTGAGACGCCAGCGTAAGAGGTACGGACGAGACGATAGAGGCCATTGTGCTCAGAGCCACAACCAATCACCCTGCCCGTTAGTATATCCTGAAAAATAACAGACGATGGATCAAAAATAGCACGACAGTGCAAATCACGTGTAATCTGGCTAATCGACAAGAGATTCATAGAGAATTCTGGAGCATGTAGCACATTCTGTAAGTGCATAGAGGGAAGCAAAGCCGTCTCCCCCTGACCAATGATAGGGGAATGAGTGCCATCAGCAATGAGTACAGAGCGACCAGGCTGAACAGCTCTGTAGGACTGCAGAATATCTCTCTCACGGCATAGATGATGGGTAGCTCCGGAGTCGACAATCCATCCTGTGAGATCATGACTAGTAAATGAGACTGAAGAACTACCTGAGGCACTGGCTGAGGCAGATGAACTAGCTGAAGCTGAAGCCGCAACATCAGAAACCTCAGCACCCTCTGACGACGATTGTGGCATGATATCACGAAGTCGTGCCACCAACTCTTCGAACCTGTGATCTGGAGTAGATGCAGATGGACCCTGAGTATGATCAGCTACACGTGTAGAAGGAGGGAAGCCATGCTTAGAATAGCATGTATCCTCCGAATGACCCGTACGGCGATAGAAAGAGCACGTAGAACGAATGCGACCTCCACGGCCACGTCCACCACTTCCTCTGCCACGAAATGAGGACGAACCACCACATCCCCTGGAAACTGCCATTGCTGATGGAGATGTATTCTCTGTACTGGATGGAACAGGGACTCGACTGAGCCTCCTGTATAGCTCTTCTATCGGCGGGATGGTGGCATCTGCTAGGATCTGAGATCGTGCTGCCTCGTACTCCGGGTCAAGGGCAGCGAGTAATACGCCAACCATAGTGGCGTTGCGGAACGTCTTCTGCTGTTCCGGCGTGGCTGTGAGCAGAATGGTGCTATAGAGCTTCTCGAACATTCCACGAAGCGACGTGTACAGGGAATGAAGAGGCTTCCCATTTTGCTTCGTGGTAAATATATCGTGCTGCAACTGGAGCATCTTCGTCTCGTTGCGTACCTGAGAGTACGTCATGGCCAAAATATCCCACATCGCCTTGGCGGTGGGCTGGTGAAGGACATCATTCGCTATCTCCGACGTGAGCGTACCTGAGAGCCAAACCTTGGCGTACGCATCGTCAGCCTCCCACGAGGCATAGATCCCTGTCTTCTCCGGCGGTTCATCCTCGGTAAGAATATGCTTCTTACCACACGACTTCATGAGACTAAGGAACTGCATCGCCCACAGTTCGTAGTTTGTCCCGTCCATTTTGACGATTGGTGCCGAACCTTTGAAAGCACCTATGGCGGGCATATCGAGCTTTTGTTCTGACATAATGCCGGAGAAGAACAACCACTGATAGACCAAGAAAATGTTGTCTACCAAGAACTTTTAGGATTCAAGTGCATATGTAGACGTTATGCACTTGAATCCAACATCTATCCGAGATCGACTGAAGAAGCGGCACCCCGGTGACGAGTAGAGGCTCTGAAGGCCTCTACCACGGAGAAACGGCAGCTGGGGAGGTCCCGGCGGCAAGCTGGAGGCCGGGGGGGCTGGAGGCCGGGGGTGCTGGGTGGGTCCCGGCTACGGCAGGGGGGCTGGGCGGCGCCGGGGGGCTGGGCGGCGGCGAGTGGAGGCCCGACGAAGGAGGTGGGGGCCCGGTGGAGGGGCGGTGGGACCTTGGAGGTCCTGCGGGCGGCGGAAGAAGCCGGAGAGGCGGCGGGAGAGGCTGGAGAGGCCGGCGACGGGAGGGGGGGGGCGGCGGTGGAGAGAACCCTAGGTTAGGGTTAGGGCTCTGATACCATGTTAGAGTAAAACGATACTCTGATGATTATTCCATAGAGCCCTCGGGTCTCTTATATAGGGAGAGAACCCTTGGGTAAATTACAGAGACGTACAATAGATAAATAGAAAATGTGAAACAGTACACAACATAAATAAGTCTCTACAGATATGCAATCTATCCACAAAACCCTCACATGCGACGACATGTGAGGTGACGTGGTTTGGACCAAAAAGCAAATAGCACAAACCTAAAGGGAAAAGATGCAAAATACCCTCAATTGCACGTTGACGAACGGCTGGGATCTGTTCACTTAAACACGTGGCATGCATCCATCGGACGGTACCGCTTTGTGGTTGGATGGTGGAGATTAGACCCTCATATGGATCTGATGGCTGCAAGACAGCTCGATCCAACAACGATTGGAGAATCTGGCACTCTGTTCTTCATCCAATGGCAAGGGGCGTAAGCTATAAGAATGAGGGATAGAACAAGCGCCCATTGACTTTCAATATGGGCTCCTAGGACACTCCGGCCATATCCCGTGTGGTTGGTGGGCTGAGATGACTCTTGGGACGATGCCAGAGCGGTGAGTGGTCGGAAGAAGGTCCGGGACCCCCCGGAGAGAGTCCTCGAGGTCAGAGAAGAATGGCGGACCTGAAGCACCTTTGGCTGATAGAGACCCCCCAGATGTGGTCCTTATCGCTCGCTACCTACACGGTTAGAACAGGGGATCGAATGCGAAGCCTTGGAGCCCAAAAAGATGTAGGGAGAACATGGAATAGAGTAAGTCGAAGGGTCTCCAATGAGGCGACAAAGGGAGACCCGATCGAACCCGATCTTTGCAAGATCGGGGTGGCTGGAGTGATATGTGGAATGAAAAAGTGGAAAGGAAGCTGGTGGAGGTGAAAAAAGCGATGGAGCGGGTGTGTATAAGCGGAGATAAGTGCCAGAGCTCCAAGCTTCAACGGGGATCTATTTTTGATGTTTTGGAGTGATTTACAGCACAATAAAGAGAACTGAAAGTAGATCTACACTATTGTTACGCTAAGATATGAAAAGCACGAGAAAGGAGCAGCTCACCGCAATCGGAGACCAGGGAACAGAGCCTCATCGGAGGTACTTCAACGAAGGGTGGATACGCCTCCTCCTCCTTCGTCATCGCCCAAGAACCAGCGTTCGGCCTTCCTGTCACCAAGGTGAAGCGCTCCAGGGGTTCAAGGGAGTTAGGGAGGCAACGAGTGATCAACTGATCAAAGGAGAAGGTCGGAGGTTATTTATAGCCAGCTAGAAAAGGTGAAAAAGAAATTAGGGTTTTGGCGAGGGCGCTCAACAAAAATCAAATCAGAAGCTCCACGAGCAGGAGGGTGATCCTATCTACAGATTTCAAAAAGAAATCGGGCCCAAATGGGCAACGAGGTTCACGTGAAAATGGGGAGAAGTCAGTTGGCCGATAACTCTGACAGAAAGTAGAGGGTAAGGGGGCTGTTGACTCGAGGTCAATAGTCAGCGACCCAAGATTGGGCCACGCCAGCACCAGCTAGGCTCCAGACGACAAAACATACCAAAAAAAAGAATAATAAAATAAAAATTAGAAAACAATTTAATTTTTAAAACTTAAAACATGAAATATGTTACATAATTATAAACTATTTTTGGTGATTTTTATTTATTTTTATCGTGGCATTTGTTAAGTTTTGATGTTTACATGTAATTTATAGGTAAAAATACATTTATAAACCTGTTTTATTTTTATTTTGTGTTATATAATTTATTATTTCATATACATAATTTTAATATTTACATTTTATTTATTTACATTTGTACATATTTTTATTTTATTTTTTTTGAAGTTATTTATGTACTTAAATAAATACACACACACATATATTGTAGGTACTTTATGAGTATATTGACTTAAATAGTAAAGTACAATATTTATTTTAGTGTATTTTTTATGATTTTATTTTAATTTTATTATGCACATGTATTTTAAGTATTATTTACAATTTTATAAAAATATAAGAAACTTAAAAACGTAATGAATAAATAAATTGGTTTTTTTATATAGGTGTGTTGCACAATGAGGGCTCAAAAGTCAACTTCTGCATCTTACCTTCAAATTAAATAGAACACCTTCATTAAATAGTTATTAAAAGTTATATACAATTAAAGTGATTTTGGTGCATTTTGAGACTATATGAAGAAGATATATGTTTGAGAAGTTTTGTTTACGGCTTTTTATTCTATGTGTCCTGGGCACATTGTGCATTATTTTTACATGAAATAAATTTTGTATTTTTATTTATATTTTTATCTACAAGTTTCATGTTAAGAGTTTATTGATTTGATGCATGAATAATAAACAACAAAAGGAGTCCCCAAAATCAAAAGAGTTAGGGTTTTTATTGCTTATTTTTATGGGGTTTTTCTGCTCTATCTGCCCTACCTTATTCCTCGTTGACCTAGTCAAGGTTTGACTTGGTCTCGGGGGTGAGGGTCAGTCAATGTCTAGGACACTTCCTTTATTTTTCCTTTCTTTTATTTATTCCTTCATTTTATGATTTATATACATGTATTTATGTACAATATAGAGATCAATGTACATGTGTTAAGTCAGGTATGTTATTGGTATTTACATGCATTTATCTAGGGATTAAAGCCTAAAATGAATGAATAAATGTGCATGAATGGCCATTCATCAGGAATCAATGAGATGTCTGTTATTGTCGACATATCATATTCATAACAATGATATGCATAATTGTGAAAATTCTTTCTATTGTTTATTCGCATTTCGCCTGATATCAGGGACACCCTCGCCTTCCTCCATTTCACCTTAATGATTGATGCTACTGCTAGTGAGTGTTCTTGGGTGATTCGGGCATCTTTGAAGCTTTGGGGAGTTGTTAAAGGCTAGTCGATTGGATTGTATGTGTTCTCTACCCTTGGATTTTTGCAAGATTAGTGATCAAAGAGCCTACTTTATTTTTCTCAATATTTGATTTACGTATCGGACATCATCTGTCGAGCTTGTAGATCTCATGGTGCAACTGAACGAATTATTTGAGAAAGGACTTACCCATATTAGAACATTTCTTTGAGGAGCATGAGTTCTCTTTGTAAAGACGAAAGATGGATCTATGGGACTTTGCATTGACTACAAGCATATGAACAAGAGGACGACCAAGAATTACTGTTCACTTTCATGGACAAATGATCTTTTCAATCGATTGCACTATGATTGAAATATCATCATTTGAGGATCAACAACAAAGACATGCTGAAGTTCGCACTCCATACCAAGTAGAACACTACGAGTTTGGAGTGAGGTCGTTTGGTCTCACGAGTGCACCTACCCATTTCATGGATTTGATGAATGTGGATTATTTAAACACTTGGAAAAATGTGTGGTGGTGTGTGTTCATCGTTGATTTGTTCTATTCTTACGACGAGCTTGGGTGTGATCATATTCTCATTGTGTACATGACACTTAGAGAGATCTGAATGTATGTGAAGTCCATCAAGTGCGAGCTTTGACTTGCATAGGTGGCCTTTTGTGGCATTATCATTATAGAGGTGGATGTGGTAATTGTACCCACCAAGATCGAGGCAATGATGGTCTTGAAAGCAATACAAGTCATTTAGAGAGATTCGTAGTATCCTTAACTTACTCGGGTACTATAAAAGGTTTGTTAAGGATCTACACCTCTTGCTTAGTTGACACAGAAAGAACCTTTTATTTGGAGTGACAAGTGCGACCTATTTACACTCTAAAGAAGTAACTAACTACCGCTCTGTAAGGAGGGATTGGGTGATGTGTTGATGTAGTATAGACATCTTGAGTAGGCGAGCATGTACAATGAGTATGGCAACCATGGTTGCAGAAAGCGGTAGTCGGTAATCGGTCGGCGGGGTCATTGACTAAGGATTAATCGGCAGTCGGGAGAGTAATCGGATTTAGTCGGGCATTAGTCGGTTTTGATTTTTTTTAATTATTTTAAATATATAAATCGATGTTTAATACATACACTCTCATATATATACACAAATTTAGCAATTTTAATACATACAAACACAAAGCTAACCATATTCACAAGTTACTAATAAACAAACTCACATGTTACTAGTCATTGTAATTAAGAATCACGAAGTTAATTAACAAATCACAAAAGATAAATAAAAAGATTTAATAATTATATAACCTTATAGTTATTGACATAATTTGATAATGTAAAAGAATTCATATACATATCTGTTGTAGTCAAGGATGCTAAATGTTTGTTAGAACGTTGTTAGTTTACACCGTACTTTCATGTGTCCACAAGGATGTTAAGGCAAAAGGAGGTATATTTTTGTATTATTTTAAGTATAAAACCACTTCATATATATTTGAATTTATAGTAATAATGACTAAGTAATAACAACACAAACAATTAAAAGTATATAAAAAAGTATACAAAACAGTATACAAACAGTTTAAAACTTCTATGCAAAAGTCGGCCGACTAGTCGACCGACTAGGCCGATTACTCGGGCGACTAATCGGGTCGACCCGACTATAGGCCGATTTGGCCTAGTCGAGTCGGATACCCCCCCAACTCGACTAGTCGGGCCGACTAGTCGGCCTAGTCGGCCGACTTTTACAACAGTGATGGCAACATAATTACAAACATGGGATATGCTCACGACATGTAGTGAGTAGCACCCATTTAACAGTGACTCAGACATCGTGATTGTACCAACCAAGTACAATGGGATATGTGAAAGTATTGTCGAGGAATAGACATATTAGAGGATACTAGATGTGTACAAAGGTTGTTAAAAGGATGAGTTTCATCGATCCAGAGTTTGTGAGTCCATTCTATGGAGGGGGAGGGCATGGTTGTGTGTTCGAGGATGAGGAGCTGAGGAGGGACATCGTGAAAAGACATACAATTCCAGACTATCTATTCATTGAGCAGTACATAGATGTAATGTGACCTTCTTTAAGACTGTTGATGAGATAGAATGAAAGGGGATTTAATAGAATATGTCCATCCTTGCCTCACTTATCAGGTGGTGAAGGCATAGCACAAGTGTCCCTCTAATGTGTTGGAGCCTCTCGCCATTCCATTGCGGAAGTAGAAGAGCATTTCCTTGAATTTCTCGCACTACGGGTGGACATGACACAATTTGGGTGGTTATCGTCATGTTAACTAAGTTGGCCTACTTCATCCCAGGAAATATGACTTGCGCTCAAGTGGGAGCTGACCGAGCTATACATTAAGCATGTCATCCATCTCTCTATGAGATTCCCAAGGAGGTGATGTCCAATAAAGACCCACTTTTTAGCTCACATTGCCGAGGAGAGTTCATGAAGGTCTTGAAAAATCGAATTGTTTTAGTTTAGCCTAGCATCCATAGATAAATAGGCATTTCAAGAGACTATCCATTAGCTGAAGGACTTTCTCTCAGCTTGTACCTTTGAGTAGAAGGGATCTTGGATGGATAGCCTTCCCTTGGTCAATTTTACATACAATAATAGTTACCATGCTAACATCAGTAGGGTTCCTTTTGAGGCCATGTACAAGTGAAGGTGACATGAAGTGGGTGCCCTGATCGTTGAGGATACACAACGGTCGTGGATACAACACATATTAAGTTGCTGATATTAGACTGCATTACATTGTCCAACATAGTCATTACGAATATGTATGTGCTAATTCATCCCACATGTCCTTTGCAGTGTCCATGTACCAAAGATTAGCAGCAAACTTGACGTTGTTGGTCATCCATGTCATGACTTGATAGCTGTCCCCAAGCCAAGAATCATTGTCTTTGTATGCCTCCTTCAGAGGTTCCTTTGTTTGCATAGATATTGTCAACTGACCATTGTTGAACACCTTAAAGGTTTGAGACCAGAGGACGTAGTTGCCTGCGCCATTGAGCTTGATAGAGGTCCCCTGAACCATCATAGAAGACGTGGATATCAGGGGCTTGGTCTTAGCAGGAGTCTTAACCATCTCGTCCAGGGAGAAAGATCAACAAAGTGCTGAAATAACATTATGCATATGGAGGATGGATAGGGCAACAACCCTTGATCGAGAGGGGCTTGCATGAGGCATAAGAAGGTGTGAGGATCCTGATACGGCAGCAACCCGCTATTGTGCGAAAGAAGAGACCGCACACCCCGCACGATGGTTGCTGATTGAGATGCAATTCCGCACTGGAAGCTTTTGCACGAAGGGTCCTGTGTGCGTGGGGGCACTTTGGCTTGAGAAAGAAGGGCTCGTGTGGGTGAGGTTGCTACTGTGGCGAGGAGGAAGAGCCCTCTGCGGGTGGGACTGCTATTGCGACAAGGAAGTCTGGGCCTGCTGTGAAGGGGCTGCTGTAGGGGGGTTGGTGCGAGAGGATTTGAGTGCCGGCACGAGACATGGGGCTGGGGGCTTGCGGTGGCTGCAGGGTTCTTTGGTACGAACTATGGTCTAAAACCGTTGCTCTGATACCATGTGGAAGAAATTGAGAATACAATGGAATGAATTTTATTTATGAGGTAGGATTATATAGCCTGAAACCCTAGAATCCAATTGGTGGCAATTATATAATAGTCCCCAAAGGGTTACAAATAGAAATAGAGAACATGGACACAAGCTAAAATAGAAAATTACGTCATTGGCTATATTTTCCAATAACATCAACAATGATAATTTCCTTCTGCGTATTTATAACTTATTTTTCTAAAAAAGGCTTATATGTCTCCATAATTTGATAGAACCACATTGTTACTCCTTTTAAGAACCTTCCTTGTGAGGTCATGTGGAGGGTATGGTCTCTTCTCTTGTTGATCTTGTCATGCCAGCAATTGCTCCTGTATCTATGTTCCACAATAACAAGTTAGCCACATATATTGATTCAGATCCCGTCCTTCATGAGATGGCACATCATATTGAGTTGAACTTCACTTTATTCATAATGTGGTATTGAATGAGAAGTTTATTTTACTTATATATCAATTGAGTTTTAAGTTTCCAGCTTGCTCTGGCGTGATAATTTTCTTCACTAAGGTTCTAAAAAAGCAGCAACACACCTTTCTTTATTCATTGTTTTTCATATCACTATTTGACTTCTTTCGTAATTTGTCCTTCCTACCTCTATTTACAAGAGAAGTTGGCTCTAGGCTATAACTATCTTTTTTTAATGATTAGGCGGGGGTGGGGGGTTGAACCCTGTTCCTTATAGTGGGGGCCCACTGCTTCTACCACCGGATCATAAGGTGGGTTCTAGGCTATAACTATCTTGCTTAAGAAAGATTTGGATTTCTAAAGACAACGTCTCAAGTATGCATTGGATTCATGATGAAAGTTGATTAGCATTTAAGAGTCAGGAGTTGCAAGAGTATGACCCGAGATAATTGTTGTACCAATTTATAATTCAAGTAGCGTAGTTCTGATAGTGGGCGAGCATGCTATTGGGTTTAATTTTTTCATTCAATACTTGAGATTTTCAATACACCAAAATGAGAAATAATGAAACTTCAAGTTACGTTATGTCATGGTACACTTGGTTTAGCATTTATCTTTAGGCTTTGATGTAGGTAGTGTAGATTTTAGGCAGCTTTTGATTTGTGGGTCATTTTTCTGTAAAGTTCCTTGCTGCTGGTTTTTTAACTCATGTGCCAAATTGGAGAGATCTGCTGCCTTTAGAGTAATCTTTTTTTTTTCTTTTTTTGCGAAGGATGATTACTTGTATCTTTCCCCTCAATCACCTCGGTCTTGGACTTTTTTCTCTTGCAGGATACGAGTTTGATTATGTCTTTGATTGGACTATTTTGAAGTACCAGCAAACACAGAGGACAAAGTTGCAACCACAACCTCAATTTCCGGTTAGTATTATTTTCATGATAAAGAGAAATAACGCATTCTTTCAAAAGATGTTCATTGATGGATGCTTTTGTTTTATATGCTTCCTGGGCATGTGTATCTGTATTATATACATTAGGTTACTTGGGTGTTTGACTTTTGAAAAAAGTACACCCAGACAATTCTCAACACCACATCAATTTTTGGAAGTAGAGAACTGTTTATTTTCGGTTGTTTTCTGTGTTGTATAAATCCTTAGAATTAACAAGCATCATACTCGAATTTTCAGCGTGCCTCTAGTAGCCGACAAGTGCAAATGGATGTTGATAAGCGTCCAGGTATCTCTTTTCATTTGGCTTTGTGAAGTTTCTTCATATTTAGAATTTAGTGGGATTGTTTTTAAATTATATCTTGGGAAGTGGGTAGGATGTTAACGTCCTGGTAAAGAAAGTTCTTGCCTCTCCTGATGCATGATACCATTAAAAATTTCCTGTAAAATGTGCAAATATCCACAAACCATTTTTTTACAAAATAGTCATAGACATTGAATCGCCAACACTATTGAAAGGAATTTCTTTGTAGAGCGAAATTTAATTGTTTAGGTAAATGACGTTCATTTTTCATTTAAACCATTGCATTTTTTTAGAGTTTATTTCTTACGAGTTGATTCATGTACTTAAGCAATCTGGGTTATTCTGAAACCCACCTAATGGAGTTGTTGATAGTTGCATGAGTTGGAACTTATCTTGCATTTTGTTTGACTAAGTCGCCAATTTTGAATTTTTTATAAGTAATTAATTAAGTGCCTAAAAAATACTTTGGAAGTCAGTTTCATTGAGGTTCTGATAATTCATATACTTCTGCACAATTCTCAAAAATTACATGTAATGGAGAAATCATTACCTATCAATCTGATTATGTAATTTATTTGTGTTTGGAAAAATGAGAAACTTGTTTATTCCTTGAGCCCTAGGCTCTCTTATATAGGGAGAGACCTATGAGCAAATTACTTAAAGTAGACAAAGGGAAAAGGAAATATATAAGAAAGTACATAAACATAAACTATATCTCTACACTCCCCTCAAGATGAAGCATAGATATCTATCATGCTCAGTTTGGATGAACACTTTCGAAAGGACCCTCTAAGTAAGGTCTTCGTGAAAATGTCTGCCGTCTAGTCCCCTGAGTTGACATGGGATGTAGAAATGAAGATCTTCTGGATCATGTCACGTATATAATGGCAATCGACCTCAATGTGCTTTGTCCTTTCGTGGAATGCATGATTATTAGCAATTAATAAGGCAGCCTCATTGTCGCATTTCAACGACATGGGACGAGGGACATCTATATGTAGATCTGTAAGGACTGCTTGAACCCACATCACTTATATACATGCTTGTGCCATAGCCCTATACTCAGATTAAGCATTAGATCTAGCAACAACAATTTGCTTCTTACTTTTCCACGAGACAATTGAATCTCCAACAAATATAGCAAATCCTGATGTGGACTTCCTATCCTTGGGGCACCTTGCATAGTCTCCGTCTGCGCATGCTGAGATAGTAATAGTGCTACCTCTTTTAAATAATAGCCATGCATCTGAAGATGATTTAAGATACCTTAGTATCATCTATATAACATCCATATGTACCTGACGAGGTTGTTCCATGAACTGGCTCACCCGACTGACTGTAAATGAAATATCAAGTCTGGTAATGGTAACATAAAGAAGCTTTCCCACCAGTTCCCTCTCGTCAACCTCATCAGTATCATCATCATAGATCTTCATGCTTGGATCCATGAGTGTAGTCGTGGGTCGAGATCCAAGCATACCCGTGTCACTTAGCAAGTCAATGACATATTTCCTCTGAGTCATCACAAGCCCTTGTTGATTTCTGGCAAACTCCAATCCCAGAAACTATATAAGAGCTTCAAGATCCTTGGTAACAAATCCACGATCCGGAGATTCTTTTGCCCTGTTTATTCCCTGCATATCATCTCCTGTAATAAGTATATCATCAACATACACCATAATAATAGTCATACCTCTGGAGGTTCTGCACGAAAAGAGAATGATCTTCATTCGACTGTTTGAGCCTATGTTTCTCAAACAAATCTGAAAGTTTCTGGAATCAAGCTCGCGGGCTCTACCTAAGGCCATAGATTACCTTATAAAGTCTACACCTGTGAACACTCCCCCCCAGCAACAAACCCCGTCGGCTGCTGCATGTAGACTTTCTCCTGATTCACCATACAAAAAAGCATTCTTGACATCCAGCTGCCAATCTTAAACCATGACAAGAGATAAAAGATCCGTAAGGTAGAATGACAAGCAACTGGAGAGAATGTGTCAAGATAATCCACCCCGTACGTCTGAGTAAACCCACGTGCAACTAGTCGAGCCTTATACCGATCAATGCTACCATCTGCATGTTGCTTCATTGTAAATACCCATTTGCAACTCACTATAGACGCCCAAATGCGGGTTGGGACAAGGCTCCAAGTACCTCTCGACTGACGGGCTACCATCATTTCCTTCATAGCTAGACGCCATCTATTATCCGTCAATGCATCCATGTACGCCCGTGGTATGTCCACAGTGGACTAAGCAACTGCAAACCTCCTGAAGTCACCCGTCAGATGCTCAAACGTGACATGAGAAGCAATCGAATATGAAGCACATGAACGCTTCTGCTTCATAAAAGCAATAGGTAAATCAAGTTCTACATCATCTCTGCCACCTGCATGATCCTCCTCCTGAAGTAACCCCAGCTGAGAAACACCATCAGACCCAACATTAGAAGTAATGTTTTCAGACAAACCTCGAGCGTGCTGGATGATGGACCATGAATCTAGAAGGTCGTATCGGCGATATATCACCGATATAGCGGTTTCGATAGGGAAGGGGTTTCGCTATCGCCCAGTATATCCTTTTACATGGATATTGGTGATATATCACCATATCGACTCATATCGGACAAAAATGATTGGATTTAGTATAAAAAATCCCGGATATCGATCGATATCGTCGATGTTTCGCCGATATCTCTATATATCATTGCTATTATTCATGCAAGATTGATTCCACTACTTATCTAGCTACACCCAGTATTAAAACATATAATGATTTATATATATTTTGTTTCGGGTATGGTGCAACAGGAGTGTGCATACAATGGTTCTTCAACTTGTGGGTGTCCAATTAATTTTAGTTCATCTGCCCCCCCCCGGAGACAATATTATAATGAATTATGTCTCTTAAAAAATGCTATATCTGTTATGAGAGACGACATGGTAGGGGGCCGAAATTCTTGGTTTTAGGTAATCTCTTTTACAATATTACATTGATTTAAATATTTTTCATTTATTTTTGTAAATAGATAAATCTTTATACCAAAGAAACGTTGTCTTCCTAAACATTATGTACATTTTTTGAATCAAATGACTCATGTCAATGCCATTCACTATGTCATGTGACTAATATGACTGATATGAGCGAGTGATATAAGGATCATAGATGATCTATCATTATGTGTTATGAATAGCTAAGCGTATATTTGCAAGTTATTTCATGATGTAAGAATTTGAATGAAATTCATTCCAATATCTGTAAGTCAATTCTTCAAAAAAAAATATCTATAAGTCAAGAATCAACATTAATATCGATATGTTCGAAATGATCGATCTATGCGATATAAGCTTCATAGATGATCGATATGTGTGATCTAAGAGTGTATTTGTAAGTTATTTAGTGATCTAAGACCTGGGATGAACTCCATTTTCAATATATATATATATATATCTATATATATATATATAGGCCAACAACTAACAATACCAGCGATATGTTTTATATGATCGATATGTGCAATATAAGGATCATAGTCTTCATAAATGAATCTATATGTGTCATCTAAGTATGTATTTGTAAGTTATTTAATGTTATAAGAACTTGAATGGAATCCATTTCCAATATCTATAGGTCAGGAATAAACATTAACAACGATATGTTCGATATGATTGATATGTCCAATATATGGGCTATAAATGACCGATATATGTGACATAAGTGTGTATTTGTAGGTTATTTGTTGTTTTAATATCTTGGATGATCTTAATTTCTGAAAAAAACGATAAAAATGATTTTTTTGAGCCATTTTCGATATTTCCACCGATATCGTCGATATATCATCGATATATCCATCTCCGAGCAGACCAAAACGATATCGATATTGATATCGATATGTCCTTCCTTGACCATGATCATGAGCAGGAGCTGGCCGTCGACTGTAGTGATGTGGTAAAGGTGGAACCAGAACAATGGGAGGAGGTAGGGCTGGTGGAAGTGATGGAGGAGTTGATGGTGGATTTGGTGATGAAGGTGGTGGGTGTATGGGTGGAGGGGAAATATAGACCTCATCATCTGAATCCGAAGGTGTCAACCTGTCACCTGTAAGAGAAAAGTACATGACAGACTCAAAAAATATGACATCTGCACTAACATAATACATCCTGCGTAACATATCATAGCAACGATAACCCTTTTGAGTCTTGGAATACCTGACAAAAACACATTTGAAAGTCCTAGGAGAGAGCTTGTCTATCCCTGGAGACAATCGATGGACAAACACAACATATCCAAAAACACAAGGGGTAAGAGAGAATAACTCCTTGTCAGGAAAACATTGGAAAAAGATATATTCTCTACCAGCATCGACGAGGACTTACGATTAATGAGATAACAAAATGTGAGAACCACATCACCCCAGTGCTTTCTTTCTGCGACACCATTCTGTTGAGACGTGTAAGCGCAAGATGTTTGATGAAGAATGCCATGAGATGAGAAGAAATAAGAGAGCGCATCATTACAGAATTCAAGAGCATTATCAGTCCTTACAATTTTGACATTGGTGGACAAATATCCTGCACTTCTTTAATGAAACTCATAATAGCATTGCCCGCATCTGATTTACTCTTTAACAAGAAAACCCAAGACAGACGACTAAAATCATCCAGAACAACTAAATAAAACATGTGTCCCTTATGATCGAGAACATGACTTGGACCCCAAATGTCTATATGGAAAAACTCAAAAGGGGAGCTGCTGTTCCGACTCTGATGACTTGGGAGGACAGACCGACAGTGCTTCCCTAACTGACATGCTCCATAGCTGAACGATGAGTGGGGTGAAATCTGGGGAAGGACTTGATGCGGTCCCTAAAGTGAAAGATGACCGAAGCGCAGATGCCATAAGAAAGGAGAGACAAGTCCAGTAGAATGGGAGGATATTCTAGCACATGGTGTGTGGAAAGTTGTGGAATGAAAAAGTTGTATTCCATGAAACTCTAGAGTTCTCTTATATGGTAGAAAAGCTATGAGGGAAAATTACATAACATAGTATGAAGAAATAGAACCGTGTAAAATAAAGACACAGAGATATAAATATCTCAACACTCCGCCTCAAGTTGGAGCATATATGTCTATCATGCTCAACGTGGAACAACGGTGAAAGGGACCCTTCGTAAGAGCTTTGGTAAACATGTCTGCAATCTGATCGCTTGAAGCCACATGAGAGGTGAGAATAAACTCCTTTTGAATCAAATCACGGGTGTAATGACATTCTACTTCAATGTGCTTTGTTCTCTCATGGAAGGTTGGATTATTAGTTATGAACAACGCAGCTTGATTATCATTAGAAAATAGGAATGTGGAAGGAATTTGATAAACAAAGCACTAAATCAAGAAATATGAAACATGAAGAACAAGATTTTACGTGGAACCCTACTCCCTAAGGAGCGGGATGAAAGCACGGGAGAAGGCCTTAAAGGGCCATATGTTGCATTGCTTTTCTCTCTAAATACAATGAGTGCGAGGTTCTATATATAGTCTCCACTGAGTCTCCACATCTCCCAATTGGTAGATGCGAGACTAAAGACTTGGATGTGGTAAATGAAGGATATGGGAAGATCCTTAAGCATATCACGGAAGCGTGAGGATCGCATCGTATGCGATTGGGAGCGACTAGTCGCACTAGTTGCTCGAGGCAGCGGAATTCAAAAATTTTAATGTGATGAAAGCACACATTTCTCGGATCGTTTCATCTAAACCACAATAGGTATTAAGCTTACCTCTTGAAGCGTGGTTGCGATCGAGTCTCTAAACGAAGAGACCTCCTGTCTGAAGTTCGATCCGACGGAGGAGACGCTTGCGAGCGTGTTGATGAGAGACGTGCTCCTCGTAATCTATGTTGATGATCCAAGCGGCGAATCTCCTGATCTCACCACACGAGATCCAATGTCTTCTTCACGAACGAGGTACGCTGAAGGAGACGGAGATCCACGAGCAGATAATTGGGCAGCATAACAGCGATGTTGCAGCGATGGTGACTCTCTTTATTGCTCCATGGTGGACGGCCACGATGAGAGAAAGGGAGAGAACTCTTGGCGTGTAGAGAGAGAGAGGGAGAGAGCAATTGATTTGATGTAACTTGAAGAGCAAGGGGTGCCTTTTCTTATATAGTATTTTGGGATCCATGAATCTCAATCCATGGACAATACTAAATCAATGGATGAGATTGATTTGTGTTTCTTTCAATGGCCATGATATTGTTGTAACAACAACAATTGATTTAATTCAAATTAATATATATCGATAAATCAATATAATTAATTTCAAATCAAATTAATTAATTAATTAATCTTGGAGATAATGAGAAGATTGACCTTATCCCCTAAACAAAGGGGAGAATGGGTCTGTCTCCTCAATATCTCATGAGATCTCATTATCTCATGAGATCTTATTATCTCATGATATCTCCATGATTTACAAAAACACTTGTTGTAAATTATTTCACAAAAATAATTCATAATTATTTTGTGAATATTACAATCATGCCATTGGAAAAATGTGAATCACATTCACATTCCAAAACAAAATGTAAATTATATTTTCAATTAATTTTCCAATGTGAATCCAATTCACATAAATAATTAATCAACAAATATAATTACAATAGTCTCTCTCTTATATATATTATAAATCACATTTACAATATATTTATGATTAATATGAATAGTGCTATCCACATTATTGATATCCATGATAATTAAATCACATTTAATCATCTTGGATCTCTATTCTCATGTGCACAAATAACATGAATCACATTCACGTTATTCACATCTTTGATAATTAAATCACATTTAATTATCTCAGATAACTCTCCTTATAATATGAATCAAATTCATAATATTCATGATAATTAAATCACATTTAATAATTAATATCTCAATGCTTGGATATATCAACAATGAAATTATTCTTGAGGTCTTTTAAGGATTGTTGGGAAAATAAGAAAACTTGTTTATTCCATCAGCCCTAGGCTCTCTTATATAGGAGAGTAACCTATGGGTAAATTACATAAAGAGTCCAACGGGAAAGTAAAATAACAATAAAGATACATAAGTGAATAATATATATCTACACTCCCCCTCAAGATGGAGCATAGATATCGATCATGCTCAGCTTGGACGAGCACTTCTGGAACTGCCCTCGAAGTAATGCCTTGGTAAAAATATCTGCCGTTTGATCATCTGAGCTAACATGGGATGTAGCAATAAATCCCTTCTGAATCATATCACGTATAAAGTGGCAGTCAACTTCAATGTGCTTGGTTCGTTCATAGAATGATAGCTTATTTGCAATGAATAAGGCCGCCTGATTGTCACATTCCAAAGCCATAGGAAGTGGGACTTCTATATGTAAATCTGTAAGCACAACCTTTAGCCACATCATTTCTGTACTGACTTGGGCCATAGCTCTATATTCAGATTCAACACTCGACCTTGCCACAACAGTTTGTTTCTTGCTCCTCCATGAAACTAGAGAATCTCCAACACACACAGCAAACCCAGAGGTGAACTTCCTGTCCTTGGGACACCTTGCGTAATCTGCATCTGCACAGGCTGAGATAGTAATCACCTTGCCTTTCTTAAACAGTAAACCCGCACCTGGAGATGACTTGAGGTACCTGAGTATCATATGTATGGCATCCATGTGTACCTGACGTGGTTGCTCCATGAACTGGCTCACTCAACTTACAATAAAGGATATATCGGGCCTGGTAATAGTAACATAAAGAAGTTTGCCCACCAGTTCTCTGTATCTTCTCCTATCCACCTCATCTGTGTCACCATCATATAATTTCATACTAGGATCCATAGGTGTAGTAGCAGGTCGGCAACCAAGCATTCCTGTTTCACTCAACAGGTCAGTGACATATTTCCTCTGAGACATTACCAACCCATAAGGATTTCTGGCGAACTCCAGTCCCAGAAAATATCTAAGAACTCCAAGGTCCTTGGTAACAAATTCACGACCCGACATTTCTTTCGCCCCCTTTATTCCCTGTTCATTATCACCTGTAATCAGAATGTCGTCTACATATACCATAATTGCAATAATGCCTCTGGAAGTCCTTTGTACAAACAGGGAATGATCAGCATTAGAACGTTTGTACCCCTGTTTCTCAAACAGGTCTGAGAGCTTCTGAAACCAAGCTCTGGTGCTTTGCTTAAGGCCATAGATAGCCTTATGAAGTCTGCACACCTTAGGACACTCCCCCTCAACAGCAAAACCATGTGGCTGTTGCATGTAGACTTCCTCCTGTAAGTCACCATATAAGAACGCATTTTTCACATCCAACTGGTATAGCGGCCAATCACGAGTAACCACAACAGAAAGCATGATCCATAGAGTGGAATGGCGGGCCACCGGCGAGAATGTATCAAGATAATCCACCCCATAGGTCTGTGTAAAGCCACGAGCAACAAGACGAGCCTTGTATCTGTCAATACTGCTATATGCATTATGCTTTACTGTAAATACCCACTTATAGCTCACTGGAGACACATCAGCGGGTGCAGGAACCAGACTCCAGGTACCTCTAGACTGAAGAACTATCATTTCATCCTCCATGGCTAAACGCCATCTACTATCCTTCAGCACGTCTTGGTAATTCCGTGGAATAGCCACTGCTGACAATGCAACAACGAAGTTCCTGAAATCTCCAGTTAGTCGATCAAATGACACAGAAGATGCTATAGGATATGATGCACAGCTCCGCTTCGACTTTCGTAGGGCAATAGGAAGATCCAAATCATCTGTGTCCTCGTCTGGCCTCTGTAACACATCCTGCTCAGGAAAATCATCAGATCCATCAATAGTAATATCTTCAGATTATACCTCAGGCGAGCTAGATGATGAGCGATGACCATGAGCTGAAGCAGGCCTGCGGGTATAGTGAGATGGCAATGGTGAAACATGTACAATGACAGGAGGTGTAGAAGATGGTAACGGTTCTGGTGATGATGGTAGTGGTGGTAGTGGTGGTGGTGGCATGTATATAGCATCAATATTATCAGGGGGTATCAACTGATCACCTAAAGCTGAGAAATACATAATAGATTCAAAAAATATAACATCAACACTGACAAGGTACCGCCTGCGCAATGGATCGTAACACTTGTACCCCTTCTGAGTTATGGAGTACCCAACGAAGACACACTTGACAGCTCTAAGAGAGAGCTTGTCAGTCCCGGGAGACAGTTGGTGAACAAAGGCGACCGAACCGAACACACGAGGAATAAGAGAGAACAATTCTTTGTCAGGGAAAATAAGAGAGAAAGGTATCTTCTCACCAAGAACAGATGACGGCATACGATTGATAAGGTAACATGCTGTAAGAACAACATCACCCCCAAAAAAGTGAGGAGCATGACTCTGTATAAGAAGCGACCTGGTTACAACAAGCAAGTGGCGATGTTTCCTTTCAGCAACCCCATTTTGTTGGGAGGTATAGGCACAAGATGTCTGGTGGATGATCCCTTGGGATGAGAAATAACTGGATAACTTATGCATGCAAAATTCCAGGGCATTATCACTTCTCACAATTTTAACAGATGCATAAAAAACATTACGAACTTCATTAAGGAAATTGATGATAATATTTCCTGTTTTAGATTTATTCTTTAACAGAAATACCCATGATACACGAGAGAAATCGTCTACAATAACTATATAAAACCTATATCCCTGATGATCAGAAACACGACTGGGACCCCAGATATCGACATGAAACAACTCAAAGTTGGAGGTACTACTCCGACACCGACGACTGAGAAAGGTAGACCGATGATGCTTTCCCAACTGACAAGCCTCACATTGAATAGACGTGTGAGGTGAAACCTGAGGTAACATACGACGCAATTTCTGAAGCGGTAGATGTCCAAAGCGCAGATGCCATAGTAATGGAGAGATGAGTCTAGCAGGTAGGGATGAGGTTCCAGCAAAAGGGGTCCGACTGAGGCGATATAGATCGCCTTGCTCATAGCCACACCCAATCATGTTTCTCGTAAGGATGTCCTGAAAAACAAGGGAAGATGGATAAAAAATCGCCCGACATTGTAAATCCTTTGTAATTTGACTAATAGACAACAAATTTATCGAAAAATCATGTGCATGTAATGTAACACATTCTTGAGATGCATAGATGGCGTCAGTCTAATCTCCCCCTGACTAGTAATCGCGGAATGTGTTCCATTAGCAATAAGCACTGTACGTCCTGGAGAGATCTGTCTGTACCCTGTAAGTAGACTTTGATCACCACATAGATGATGTGTGGCACCAGAGTCCATAATCCATGCTAAAGTATCTGATCCACTACTGCTAGTAATCACATATGTGCTACCTGATGTACTGGTGGATGCAGAGGCAGATGCGGCAACATCAGAATGGCTCTCAGGAGTAGGTGCTGAAGCAACTGGGCCAGATGGAGGAATGATGCCCTTTAGACGGGCTACAAGATCATCAAAGTGCTGATCCATAGAAGAAGCAGATGGGGGCTCGATCTGTTCAGCGACTCGTGCAGAAGCAGGAAATCCATGCTTAGAGTAGCATGTGTCTTCAGTATCTCCAGTGCGATGGCAAAAGGTACACGTTGGCCGAACACGACCTCTTCTGCCACGAGGTCCACGGCCGCGAACCTGATGATGGTGACCTCCAGGACCTCGGTTGGCTGCCATAGCTGAGGCAGTCTGATTCGTAGTCGAAGAAGGAACAGTGATACGACTCAATCTGTGAAAAGCTTCCTCCATAGGAGGAATAGTGGAATCCACCAAGATCTGGGAACGTGCTGCCTCATACTTAGGATCAAGGGCAGCGAGAAAAACTCCTACCATAGTAGCATTCCGGTAGGTCTTCTGTTGCTCTGGAGTGGCTGTCAGGGGTATGAAGCTATGAAGCTTCTCAAACATTCCTCGTAGAGATGTGTACAGTGAGTGTAGAAGCCGTCCATTCTTCTTGATAGTAAATATGTCATGTTGGAGTTGCAGAATCTTTGTCTCATTCTTTGCCTGAGAATATGTTGCAGCCAGAATATCCCACATTGCTTTTGCAACGGGCTGATGAAGAATATCATTGGCAATCTCAATTGCCAGAGTTCCAGATTGCCAAACCTTGGCATATGCTTCATCTGCCTCCCATGAGGCATTGACCCCTATCTTCTCAGCAGGCTCTTCTTCAGTAAGAATGTGTTTCTTACCGGTTGACTTCATCATACTCATGAACTGCCTCGCCCACAGTTCATAGTTGAACCATCCATCTTTACAATCAGTGCTGGACCTCTGAAGGCGCCTATAGACGGGATGTCTGCCTTGCTTTCTGACATAGTGATAACAGAAGACTGGGGTAGTAGACTGAAGGTATGATCGTCTACACGTACATTAACGGGTTTAGTTGCATGTGTAGACTCAAGCAACCAGACCTATTACTTTGGAGAAGCGCGCGCAAAGTGAGTTATGAGATCACGCGCAGATACATGGCAAAGAGCACACGCTCAGATCTTGCGCAAGTGCTCACAGATTTCGCAGTCGCACGATGTACTCAGTGCACAACGCGCAACGTCGTGTGTGCCGTGTGAAGAGAGGCAGGGGCGCGAATCGGTGGCTGGACGGAGGCACGAGGCTGAAGGCGCGCGGAAGGCGCAAGGAGCGCACGTGCTCTGGCGCAAGGCACGCGGAAGGCGCAAGGCGCGCGTGAGACCGGAGGCGCGCTGGAGACCGTAGCGCAAGGCGCAAGACCAGAGGCCGAAGGCGCGCTGGAGACCGGAAGCGCGAGGCGCGAGACCGGAGGCGGAAGACCGGAGGCGCGCGGAGGGAGGTAGGGAGGGGGCTCGACGGTGGGGCTAGGATTAGGGTTTCTTTGGCTCGAGAACTCCGGTCTAGGACCGTCGCTCTGATACCATGTTGGGAAAAAAAGAAAACTTGTTTATTCCATCAGCCCTATGGGTAACTTACATAAAGAGTCTAACGAGAAAGTAAAATAACAATAAAGATACATAAGTGAATAATATATATCTACAAGGATAATGCGCTTTCTCCGCGGATATTTGGAGATAAGGACATGGCGATTGTATTGTTCCACGTATAATGACTTGGATATTGAGATCACATCTCAAATCCATATCTTGCGGACCTCCCATATATGCTTGATTAAATAAAGACGACAAATCTAATATTCTCATTACATCTGAATCACATTCAGATCAATGTCCAACATTTGGACTAAGATAAATAACTTCTCTATGAGAGGAGTCATTAAAATCCAGACCTGTTTCATCTCTCCCTCAGAATGGAAGTGTCATGGTTATACAATTATTTATGATCACATCACCCTCAGGCATTCCTAATACCTGTACATCCTGCATACTGGAAGACCCAGAATAAATCTGAAATTTTAGATCTCTTTTAGATTGTCTCCTTCAGGATTTTATCATTAAGGTTCTCATTCGATCATTGGGAGTCGGTATCGATTATATACTTTCCAAAAGCATATATCATACCCAGGTGTTGATCATATACTTTCCAAAAGCATATATCAAACCTTACAAATTCAGTCAAGCTTTCAAAGCGAGACAACCGCGCGCAGAATTTGATTCTTCCCAATATCTCATGAGTGAGCTCACGTCTTCCGATTCAGTAATGAACCTGTATGATCCCTTTGAGAGATCGTATTACTCATATGCCCTTGCATGCACACCAGCGCGTCGGTGTATAGACCTTGGTTAGGTTATCAACCTATTGGTCTGCCAAATGTACATACTCAGACATATAGTTACACATTTTTCTCCGATCAGAGGATGTGTGCCTATATCGTGACAATATACGACATGGGACTTTGGTTATCTCGACCTCGTTAAGTCAACTCTTTAACCTAACTAATCTGACACCTCTGAATCTCTATTCCCATGCAGATGGCCTACATCAAGAGGTTGGTCAGATATCAGCCTAAATGAGAAAGGATTGCCATCTCCTACTCAGGCTGGAGATCATCTCTTAACAATCATTTGGCGGTAATTGAGTCCTTAATCTGACTCTTTAGATATTCATCTAAGTACCAACCTCTATGATTCAATAATTGAATCTACAACTGTATGATCATTAAGATGGCCATGGTACATAACCCTAATTGTAATAAGGGATTTATTATGCAAATTAGTTATTCTTCATTTCAGATCAGGAAATGATATTTGCAATAGCATTTATACCAACAATAAATGGATCCTTTTACCCATCTCCCCACATATGTGACACATATAAACAAATACTCCAACAATCCCCCTCAAGCTGGAGAATTCAATACTCAGCTTGGACAAACAGAAAGAAATCTCAACTCACACTACATAACACTGCATACAATATCAACTCAACGCGCACAACTGTCGGCTGCTGTCGAGGATGTTGCTTCTCATGCTGTGTAGGTAAGGAGGACGAACGGGCTGGAGTGCGAGTCAACTGAATCTCCTCGTCGGAGAGCATGTGCTCTGTACTGCGCCTGTCAGAGTCACTACAACTGAAAATGAGTCTCCACCTGGAGAACTCTGACGCACTACAACATGTGGACAACTACTCCATCTCTGAAAAGGGCCAAAAAGAGCATCGCTAATTATTCATATGCAGATCTCTGAAGATGTGTCTCTCTCATAGGAACCTCGAAGTGGGTTCTCTCTTATAGGAACATTGAAAGGATCTCGTACTGGAGTTCACGATCGTTGGAGAATGGATTCTGAAGAAGTCTCCTCGTCGGAGAATTGGGTCTTTCCCATCTGGCACAGAAAATGGTACTCTACTATGGAGTCCCTAGAAACCACATGAAAACCCTTGCCCACATAGCATAGGGAATGGTCCTCTACTCTGGAGTCCCTATGGTTCACATGAAAACTTTGGCCGAATACAAGAATGATGGGGACCACGACAAATGATGGCACACATGTGTACATATGAAAAGGCCACATACATGTGCGTGTCTGAACTGAAGACTCGGAAGACATCTGAGCGTCGAGTCTGAATATCTGATCATCTATAGAGTCTGGAAACTGGCTGGTCTGGAATCTGACATCTGAATCTGGAACCTGACCTGTGACTCTATAGAATACTCCCCATTTCTCCCATACTAGTCGGAATATATGTCATCAACTATGTTGGGAGAAGACAAGAAATTTTGCGGAAAAAAACAACATAAGCTGTCACATTTTTTTCCAGCTTTTTCCAATAAAATTTGCTCTCCTTTTTTTGAATCATTTTTTCAGCTAAACCATTTTTTTAAAATAACTGTCATTTTTTTAATTGTAGCATATTTCATTTTTTTAACACTACAGACAACCCTTTTTAGGCCCTACAGGGATTTTTTTTAAAAAGGGGACCGCTGCCCTTGTTTCAGTTTCCCATCGTGGGAACCCTTTCTTACTATAGAAGAGAATTACCACCGCCACCTGGCCCGATCTGGAAAGATGGGAGCCGCTTGCAGCCGTAAGAGGTGGTGCGGCTCCAGCATGGAGAGACAGCTTCTTGAAGGAGATCAGAGGGGTGCGCGCTTGGAGGCAACTGCCTGGAGGGCTGTCACCTATCGAGCATGAGTGCACGTGTCGCCTGGAGAAGGCTTCTTCCACGGAGCGGCGCTTCCAGAGTTCTGCGTATGTGAGGGCATTGCCGGCGCGCGCTTGGGAGTTCCGCCGCCAAAGTCCACGACCTTGGTTTTACAGTCTCACCATTGAGATTGGTTCATTTGATTTTCACAGGATGACATCTGACTACTATGTATTTGTCAGATGACGATCTACTAGTGTCGTGGTATTAGCTGCCTATGTTGATGATCTGGTGATAACTGGTGATGACGAAGTAGGTATTGCTAAGACCAAGGCCTTCCTCTAGAAGGTGTTTGTTACCAAGGATCTTGGGATACTTCTGGGCATTGAGGTGATAAATACTGCGGAGGGGCTACACTTATCACATCGAAAATATTGCCTAGACATTCTTATAGAGACATGTTTGCTTGGATGCAAAACATCAGGTGCGCCAATAGAGGCACGGAAACATATTACTTCTACTAATCCCGAGTTTGAGGATCCTACCCGATATAAAAGCCTAGTGGGTAAATTTCTTTATCTTACTATTACTTAGCCTGATATATCATATGGTGTCAATAGAACGAGTCAACACCTAGAGAGATTGTGTTATAGTCATCTGTAGGATGTTGTCATGATATTTCGATATCTGAAGGGATCTCCATATCTCTTCTATAAGGGCAATAGTCACACTGACATCACTGCTTATGCAGATGCACATTACGCTAGCTCTCCTGAAGACATAAAATCTACTACTGACTATGCAATGTTAATTGGAGAGAATCTTGTTACCTGACGCAACAAAAAACAGTCTATTGTATCAAGATCTTGTGCAGAAGCTGAATATAGGGCAATGGCCCAAGCCATGTGCGAGATCACCTGGCTAGTCACTTTCCTGGTTGAAATCGGAGTCCTTGCTACTACCCATGTTCCATTATATTCCGACAACAAATCTGCCACATATATTTCCACCAATCCAGTCTTTCACGAGTGAACCAAACATATTGAGGTTGACTGCTATTTTATCAGAGATGCATTACATGGAGGGAAGATCAGCATTCCACACATTTGGACTAAACTTCAGCTTGCAAACTGACGAAGACACTTCCAAAGAGACATATCTCTTGCTTTCTTCCAAGTTGGGCATGACTGATGGCTATGCTCCAACTTGCGGGGGAGTGTTAGTGTTATTTTGTATTACACTTCTCTTATTCATTAGTTTAGTCCTGTAACCCCGGTAGGGGCTTTTATATAATTCTCATTGTCTAGCTCTTTAAGGTTTCACACTATATAAGAAACCCTAGATCTATTGCTTAAGACAAGACATTCCATTAATTTCTCACATATTCAATAAGTTTGAGTCCTATAGAAAATATGATAGCTATTTCATAGGTACAATATATCTATGAATTAATGTTTATAATGTTTATTTTTTTTGTTTTGTTTCAATTTTGTGGTTTTTCAAGTTTATAGGACAGTATAGTAGCATAAAATATGTACACAAATATATACATGATATGTGCGAAACTATTAGGTCCATAACCTACTTTTGCATATATGAGTCCTGACCACTCAGTTGTTTTATAAAATAGTATAATTTTAATGTTCAACTTTAAAGGCGAGTAGAGTTTGATTGAACTTCATGTGCTCGAGATTTGTATCATGGAAAATTGCATTTGAGCAATTAAGGTTTGCTTTTTCTTGGTTTTTATGTACTTTATGATTTTCAACTTATTTTTGTATTTTTTATTTCACATTATTATTGAGCTAACTCAATTGGAATCAAGTCAATTTGAGCTTGTATGCGTTCTATAGAAAATCATAAAGATTCTCCATTTATTCCAGTATTTATTTGACTAGGTATATGAGTACAATTGAGGCTCTTTTTTATTCTTTTCTTAATTTTTTCTCATCCATTTTATTTGTATGTTATTTATATACAAGTATCAGATTTTTATTTGCATTATTTATTGTACAAGTTTGTTGTTGAGCTTGTGAGGCTTGAGAAGAGATAAATATGAAAGAATTTGTGAGTTATTCGTATTTGCCGAGGAATTCAGACCAAAATTTGGATCAAAGTAAGTGAATCACATATTCAAGACATGCTCCAACTTGAGAGGGAACGCGAAAAAATAATGAACTTATGTATTTCCTTTTTTTAGCTCATGTGCTTATAAGTGATACTTATGTATTTTCTCCTCCTAAACCTTAGACACTTCTCATAGGGATACTTATGTAATATTCTTCAAAACCCAAGATTCTACCTCCCTCACACAAGAGGGATCTAGTTTCACAGAATGGAAATAGTTACTTCTCTTCCTTTACATAAATGATTTTTTCTCGTGTTTTTCATGGGTGTTTAAATTGAAGGTCAACTCCAAGATGTGGGCTATATTGAAGGTTTTTCCTTAATGGAATTAAAGCTGAGTTCTCAACTTTCATTTAAATTGTGCACTATTCTCTTGAGTTCTGCACATCATCCTTTGTGTTTTGACCTATTGGTTTGGGTATCTTCCTCATACTTCATTTCCCTATACATTCTTAACTGAATGGGTTATTGAGAGGAAGCATATTAACGTACTTGATGTGGTCCTTGTACATGTGAATATGCCCAAGACATTATTGGGTGGGGGTGGGGTGTTCATGATGCATGTTATCTAATTAACCACCTGTCTTCCATACTCGAGGAATATATTTCTTCATCTTCTTTCTTGACAAAGTCATCACCCTTAATCAGGTAGTTGTATGCATATTTTTTGTTCACAACTTGGAGTCTACTCGGGATAAGCTACCTCGGAGGGCTTCCAAGTGCATCTTTCTTAGGTACTCCGAGACTTAAAAAGGGATGCATATGTTATGGTTCTTATTTGTCATTGCTACATTGCATCTTTTAATGGCACCTTTTGAGTTCGACCCATACTCTTCCAATATTATGTTTTAGTTTCATAATTTGGATTCTGATGGTGAGGGTTGCTTTTTTATTTATATACTTGAGGATGATAACACATTCTTGAGATGGATTTCGTCAGATATGCAGAAAGTAAGGAAGGTTACCTTTTTTGACCCTACCTTTAAGGTACATTCTGCATCTTTTGACATTGATTTTGATTTGTGTTGGGTGATATTATAAGTGGTGTAGATGATGAGTGATGACTCCATCTTCCTATTGCGTTAAGGAAAGGCAAGAATATGTGCATTCATCATCCATCTCTAGTCTTATCACCCCTGAGCATCAATCATCAAATTACTGGCAGATTGCCACTTATGGGCATTGTATGAGTTTCCTATGATGCCCGGTCGAGGGATGCAATGTAGACTAGGATGGATTATTGATTTTTTGGGAATACATGGATCCTAGTTGATGCTTCCTTAGATGTATTATAGGTTTCAAATGGATCTTCACTGTTAAGTATAATGCATATGGCTTAATCGATAACTGCAAGTAGGGGTGCACGTTTATCGAATAAACTCCGTAATTCGATCCAATCTGATGTTATTGGATTAGATAGCGTTTTGGTTTTATCATTCTAACAGATTGGATTAAATTGAGATTTTTCAAATCTTTTAACTTTTGGATACTGATGAATTTTAGGTTATACATTCGATGGAGATGTTACTCTTAGAATAAATGCATGTTGGCTAAAGTGGAGAGGAGCCTCTGTTGTTCTATGTGATAAGAAAATTTCTTTCAAAATCAAAGGAAAGCATTACAAAGCAGCCGTGAGACCTGCTATGCTCTATGGATCTGAATGTTGGCCTGTGAACCATAGACATGTGCATAGAATGACAATAACCGAATGAAAATGCTAAGGTGGATATATGGTTATACACGAAAGGATTCGGAATGATGCAATTAGAAGGAAAGTTGGTGTCGCTCCAATAGACGATAATATGAGAGAAAATCGCTTAAGATGGTTTAGCCACTTGCAAAGGAGGTCTGCTGATGCACCCATTAGAAGATGCGAGATTTGAGATGTTGAGCCGGCTAAGAGAGGGCAAGTGAGGCCCAAGAAATGTTAGAATGAGACTATCTGAAGAGATCTTAGTTATTTGGATCTATGCTCGAGAATTGTCCAAGATAGATCTGAATGGAGGCAAATAATCCATGTAGTTGACTCTACTTAATGTAGGGTCGGATCATTGTCAAAATCCAAACGATCCAATCCGTTAACCTATTAACATATATTACAATTATATTTACAATTATAATCATTCTTACATATATAGCCCAATTGTTGTTGTTAACTTGTGGATCGAATCATTGTTAAAATCCAATAAAAGATCCAATCTGTTAATCGGTTAACATATATTACAATTATATTTACAATTATAATTATACTTTTACATAACCCAATTATGTTTAAAATTTGATTAAACTACAAAAAAGGTTCACATAGTTGGAGTCAATATCAAAGAGGACCTGCGGAAATAAATTTATCAAATTGATACCTCACATTTTCTTGTCCTGATCCTCACAATATGTCACTTTTGTATGACAATTGGATGTATATTGTATGTTTTAATAATGGGCATGTTTTAACAGAAGGTCAATCAAGGTCCATTGTTAAAAAACTCTCCATGGGAAATGTGCCATCAAGATCTAATATACTGTCAAAAAACCCAAAACAAACATACCCAAAGTACCAAAACCCTAACTCAACTCATCGTCGAGTGTTTCTCCTCCAGGGGACACAACACTACCATTTCACATTTCAATCAAGCTGCAACTATAATACTCCACCTCGCCTCTCAACAGTTCCATGCTGTAGCTTCGCCCATACTACGCCTCTGGCTAGTCCGATGCCGTAATCAACAATCATCATCTTCAGCCACCTGCTACACCGAAGCTTGAATCACTGTTGTTCTATCGCCCATCATTGGTCCACACATTGTTCTCTTCTTGTTCTTTGTCGTTACACATTCATCAGTCCTGGATAATATATTAGTGTAATATTTGGTTTGAAATAGGTATGCAGTTTTTGTTTGTCAACCATCTCATGTATTATGGAAAAAATATTTATATTCTTAGTCTTTTAGAAGAATTGCACCATTCTATGGAATGGCGTCTAGTCTACGTTTCTCTGCTTAAAGCTATCATTCAAGGTTTTTATTTTGATCAGGACTATGTCAAATACGAAACTTGCTGAAGCCAGCAGAATTAGAGGGAGATTTCATAGGTCTTATAAGTTACTAAGTATGCAACATTGTCCTAAATGATACGGAATTGATTGTCATGGTGTTCTGCAATTTCAAATCAAAATTCTTACATGGAAAATGGAATAAAAAATTACTTGGCCTTAATTAAACACATATAAACCTCTGATAGTGAGTTGAGACATTTTCTATAGTAGCTTCCTTAACATGGGTGTCCCTATATTACACTAAATATTGATGTGTGGACAAGTTGAAGATTGATCTTCTTGTTGTTTTCTCACATATGAAAAATGTAGTGGTTTTGTAGTATTATTCAAAAAATGTTTTCTTTTGAAGTGTGTCATTTCACACCGTCTTACCCAAGCTAAGTTGTATATCTACTGTTGTAAGTATTCTTTTATTTACATACACTGAATTATCTAATCATAGTTTAGGTCTCTGAGTACTAGCTAGCACACTATATAAATGAGAGTAGACTATTAAGGAAGAATACATAAATATCTAAAATCTGATCCAATTTGTAATCTAATGGATTGGATTTAGATATTTAATGGATTGGACCGGAATAGATTGAAAAAAGTTGCAATCCATTGGATTGACTCAGATTAAACTAAAATATAATTCAATCCGATGCATATGCACCCCTAGCTGCAAGATGTGTTTAGTCCCTATTCTCTGCAGCCTCCATGAAAATTATGCAATTGGATGAATAGTGTAGACTACTTTAACAGATTTTCTTCTGCAGCCTCCATGAAAATTATGCATATTTTTTGTCGCTATACAAAGGAGTTAATCACTTTACCGGCTTGATGTAAAGAATGCCTTTCTATTTGGAGACAGGATATATACACAGAACAGTCATTTGGCTTTATAGCTAAGGGGAACTCCTAGAGCGAGCTTCATAAGGCCGTCTATGGCCATACATGAAGTCTTAGAGCATGATTCCGCAAGTTATTTCAAGCAGTGGAATAGATACCATTTGTTAAATTAAATGCAGATTATTGAGTCTTTGTGAGAGATCTACCAATGAACTTGTAATGTCACTTGTCTATGTTGATAATATCGTGATCACTGAAAGTGATTCTGAGGGCATCTCTATGGTGAAGAAGGCATTAAATAAGCACTATATCACTAAGAATTTTGGCATGTTGCAGTACTTCCTTGGTATATCACAAAGGAAATATGTCCTTCATTTGCTTACAGAAGTAGGACTATGGGATGCTTAAATCCTGGATGTTGATGCCATAGTATGAATGCTCATGATGGCAAGTTTATGTAACTGTCATGTACTTGACATGATCTTTGCTAAGCCGAATTAACCAGTTCTCGAGCTTTGCCAGGGGGTTATATTCTTGTGCTGTTATACGTATTCTTACATATCTCAAAACATCCCCACAGGGAGTTCTGCTCGGAAAGGATGACTGAGCATATATTTTTAGGGAGGAAAAGTTAATGATGAAAAGAGAAGAAATGAGATAAGGGGGAAGAAGGCGCCACATTAAGCTGCGTGAGGGGAAAGAAGAAAGCGGACTAGATTAATGGATTTATGAGGAGAAAGAATTCAAAGGAGATGGCATATATCAAAACCCAAAGGCTAACAAAATTCATGTTGTCCATTGACTTTTCTTTAGGCATTGTTCTCCACCTAAAAGACACAAGTCTTTACAAAAGGGACACTTCTAAAGAATACATCCCATGGTTTTTCAAACAAAACTAGATAAATAATCTACGAGAAAAATTTGAAATGGACAGCATCTGTTTTCGCCCTGAAAACTGTGTGCAGATGAGTTGTTTTTTTTGGTTGAATAAATCAAGATGCAAGAGAGAAGATAAAATACCAGTTGCTTCTTAAGTAAAAGGATGGCGGTGGTGGTGGATTCGTGAGGGAAAGGGGTATGCCAAAAGTGATGTTGCAAAGGATACATTGAGGTGGCATCATGAATAGGAAGGTGAGGTAACACCGGTATAGTGTTGGTGATCAATTAAGAGCTTTGGCAGTGGTCGGATATGGGCCTGAGGTAGCATTGTTGGGGCACATTGATACTCATATGCTATAAGGAATTGATACCTCATGGTGAGGGTGGACCTAGCTTGCATTTGGTAGTGCCATATGTGGTTGCAAAAATGTTGATGCTTGGGTGAAAGGATGCTGCTTGGATCTATAGCAATAGTTCATCCTCTTGTTTTTTTTTAAGTGGTGGGATGAACCTCCAGAAGAGGCCCATCCAAGAAATTAAATTATTACCATATACAGCATTTGCAAGAGCCAGAGCCAGTTCGCTAATAAGGCTTTGGCATGCTCCGTTATATTCTCATAATAGAACCATTAGTCCAAAACTGTTTGATTTTGGTCGGAAAAGGTTATTTCAAACATATAAATCACTGTTTCCAGCCCTAATGCGGATCGAGGATTGCCAATGATGGTTGTATGAGTCTACACGTACAACCAATCCTCTATATGATCGTGTAGACTCGCTCGGATCGGTCTTTCTCCCCAGTCGAGTTCCGCTTCAGCCTTCTTTTTCATCATGTCAGAGAATAAGGAGCATATTCTGACAAAGTTGAAGTTTTCTTGGCAGCCTTGGACTAGGAGTATGAGGCTGCACATTTACAGCTTCTTACATGCACAACCATACCTCCCATTGAGGAGGCCTACAGTCTCCTCAATAGGCTTCTTATCCCACCCACTGCCACCACATAGACCTCCTCAGTGATGGCTGCATCTTGCAACGGATGAGGTTCTACACAGTTCAGTGGGCGTGGTCCCTGTGGCAAAGGAGGTAGACGTCAACATGGACTTTGCACCTACTGTCGTCGTCCATGACACTTTGAGGATACGCACTATCAGAAGCATGGATACACCACATCTGCTCGAGCGACAGAGCAGATTAAGCCTCCAGACCCTTCGACTCCTCAGATAGATCCACTCCTTGATGATATTATCTCTCATATACGGGAGATCACGACCCTTGTTGTCAGTGCCACTACATGTTCCTCAGATGTTGCAGCTGTTGCTGGAGTCTCTTCGAGCTCCTCAGGTATCACATATGCTTTTACATTACCAGTTGTAGCAGGCAGATATGACAGAGTGGATCATGGACTATGGTGCTTCCCACCATCTGTGTGGAAATAGGCCCAATTCAGTTGTTACATGTCTATATCCCATGGTAGATGGGTCGTCATTGTGAATGAGGTTTATTTACCCATCACAGGATGTAGGGAGGTGCATTTAATACTGTCTATGCGCCTGCAGAATGTTTCATATACTCTTGATTTTTAGATGAACTTGCTTTCTATTGGTATGATCACAAAAGATCTGCATTGTCATGCTATTTTAACCCCTCTTCTCTTGTGTTATAGGACGTACTCACAGGCAGGATGATTGGATGTGGCTATGATCAACAGGGGCTCTACAGACTGTTCCAACCATGGCTTTAAAAAAAGTACCTCGAGATAGTGAGGGTATGCCCCGAGGCATTGTACACCCAAAACCACCTTGAGGCGCAAACCTCAGGCTGTTTTTTGCAACTTACGCCTCAAGCATCTCGAGGCACTCGGAAACGCATGAGGCGTTGAGGCACAACCGAGAGACAACCTTAAGTGAAGAAGCATATGGGCCTCGATACCCATTTATCTCGATGACATTTACCACCAAACATAAAACCCTAAGGTCAAGGTTGTAAAAATCGGTAGTCGGTACTCGATCGGTCGAGTCACCGACTAAGGATTAATCGATAGTCGAACGATTAATCAGATTTTGTCAGGCTTCAATTGTCTTTGAATTTTTTAATTATTTAAAATATATACATCAATTTTGTACATATATTCTTATATATTTACATAGTTTTGTACATTTTTATACTAAAGATATAAAAGAAGTAATTAAACTTAAATAAAACATTAAACATATCAGAACAAGTTTGCCTTTAAAAAACAAAAAATGGTATCTCCTAACAAAAACAATCGACTAGTAGGCCTAGTCGGAATTAATCAGTATTCGGTCACCACCCCACCGACTAGACTAGTCGAACCTATTAGTCGGGCGAATTTTACAACACTACCTAAGGTCCCTAACTCCTCCTTCGATCAGGCGACACCCTCTACTCCTCAAGCGAAAAAGCACCCTCACCCTTTGCTTCTCTCTCGAAGCGATGACACGCTCTGATCCTTCACCCTCTTCTCCTCTCTCGGCCACGAAGCACGACTCTTAGAGCTACTCCATGGCTCCGTCTCTGAGTTGCGATGCATCTCTTGTGCTACTCGACAACGACAGAGCTGCATCGCCTTCGGCCTTCACTCACTTCTTAACGGTGCATCGAATGTGAGGATGATACAATAGCAGTTCTATTTACAGTATAATTGATTTTTTTTTTATTTTCTTTAATTTAGTTGATTACCTTGAGCTCGATAATGTTATGCGTAGTATGTTACAATGTTACTGCTATTCAATTTGATTTTTTCGTTTGTCTTTAAATTAATGGATTACCTTGAGCTCAAATTGAACATACCAAGCGGAGCGTTATCCAAGAGTATAATAAAATTTAATTTAAACGTGCTGATTTTTAATTGATTAATTTAAATTTATATAGTCTCAAGGTATACATCTTTTTATAAAGATGCTGAAATTAAATTGATTAAACAGCAATACTCCATATCTTTTTTTTTCATTTCTTTAAATTAATTGATTACCTTGAGATTGATAATGTTCTACAACACTTTCTCTTATAAACATGCTGAAATTCTAGATTTGTATAGTTTTTCAACTGAAATCGTGGCTTACGCCCAAGGTTTGAAAAAACGAAAGGCGGAACGAGGCGGTCTCCTTGGAATCGAGGCGAGGCGTAGCCTCGAGGCGGTCGAGGCGTAAGCCTCAGTTTATATAGAAAAATATGCATAAAACTACAGATATATATATCTCTATGTAATTATATGTTCTCTGCCCAATATATAACAATTTACACTACAAGATATGATGAAATAATAAAGATAAGAACCCCAAAATAGAAGATAGAACAACATCATATACATTTCTACACATTTTCATCCAATCAAAAAGGAATTCATTGACTATAGATATTGTGAAAGAATTGAACAAAACATATATGTCTATGAAATATTGTTGTAATTAAAAGTATGACTAAATATACATCGAAGAAATTTATGTTATGTGTCTAACATATAATATATGATCGCACGAGAAACCATGAATCATATCCATTTCGAGCAAATCTTTAAAATATTGTTGTAATTAAAAGTTCGATTAAATATATGTCGAAGAAATTTATGTTGTGTCTAATAATAATATAAGGCAACATGAGAAACCATGAACTTTATCCATTTTGTTTTGCTTGATATATTGCAAGTCTTGTTAAGTTACCAGTATTGTTTAATTTAATATTTATGAATTCATTCATTAAGAGTGAAATAGTAAGAGTTTGCCAAAATAGTTGGATACATTAATTGTAAATATGAAGTTATGGGCATGAAATAAACATCATATTTAGGCATTCATCTTATATAATCATTATCCTAGATAAACAGATATTGATAAGCTTCTCAAACTACTAAGGAAACCATTAAAATAATAAAAAATACTTCAAAAAAAAGCAAAAACGCCTCATGAAACGCCTCGACCGCCTCGAGGCTACGCCTCGACCACTCGAGGCGCACGCCTCACAGGACTGGTCTGAGGCGTAAGCCTCGAGGCTAAAAGGGACCGCCTCGACCGCCTCGAGGCTAGCCTTTTCGAACCACAACAAAGATCCAGACAGAAGTGGCTAAAAGAGGGGATGCAAACACGAGATTTTTTCATTCTATGGTGTCGGGACGGCGGAGAAGAAACATACTACACGAGATCCAGGTGGGAGGGGTTAGAGTTCAGGGGGAAGTAATGCTGGGGAGTGTGCTGAGGGGGGCACTTTGTAGAGGCGACGAGGAGGAAATGCGGGAGAGGTTGGGGTTGGCTGGGGACAGGTGCCGAAACTCTGACGAACACGTAGGCTGAGGATCTCTTATTACCTTTCTCGGAGGAAGAGACGAAGAACGCGATTTGGGGTCTAAATGCAGATGGCGCTCCTAGACCGGATGGGTTCCCTGTGTTATTCTACCGAGAATTCCGTTATTGTGGCTAAGATCCTGGCAAATCGGCTTAAAGGTATTCTGGACTTAGTTGTGTTGCATGGGCAGTCGGCCTTCATACCTAGGAGATAGATGACAGACGGTTTGGCATCGGAGATTTGTTTTGATTGGAAGAGGATGAACTCGAGAGGGGCTTTGTGGAAAATTGACTATGCTAAGGCCTACGACTGCATGGACTGGAGATTCCTGTGGGTATCTATAAGGAGGAGAGGCCTCCCCGAATTATGGATCGACTGGGTGAAAAGATGTGTCACTACATCCTCATACTCGGTCCTGGTGAACGGAACACCTGAAGGGGATTCTTTCAGCCACAGCGAGGGGTCCGACAAGGGTGCCCGTTGGCTCCCATGCTTTTTGTTCTTGTGGCTGACACACTTGGTGAGCTCTTCAGGCAGGCTATCGAGGCGGGTTGGTGTGAGGGGTTCCGCAAGGACGACATCACCATCCCGTTGTTGCAGTACGCTGATGACACTATTCTTTTGCTCGGGGGAACCGAAGATCATAATGCTAACGCGGTGCAGCTGGTTGATATCTTCGACAGTATCTCCGGTCTAGAGATCAACAAGCAAAAGTTAATGGTAATAACTTTCAGCATGAATGAATTGGAGAGCGCCAGAGTAGCGGGGTTGGCTGAATGCCCCCTGGGAAAACTCCCAATTTCCTACTTGGGGTTGCCTCTGGTAGCGAAGAAATTGAAAAAATCCGACTGGGATGATGTGGTTCAAAGAATAGAGCGGAGGTTGGTGGCTGGAAGGCGGTCACCTTATCCAGAGAGGGAAAATTGATCCTGCTAAAGCATGCTCTCTTGGCCATTCCTATATTCTTCTACTCCACCAGACTCATGTCTGTAGGAGTAAGGAAAAAATAGAGACAACGATGAGGAGATTCTTCTGGTCGTATGGGAAGCAACAGAGACATGGTTTAGACCTGGTAAGTTGGGCGGAGGTTACAAAAAAACGCAAAGACGGTGGTCTTGGTGTTGGTGATATCGAATGCATGAATAAAGCACTTATAGCAAAATGGATAACACGCATATGGGGTTCGTCCACTTCTCTGGTCGCCATACTCGTCAGAAGCTTTATGGTGTTACAACTGAGCTTGTGGAGGAAAGAATTCGGTTTGAATCCTTGTTGTGGGCAGGAATACGGGAGGTCCTACGGTTGATAGCGCCACATCTTAGTCCGAAGGTGGGTAGCGGACAATTTTTCATATTTTGGTGCGACGATTGGACTGGGGAGGGCACTTTGCAGAGAAGATTCCCTAGACTTTATGCTTTGACGACTTCGAAGGAAAGCACGCTTGCACAAGTGGCAGAAGCAGACTTGTGGATGGTGTCATTCCTGACTGATCTTTCTGAACAACGTTTGAAAGAGTATCTTAAGCTGCAGGCTGGCATCCCACCTCCAGAAGAATTCCAGATGGTTAGAGATCACTATGTATGGGGGGGTTCGAAGTTCTCCGTGAAGAAAGCATATAAGGCCTTGAGACAGATAACAGAGGAGCAAGACGCCGAGCTTTGTCAAGACATGAAGGTGGTTTGGAAGTCGAAGATACTATGTAGAATCAAAGTCTGGTTTGGAAGTCGAAGATATCATGTAGAATCAAAGTCTTTCTCTGGTGCTTGAGAATAAACCGTTTGTGCGACAAAGTTAGGAGTGGACGGGTGACGGGAATGGCACACATAGTGCAACAAGTGCGAAGAAATGGTGGAAGACTCAGAGCAGTTGTTCTTTAAGTGCACAACATCTGAACAGGTTTGGAGGGCAGCAGGAATTCCTTGGGTTGTGAGTAGCGGTGCAGAGGAGTTTTGGAGGTCGGTTCGGGCGATTGGTTATTCCTCAGCAGACGACTGCTCCAAGCCTTTTGTCATACTCTGGTCCATCTGGTTAGGAAGGAACGATCTGATTTTCAACAACAAGAGATTTTACTGTGAAAATGTTATATCATATTGTAATGTTCTTTATAATTCCTGGCTCCTGCGATAATGTATGTAAAAGTTACTTATTATTAATGAAATTGGACTTGTGGTGACCAAGGTTTGAAAAAACTAAAGGCGGAACGAGGCGTTTTCCCTGGAAGCGAGGCGAGGCGTAGCCTCGAGGCGGTCGAGGCGTAAGCCTCAGTTTTGTATAGAAAAATAATTATAAAATATATAATACATATATTTATTGATGAAATAATATAATCTGACAAACATATAGTATATAACAATGTAATATATGATGATATTATGAAGATAAGAAAATGAAAAAAGGATATGTCAATGACTCAATGCCATAAACCTTTCTAAATTTCTACCTAATAAAAAGAAAATCATTGGCTATAACTTATAACTATCACTAAAAAATTATCTAAAAGGGATTGGCTATAGTTGTCATTATAAATATCCAAGTTGTTGATATGAATCATATGATTTGAATCCTAACTATATGTTCTACTATACCCAGATGAAGAACGGTTGTATGCATCCCCCCTGTTGCACCATACCCTACCAGAACGGGGGTCTCGCTGGTTAACGGGGGTCCCCCCTGTTGCACCATACTATAAGAAAAATTTTTTCTTATATGAGGATTCAAATTCGTATAGACATTTTGATATGTTTAAGGATGTAATAGTAAGCGTTCACTAAAATAATTTGGCATGTTAATGGTAAATATGAATATGAAAGAGGTCAAATTCAAGCATATGGATATGAAAGAGGCCACATTTAAGCATACATTTTGCATAAATTAATAGTTAGACATAATTAATAGTAAATATGAAGTAGTTTGCTGAAATAGTTACACATAATTAATAGTAAATGTGGAGTTATGGGTACGAAAGAAACATCAGATTTAGGCATTTAACTTGTATAATCATTATCCTAAACAAGTATATATTTATAAGCTTCTCAAACCACCATGTAACTATTAAAATCATACAAGAAATCTTTAAAAAAACAAAAACGCCTCGGAAAACGCCTCGACCGCCTCGAGGCGGAACGCCTCGAGGCTACGCCTCAGCCACTCGAGGCGCACGCCTCACTGGACAAGGCCGAGGCGTACGTCTCGAGGCTAAAAAGGCCCGCCTCGCCTCGAGGCGTACGCCTCGACCGCCTCGAGGCGCGCTTTTTAATACCATGCTTACGCCTCGACCGCCTCGAGGCCTTGGAATGCCTCATGCTTTATAAAGCCTTGGGTCCAGCCTCTTCATGTTGGTGTCTCTACTATTCTTACTTACCAGTCTCACCGTACTTGTGCCATCTTCATTTTGGCCGCCTTCATCTGCAGAAGATATATCATGTCCTCCCACAGATTTCCACGTGATCTTCCTTCCACTTCCCATCTTCATTCTCACCGTACTTGCCACCGATCTTCCTTCCATCTTTTTTTCCTTGTCGTTAGAGTGGTAGCAGTACTCTGTTATTTGAGCTTATTCACTTAGATATTTGGGGTCCGAGTCGTGTTCCTAGCCACCAGGGATACCGTTTTTATTTTATTGTTGTGGATGGCTATTCTGACATTTGGGTCTTTTTGTTAAAGAATAAGTTTGAGACTGGGTTTGTCATTAAAATCTTTATTAATGAAATAAAGAACATTATCTCTGTTAATGTCAAGTATTTGTGATCTGACAATGCCTTAGAGTTCTACACTTCACAACTATCCAAGTTCCTCAGGTCTCTTGGCATCGTACCCCAGAAATCGTGTCCTACACATCTTAGCAGAACAGTGTTGCCAAACGCAAACACCATCATTTACTCGATGTGACTCGAACCCTTTTGATTCATAGTAGTACTCCTCACTCTTAATGGGGTGATGCAGTCCTCAGAGCTTGCTACTTGGTGAACAGTATGTTATCTTCTGTTTTAGGATAAAAGGTTCCTTTCTTGATTGCGTTTCTCTCTGTTCTCCTCTACACCCCGAGTGTTTGATTGTGTAGCCTTTGTTCACAATCTGACGCTTGGTCGTGACAAGCTCTCTCCTAGAGTTGTCAAGTGTGTCTTTGTTGGTTGTTCTCGTACCCAGAAGGGGTACCGTTGTTTTGATCCACTTCGGTGGAAATACTTTGTCAGTGCTGACATCACCTTCTTTGAGTCTGTTATATATTTCTCTCCCACATGTGACTGGTTGACCCCATGTAACTCTGGTGAGGAGGTATGCATGCCTCCTACGGCTGCACCACCTCCAATACCTACTTTACCAACTACACCATGTCCACCACCTCCTCCATGACCACCACCACCTCCAGTACATACACCTACTCATGTGGCTACCCCTGGACTACCACCCAATACCTTGACTTAATTTTTTCTACATGTGTTTATTCATAGGTCTCACACTATTCTCCCTGCTCATGGGCCTTCCCCATCATCCAACATGTCCTGGTTATATAGTGAGTACATTGTTTCTATTGATGGCACTAGTGAGTTTTCTTTGCATCAAGATTCTTTGCAGGATGAGTTGGTACCCTCTAAGGAGGGTAGTTTACAGGTTCAGAAGGTGGTAGGTGATCTTGATGTGCTTATTGCTTCGAGGAAGCAGATACATACTTGTGCCACATATTCTCTCGCCGTCCATGTCCACTTGAGCAGACTATTAGAGGACTTCAGGAGATTTGCCGTGACACTATTTGTTGTGGAGATACTACAGATATATAAGGAGGCCATACAGGTCAACCAGTGGTATCTTGCCATGGAGGAGATGGCAATGCTACAATTGCATGGCACTTGGAGCATTTTTACAGCTCCTACGTGAGCATCTGTTGTTGGATGCAAGTGGGTGTTTACGATGAAGCACCAAGCAGAGGGCATCATAGATTGCTACAAGGCGAGACTTGTTGCACGTGGGTTCACTCAGACATATGGGGTGGACTATCACGATACCTTCTCTCCAGTGGCTAGACATTTTATACTGCGTATTCTTCTTTCTATTACAATAACACGGGATTGACCCCTATATCAGCTAGATGTGAAGAATGCATTCATCTATGGTGACCTACAAGAGGTCTACATGTAGCAACCACCTGGGTTCGCTGTTGATGTGGAGTGTTAGAAGGTTTGCAGGCTTCATAAGGTGATTTATGGCCTTAAGCAGAGTCCAAGAGTATGGTTCTAGAAGCTCTTGTACTGAATAGAGTAACAGGGTTTCGTGAGATCGACTGCTGACCCATCACTATTTGTTCAAAGGACTCTAAGAGGTACTGTTGCTATACTTGTTTATGTTGATGATATCATTGTTACATGGTATGATACGCTGGACTTCTAGGCTGCCAAGGATTTCCTAGGTCAGCAGTTTGTGACAAAGGGCCTTGGTAGTCTACGTTGCTTCCTTGGACTAGAGTTTGCCATGAACCAGTGAGGTCTGGTGATCATCCGGAGGAAGTATGTTACAAATCTTCTCTCTGAGACATGCATGGCTGATTGCGGGCCTTCCACTGCTCCCATGGACTCGAGCATGAAGCTATAGGATGACGACACTGAGGAGGTAGACAAGAGGATGTACATGAAGCTCGTTGGGAAGCTCCTATATGTGACCATCACCATGTCAGATATATCCTTTGCAGTAAGCAAAGTGAATTAGTTAATGGAGTAGCCTAGACAATCACATATGGATGCGGTCCATATGATTCTAAGATATCTGAAGGCCTCGTCTGGCACTGATCTTCTATTCAGCAGATACATCCAATGCCGCTATATCTTATGCAGATGCAGATTATGCATGGTATCCCAAAGACAGAAAGTCTACCTCTGACGTTGCAGTGTTGGTTGGGAGTTCCTTGGTGTCATGGAAGAGCAAGAAATAGACAATGGTTGCCAGATCCAGTGCAGAATCAGAGTACAAGGCCATGGCACATGTTAGTACATAGATGACGTGGGTTAGATCTGTTCTTACTGACCTATCAGTTGAGGTACCACTTCCCATGCACCTCTAATGCGACAATCAGATTGATTTCTTCAATGCCAACAACCCAACCTTCCATGAGAGGACCAAGCTTATCGATGTAGGCTGTCACTACACTCGAGACATGATACATAAGGGCTTCATCTCCACCACTAATGTTAGTTCATGAGATCAGACAACAAACGTGCTCACCAAATCCCTAACTAGAGGGCCTAATCCAGAGATGTTGATTCAAGCTGAGCATGATTGATATCTAAGCTCCAGCTTGGGGAGTGCTGAGATATTATATATGTTTTGATTTCTTTATTGTATTCTCTATTCTTCCTATCCTATTTATGTAATTTTCCCAACGGGTCTCTCTATATAAGAAAATCCTAGGGTCTCATGAATAAACAGGTTATTGTTTTCTTCCAACTGATAGCATGAAGATATCTTTTGTAACTTGTAGTCAAAACTTTACATACGAAAATTCCCAGTGTTTTCCGTATTCAACTGTTCGGTTGGAAAAAAAAGATCTTAAAAATGATACGCTGAAGAAAATCTTATAGAAAGACAGGTTTCAATAATGTAAAATTTGAGGAACTAAAGGAATATGCTTGAAAAGTTAAGAACTTGTTAGAATTCGACCGTCTTGGGACCTTTTATTGTAATTAGTCATTCCTTTTACTATGGATATTGGTGAATATATAAATTTACGATTAAATTTATGTCAAAGAATATATATTTGATGCTTTAAAGGATGCAAGTTTCTCATATATGCACCATAATTAGTTGCATCAGTTATAATGGTTTGAAAAGGATGGGAGATGAGAACTGAACTGCATAGAATATAAAAAAAACCTTACTATCAAATTCGATTTTATTTTTAATATTGAATTCCTTTTATATTTCTCCAAATTCAATTTTATCCGACCCTACTTAGTGTGGGGCAAGGTTTTATTGTTGTTGTATCCTATAAAATACTTTCTACACTGTTGGTTAGAGTTGTATGAGTACAGAATGCTGCATACATTGGGTAAAGAACCTTCTTGAAATATGAAATTGTTTTTCCTCTTTTCCCTTTCTTTTCTGGTACTATGGTTTTGAATATAATATTCTGAAATGTAGTTGATGTGCCGGACGTATTAACTTCAAAACATCTCTTTTAAATTGGTGAAATTCGCATTGTAGATTCTATTTCACAGACACGTTTGTTTTCTTACAAAACATGTTTTTTGAAAACATTCTTAAAATCAAAATGCAGTCTAACATGCCAGTTAAAATGGGCTCTAATTGACGGCAGATAAAGTTCAATCGTCAACTATCTTTATACACGAGTAACCTATGTTATCAGTCGCTCATCTAAATGAGTCTAATAGGTTGGGTTGGAAGGAGAAAAGTACGGAGTATGGATGACCAAGCCTTCCACAAATATATTTTTAAATTACCCAAGCTTCTTGGATGTTCCAACGGTAGATCACAATCTGTATGAAAACATAGCTACTAAAGCCAAGTCATTCCACTTTGAATGGGGTTGGCTACATGGATGGGTTGCTTTCATCGGATCTTCCGTTGTAATATCTATCTGCTGACGTCCAAAATCTAGTATAATTGATTATCCTGGACATTTTTTACCTGCTTCATCTTAGCCTCCAATAAACCAGTATGTCTTGCTCTATTGTCACATCAAACTGGGTGCATATTATTGGAGGACCTATACACGGAATCTGTGCGGTCATTTTGCATATATTGGGCATCCTTATTTCTTCGGTTTGGTACATATGCAACAGCATCGGTGAAATATGCCTTGAATTTATATAAGCCATATGGATATTTTGGAGCTTCACGTAAGCAAGTTAAATCTGTCTATACTCCATCCAGGAACTTGACGAGAAGAACAAACTTCTGAAGGCTCTCATAGATCAGCTGTGACAACTGATTGCTGATATGTCAACATGGCAGAGCCCTCTTTCCATATGAAAGCAACAGAATGGATACCTCTGAGAACATTGTTTGAAGATTTTTACGCTGTTGTATATCAATCATATGACAATTACTAATGTTTAACATATTTTATCTGTAGCCTATTTTTTTCGACATGAGTATCTTGTTCTTTTTTTTATCCTTAGTGTGCAAAATTTGTTCATAGCAAACTCATTCTCTCGTTGCTGGAGTTGATATTCTCGTCTGTCGTCAAATACTCCTGAGAAATTCTGAAATACATTCTTACCTTCTTTTCCAACTAAATTAATATCTATTGTATGTACATCTTGGTAGGTGAGGAGTGGTTCCCTAGGGAGCTAGGAGCTCGGCACGACTGTGGTTGACCATTTCTGTGGCCTTAACCAACGTGTGTGCATGAGACAAGCACTTGTAAAGAACTCAATTCAAGCACTTGCCTCATCCTTACTAAGCATTTGGAGATAGTTGATGAGTTGATTCACCATTCCCAAAGGCAGCAAACAACTCTCTGCGCTCTACAAGTGTGCTTGTAGGTTTGGGGTACCATGGCAAGTCTTTGTGATGAAATAACTCGGGGAATAAAAAGAAGGTGTCTTCTCTGACTTAAGAAATCATCTTTCTAAACCGATGATGATGCCCCTCCCCTCAATGTCAGGTAGAGTAAGTGCGTATGCTGTGGTTGATCTAAATGCTGATTAGTCCTTTAGTCTGATTGTTTTCCGATTTTTCCTTCGGGAAGTTCTAGGATGTGTTTGAGGCTGATGGCATGGTGTTGCTTGAGGAGTTTATATAGGGGAAGCATCGTTTTGAGCAGCGGAATCACTACTCTAGCTGCCTAAGAGGGATGTGATATGAAGACTGAAGTTTGGCGGCCGATTGCATTGTTTCTCTATATGCCTCATTTTGGCGTAGCATCTTGGTAATCGCTTAAAATGGTGTTGATATCCATCATTTCTCTAGCTTAATTGGCTTTTATTATTATGGGTGGTACCTAATGGATAGTTTAGTTATGGTACTGAGATGATTACAAATATGAAGAGGTGAGAGGTCAGATGGATGCTCAGGAAGGTTGATTTTTTCAAGGTTTTATGATTATATGCATTGGAGGTTCAACTTGACCTCTCTTTACCACAATAAATTTCCAGAGGTTTGCATTACTTTGATAAAGAGGTGCATTACCAAGATGTCATGCTCGGTCTTGGTGAATGATCAATAAGAGGTTTGTTTCTTTCAACAGTAAGGGGAGTCAACATAGTTGTCGTGCATGCATTCTTCTTGTGACGCATTATTTGTGATGGTAGACCATGCATTTCATGGAGAGCTATGGGAGATTTCAGTAAGGATGAGCTCTTGATTTTGATCCTTCCATATGCTGATAATATGATTTTCTTTATGGAAGGTGCAGGTTAGGACTCCAGGGGATTTCAATGATCATGGAGACCTTTGGCGACATTTAGGGTCTCGGATCAACCTTGGAAAATCTATTTTCCCCTTCGGCCTATCATGAGAGGAAGTTGTTTCTTGAGAGGCAACTTTAGGTTTCTCGAGTGCATCATTACCCCTTGCATGCTTAGGCCTATGTTGGGGTGTGGTATATTTCTGCATGTTGATTAATCACATTCGGTAAAAAACGTGAGATGAAGATGGTCGGTTGGAAAGCTAATTTTCTAAAGGTTTAGTTAGTGTTTGGGAAAGTAGTTTAGATTTGCTCCTTCAAATGCTGTGAATATCTATGAGGTAACCTTATGTTTGTCTGTATAATTTAGAGCCGTCAACTCGCTATCTACTTTCTGGATGAGACCTCCACTATTTTTCCTAAGATCTCGCCTTCCTTGCGGTCAATTTTAGGGGATGTTGGCAGGTTCTGTTTCTAGCAAGGCTATTGGACTGAGGGAGCTCTCTTTGTTAGGTTCATGTATTTGTTCATTTTGGCTAATAATTAGGCCTGGTCACTTGGTACTTAGACCCTATTGTTCCGCTCTAGTCTTTGTATCAAAGGATCGGGGAGTTTATGAAGTAGTTTGAATTTCTAGCAACTATTGACTAGTTGTTTGATGAATGCAACTTTTGGAATTGGTCTGATCAGAGGTCCACGGCCAAGAAAGCTTGTATATTCCTTTCAACATTGGTGGTTTTTGATTCTAGGACCTTTGCACAAGATTTCTACAGGTTTTGAAGTCGGAAGGTCTCGTTATAAATGAGCATATTTCTTTAGCTTCTGCAACAGGGAGAAGTTTTGACCGGGTTCTCAAAGGGCCATGATCTTTTAGGGGATGGATGGTTCATGCTTGCATCGGTTTGGAGATAGGGATTATGTGGACACATGTTTTTTGCTTTGATAAATATGAGATGACTTAACATCAAACTTTTGATTAATTCCCGCGCAAAAACACCATTAAAACTTCATAAAATTACAAAACAACAAAAATATTACTTGCAATAAAAATGGCTAATTGTGTAAATTTATTTGTAAATAAGTTTAAATTTATTTGTAAATAAGTTTACAAAATAAATCATAATAAAAATCATAATAACAAGGAATTAAAAATGTGTATAAATATGTATATAATACAAATTTCATTATTTTTAATAAATTCATGTTAACTTTGAAAGACATGAAGTCAACTCCATTGTGTACACTAACCAAAAAAATAAAAATACTAGCTTGCATATATGTCAAATAAACCCAAACCTTTGTGATGCATAAAGCTGTAAAATTTAATAGCTTCTCCAAACAATATCCTATGAAATTCTTCTCTCTTTTCAATCAATGTACATGAAATTCTCTACAAAACAATACTCAATTCAAATGAGTTAGCATTTATATGTGAAACTTGGATTTTGAGAACAAATTGTTTATTGTACATATTTACCAACTTTGATCTATTTTTTAATGTGCATAATTAATTCTTTTTAATTTATTTTTTAATTTATTTTCATTGTTTTACCTTTTATAAAATGCATAAAAAATAAAAATCCCTAAAAATCTAAAAAAATAAGGAAAACAATGTTTTCTGACTGTATATATTGACTTTTACACCTGTAATTATTCCCTTATTTTACCTTTCCATAATTATTAGAAATCCAAAAAATTACATTAACGTGTACTTTTGCATCTATTATTTTATTTACTTTTCTTTTGGGAAAATACAAATTGTGGAAAGTTGGTACTTTAATCCTATAAAATATCTTTAAAAATTATTTATCTTGTACATACTTGTTATTTGCTTTTGGGATCTTCATGAAAAATGTAGATCTAAAAGAGATCTACATTTCTCATGTTGATCATTTTTTTCATTTTAAGTAATTTTACATTTCTTTTGTTTTTCCTTCTTTCTTTCATATTTTCTCTGGTAAGTATTGACTAGTCAACAGATCCACGCGACCTACAACCATTGGTCCGTTGCTGCCACCACATCTACCTTGGTTGACCCCAGTCAATGCTCTATACATCATCACTATGCCACCAATAGGAGGCAGAGAACTGTTGACCATTGGGTCTACTAGTCTGTCCACTTCACCTACATTCCTGAAGACCCAACTACATCCCACTCTATGGGACTCCAACTTTTATCCCTTCTTTCCCCACTCGCCTATCTTCTTCCATCACCAATTGCCATACACGACCCATATCTGCCGGTTACTGCGAAGCCCTAACCTATACCCCCTTAGAAGCGTTCTTCAACAAACCCTCGAGCTCACTTCTTGTACAGATCATCCACCATTCCATTGAGAGAGAGAGAGATAGAAGGAGATTGCCATCACCTCCTGGTGACACTTGCAAGTTTCTCTGCTTGAGCGACGACCACATCAAGTACCCTCTCCAGTGAGATCCAAGGCGATGCCAATCACCTTGTTGTGTAGCTTTCAAAGCTTCACTGAGATTAGGCCTATCGCACCTTTGAGCAAGGATCAAAGATGCTCCTTACACACATTCTTCCCTAGGCATTCAGCCAATTCCACAGTCTTCTAGCTTGTTCTCTTCTTTCATCCTCTTTTCTTTTCATTTTCTTCAATTCTTATGCCACATCTCTTTCTCCCCCAACTCCTTCGTTCTTGACATCTTGTTCAATCTTAACGCATTTGCGACCCCGACCTGACAATCCTCCTCTCCTTTCTGTCACACCTTTCCGTTTGACCACCTTCTTTGTAAAATATCAATGCATATAAATTCATCATCTTCTTCACATCACTTGGATCTCTTCCCTGCCTCCATTCCCGCATCTTAGTTACCCATTATCCGAACTAATAGTAGCTTGAGCTCCTTACCACTTGCAGGTCTTCTACCTTGTTGTGTAGCTCAACAACATTAACACCTGGGAGAGTAGAGTGATAATGAATCCCCGATTCATCATCATTATTTAGATTAATTATTCCTCTCTTAAATTAATTAATTAACTTAACCACTAGTTAACTTAGTTTAACATTTAACACCTTGTAAATAAATAAGGTTAATTAGTGTACGTAAATAATTACTTATTATTTGTGATTATGATTCCCTTTATTTTTTGTGCTTATTATTATTTAAAACCAAATAAAAAATTGTTTTATAATGTATATAATATATTGTATAGTAATCATTATATTAAAATACCAAAAAAAAACAAAATAAATAAAAGAAGTGTTTTTATTTATTAAAAACACTTACAAAAATATTAAGTATGTATAGTATTTTGACTTTGAGTTCTACATGAAATTTGTAGATATTGAAAAATAAAGAACTTTAATGTTGAGCACTTTTTTTATTCAAATTCATTTGTTATTTTATATTTATTTTACAATGATTTATTTATTTCTCTAATTTTTGATTGGGCCACATGGCCCAATCAGGGGCACCACGTGGCTGTCCCTTCACAAGCTTCTGCCTCTCTTTGAGGTCATCCAATCGTTTGATCAAACGACTGATATCCAATCCATCCACATCTCTTTGCAGACTGTGGATTTGGACCGCCTACTCACGTCCTATTCTCCACCCTCTAATTACGAGATCAGACGGTCGTCAGTTGACGTTAACCTTTGCAACTTCTTCTCTGAAGAGACACGATTGTTCACCCCCGCAAACTTCTCCAATTTCTATAGGTTGTCCCATGTGTCCTCTTGGCTCATATCTAACGCCTATCACAAGCTTATACTCCCCTCTTCTTTGCCCAACTCTCTTCTCTAATTCTATCAACATTCACCAACTTCCAGTTGGTTGAAATTGTTAGATGTTTCAGCCCTTGGCAATCCATTTCTACATTAAGTGTTATTGTAGCCCTTTTATATCAATACAAGTTATTGATTTCACTCCCTATCTGAGAATAATTAGTGCATTCACTTATAAGGTCCCTTCGTACAATTAAGTTTATATACCATGACCATCTTGATAATCATACAGTTGTTGATCTAATGGTTGAATCATAGAGGCTGGTGCTGAGATGATGTCTAAAGGGTTAGATTGAGGGCTTATCTAGCACTATTATATGATTGTCAAGAGAGGATCTCCAGCATGAGAAGTAGATGGCAATCCTTCCTCCAAAGGTTGATATTCGACCGACCTCTTGATGCAAGTCCTCTGCATAGGAATAGAGATTTGGAGGTGTCAGATGTGTTAAGTCAAAGAGTTGACTTAATGAGATCGAGAAATCTAAGACCTATGTCTTATTCTGTCATGATATAGGCACGCATACTCTTGACTGGAGACGGATGTATTATTATATATCTGAGTATGTACATTAGGCAGACCATTAGGTTGATGACCTAATCAAGGTCTATACATCGGCGGCCTGGTGTGCATACAAGGGCATATGAGTAATACAATCTCTCAAAGGGATTATACAGGTTCACTACCGAACCGGAAGACATGAGCTCACATATGAGATATTGGGAATCCAAATTCCATCGACGATCATCCTGCTTTGGAAGCAAGAGAGGATTTATGGGGTATGATATATGCTTTTGGAAAGCATATGATCGATACCGACTCCCAATGATCGAGTGAGAAACTAAACGACAAATTCCTAAAGGAGACAATCCAAAATTAGATTAGAAATTTGGGTTTAATCATAGTCTTCCAGTATGCATGATGTACGTGTATTAGGAGTACTCAAGGATGTTATGATCTTAAAAATTGTATACCATGATGCTTCCATTCCGAGGGAGTGATGGAAAAGTTAGGATTTTAGTGACTCATCTCAGTAGACTGGATATTCGTTCTTGATCCAATTGTTGGATACTGAACCGTATATGATTCAGATGCAATGAGAAGATGGTATATCATTGATGCACCACATGTCCACATCTTGATTGCTTGATCTCGGCCGATCGAACAGTCAAGGACCTTTCTTCCTCGCTCGATATTCTAGACCAAGGCGAGTCTCCACCTTCTCCGCTCCTCTGCCTCTTCCTCCCTGACGCAACCCCACATCCTTCTCTCTCATCCTTGACTTAGCCTCTCACTCCATGTTGACCCCCTCACCATCATCTTCGCTAAACCTAACAACCCCTCAACAAAACGGGAGCTCCACCTCCCTTCGACAACGTTCGTCATCTGTGGAGTGAACCCACCAATGGCCTCCGACCAACCTCGGTGACAATACGAATGTGGAGTTGAGAGAGAAGACGGAAGGGCTTCCCTTGATAGGCATGATCTAATGTACACCCCAGGACCTTGTTGATGCTCTTTAAGTAGCCGAGCATCTTAGCACAATCCACTAGAACTAATTGATGATGACGACTAGAGACCTTGCTCCTTCAACCATCTCCGTCTAATAACCTACCTGTACCATGTAAACTCTTTTTCCCTTTCTTCTCTTCCTTCTATTTTTCCTTCTCTGCTACCCTTTTTCTTTCCCAATCTTGTTCTTCATTTCCTTTAGGTTGTTGCTCTAAACCCACTTCAACCCCCAAATCCTCTGACACCACGACCATCTCCACCATTTTCTTCCCATTCATTTCATATTTCCCCCTCACAATCTCTCATCTTCGGCCATGCACGGTGGCCAGAGAATGAGCTCCTCCCTACGCTCGTTAAGGAGCTCCACCTTTCACCCTTATCTAGGTTACATAAAAGCAGGGTCAGTTGCTCAAGCATTTATTTATTTTCTAGGTGCATGAACTATTGAATACTCATCGAGCATAGGCCTCTTAGATCATGATCATCTCCATAGTCTCGTTACCCTTTGTGTGCTTTAAAGGAGACGAAGGCATGACTACACTCCATCTCACCCGAAGATCTTCTCAGATTCATTTTTAGTCCAGCTTCATCTGATTCCCCCTCCGCAGAAGACTACCGCCATTCGATTAACATCAACCCACCGTTCTTTTCCAATAACAACAAGAACTTCAAGCCTTTGGCTGATGCCTCGATTGAGTCCGGTCGTGTGTTGACCGTGTGTTAGACATGTGAGCCCGAGGCAAACCATTCTTACAATAAATGTTATTGTAATAAATATGTTTTATCAATAAATGCTATTGATTGTTTCACTCCCTTTCTGAAATTAAATGAATGAATGCACTATAAGGTCCCTCTGTACAATTAGGGTTATGTACCATGGCCGTCTTGATAATCATATAGCTGTTGATTCATTAAATGAATCATAGAGGCTGGTGTTTGGATGAATATCTAATGAGTTAGATAGAGGACTCATCAAGCACCGTCAAATGATTATTAAGAGATGATCTCCAGCCTGCGTAGGAGATGGCAATCCTTTCTCACATAGGCTGATATCTGACCGACCTTTTGATGCATGTCCTCTGCATGGGAATAGTGATTCGGAGGTGTCATATTAGTTAGGTCAAAGAGTTGACTTAGCGAGATCAAGATAACCTAAGTCCTATGTTGAATACTGTCACAACATAGGCACACATCCTCTGACCAGAGACAGATGTGTTACTATATGTCTGAGTATGTACATTTGGCAGACCATTAGGTTGACGACCAAACCAAGGTCTATACACCGACGAGCTGGTGTGCATATAAGGGTATATGAGTAATACGATCTCTCAAAGGGATCATATAGGTTTGCTTATGAACCGAAAGACATGAGCTCACTCATGAGGTATTGGGACCGAGCAAATTCCATGAATGGTCGTCGTGCTTTGGAAGCATGACAAGAATTTGAAGGTATGATATATGCTTTGGGAAAGCATATGATCGATACCGAATCCCAATGACCAAGAATGAGAAACTTGGTGATCAAACCTTGAAGAAGACAGTGTAAAATTGATCTTCATCTTCAGGTAGATCATTGGTCTTCCACTATGCAGGATGTGCAGGTATTGGGAATACCTGTGGGTGATGTGATCATAAACGATTGTATAACCATGACACTTCCAGTCCGAGGGAGTGATGAAACAGGTCTGGATTTTAGTGACTCCTCTCAGTAGAGAAGTAACTTGATCTTAGTCCAAGAGTTGGACATTTATCTGAATGTGATTCAGTTGCAATGAGAAGATTAAGTATGCAGACTTGAATTAATCAAGCATCTATGGGAGGTCCGTGAGATCTGGATTTGAGATAAGATCTCAACATCCAAGTCACTATACGTGGAACAATACAATCACCCTGTCCTTATCTCCAAGTATCTGCGGAGAAAGCACATTATTCTTGAAGGAGTTCAAGAATAATTCCTATGATGAATTTTGTATCCAAGCAAGAAGGTCTTGATGATTAATTTAAGTATCAAGTATAATATGAATAAGATTCATATTGTGAGAATAATTGTCAAAGATAATTAAATGAGATTTAATTATCAAGGAAAAGCAGATCGTGGATAGTGCTATCCATAATATCTGTGTATATTATAAATGTGATTTATAATATAACAGAGAGAGAGAGAGAGAGATTTTGTAAATAGAATTTGTTAATTGTTAATGTGGATTGGATTCACATTAATTAATTAATTGGAAATATAATTTACAAATTAGTTTGGGTTGTGAATATGATTCACATATTTTTCAATGGCATGATTGAAATATTCACAAATTAATTTGGAATTAATTTGGTGGATATTATTGCAATAAAAGTTATTGCAATTTATTAAGAAATAATAGGATAAAAATAAAAAGGAGACAATCACCACAAAAAAGGGGTGGCGTCACCAATGACTTAGTCAGAGGTGACACCCCCTATTTTTTAGGGGTGATTTGTTGTCTCTCTTTTTTGTTATCTTGTTATCTCTTAGTAATTGATTTATGTTAAATTAAATTATGTTGATAATTATACAACATATATTTGATTTGATATAAATTAAAGTTATTGGTTTTTATGGTAATTATACAACAATCACCTTGGAAGAATTAATTATGTGAATATGATTCACGATAATTAATTATTTCAATTTGAATAAGAGGCGGAGGATCATGTAAGTGACATCCATGGTCTCCCGTCAAGGCAAAGAATTTCATCGCCAAAAGTTGTATCTAGGAGACACCTGTCCGAAGTGACGGATCCTATATACAATTATTTGGATCGGGTTCTTTGCTTCTCGAAAGAGTAAGGCCGTATACGTAGTGACCCCAATATCGGGTCCTCATATTATTGGGGCGATATTGGATTGTGTATAGCGAGTATTAAGCCTGTTGACGGTTGGTTCAATTAGCAATGGGTCAACATCATCTTAGGAGTGATGGGTCCGGGTGTTAAAGATCGAATTCGGAAATGCAAGTTGGACTTGCAAGGCAGAATGTGTTCCCGCTTCTCTTTATTCGAGTCACATGTTCTCATATTATTGGGATGTGATAAAGATAGAGAGGAGATCCCATATCTTGCTTGAGATATAGCGGTAAGTATATCTCTTACTTTGAAAGACGATTAGGGAATAACCTTTCATAGTGGACATAACAAGGCAAATTTGATTTAAAATACCTTAATCAAACGTTTTAAAATTGGATATATAATTATTTATATATTCTAATATAGTGCATTCTTAATTTCAGAAAATGAAGTCCATGAACCCACTGAGCAGGCTCCTGGAAGTCAATCAGTTGACCAGACTAAATTATTCGGATTGGATCCGAAATTTGGATCTTGTCCTATCTGCGGAGCGCATCTCATATGTGCTAACCAAGGACAAGATTGCAGACCCTCAGACTCCGAAAAATAAAACTTTTAATGAGAAATATGATGAAGATCATAACTTGGCAATGTGTTATATCCTTAACTCATTGTGCTTCAGAAGCAGCATGTGGAAATGAACCACTGCCAAGAAATCATGCCGAATCTGAAAGAGATGTTCGGTGACATAAATCGCACACAACGTTACAATGTGATGAAAGATCTTATTCGCTGCAAGATGTAGGAAGCGATCTCTGTTAGAGAACACGTACTCAAAGTGTTTAGGTACCTCTCTGAATCATAAATCCTGGGAGCCTACATGGATGCTGATATGCTGGCTGATTTTATTCTCCTGTCGCTCCCTAAGTCTTTCAACAACTTTATTGTGTCATATCACATGAGCAAATTTGATTTCAGTAACGCTGGGTTGTTTATTGCATTAAAGTCTACAGAAGACGTAATGAAGAAGGACGACCCCTCTGATAGTGCAATGGTTGCACAAGTAAAAGGAAAGCGCGGTCGGAAGCAAGGTTCTCGGAAGGGCCCGCCCCAGAAGAGAAAGAAGAAGAATCAAGGAGTTGGTTCATCTTCCAGTGCTTCCACATTAATGACATCAAAGAAGACCGATGTCTGTCACCACTGCAAGAAGATGGGGCACTGGCGGCGTAACTGCCCAGAGTACCTGAAGTCGGTTGACAAAGGTAAAGCCCCAGTAGGTATGAAATCTACTTTCATCATTGAAACTAGCTTTTTCGTTGGACGAGAAGGAAGTTGGGTTGTAGATTCTGGTGCTTCTATTCACGTATGAAATTCGTTGCATTTGTTTCAGGAAACTAGGAATCTGGAGCAAGGGGAGATAGTCATCCGGATGGGATCTGATGCAAGCGTTGCAGCAGTCGCCATTGGGACCTGCCGACTATCGTTGTCTAATGATCGAGTCTTAGTACTTAAAGAATGTCTTTATGTACCTGAAGTCAGTTAGACATGGATATTCCTTCCTTTTCTGTAATAAGTTAGTCATTAATCAATATGATAAATTTATTGCGGATGGTGTTTTGACTTCTGGTGGACTCTATGAATTGTGCATTGATGAATGTGTCATGAATGTCACTACCACTAATAAAAACTCTAAAAGATCCAGGGATAATGGAAATCATTCGAATATGATTTGGCATCAAAGGCTTGGTCATTTATCTGTTGATAGGATCAAGAGATTGATAAAGGATGGACCTTTAGATTTTTACAGGTCCAATCTTTACCTACCTGTGGACATTGCATTCGAGGTAAAATGACCAGGATGCCTTTCCGTAACAAGGTTACGAGATGCGAAGGTATTCTTGACCTAATACATACTGATGTATGTGATGCCTTCAGTACCGCAACTCGGAATGGATATCGATATTATTTGACGTTTATTGATGACCATTCGCGATAGGGTTTATCTTCCTACTACATCATAAATCTGAAACCTTTGAAAAGTTCAAAGAGTTTAAGACTTTGGTTGAGAACCAAACCGATAGGAAGATTAAACGGATTTGATCTGACCGAGGTGGCGAGTACCTCTCAGATGAATTCAAGGGATACCTTGAAGAGAATGGAATTGTCTCCAATCTCACTCTCCCTGGAACTCCCTAACTAAATGGTGTTGCTGAAAGATGCAACAGGACCATCATGGACATGGTCCGTTCAATGATGAGCAAAGCACGTATACCTCTTAGTTTATGGGGGTATGCAGTAGAGACTGCAATATATATCCTAAATAAGATTCCTAGCAAATCTGTGCCTAAGACTCCTCATGAGCTCTGTTATGGAACCAAACCTAGTGTTAATCACTTGAGGGTTTGGGGTTGCTTGGTCCATGCGAAGAATGTGGACGCAAGTAAGCTAGAATCTCGCACTTGTGAGTGCTACTTCATTGGGTATGTTAAAGATGGTAGTGGATATCAACTTTATGATCCTGAGACCCAAAAGGTTTTTGTCTCTAGAGATGTGAAATTTCTGGAGGATGATTTCCTTGAAGGTCAAGATAGAGATGAAGTAGAGGAACTCATTCAATCCCCAGAGGATTCTGAGCTTCCTGAACCAGAAACTAAGGAGATACATGAAGATGAAACACCCATACCTCTTCGAAGGAGTTTGAGAGTGTTTGCACCATCTGAAAGGTATGGATTCCATGTGTCAAGTGAAACTGACAATGATCCTACTTCATTTGATGAAGCACTCGTGGATCATGACATGGATAGATGGATGCTGGCAATGAAGTCAGAGATTGACTCCATGCATAAGAATGGTGTATGGACCCTAGAGGATCCACCTAAAGGGGTGAAACCCATTGGGTGTAAATGGATCTTCAAGAGAAAAAGGGGACCTGATGGGAAAGTAGAGACTTTCAAGGCACGAATCGTAGCCAAGGGCTACACACAGAGAGAAGGCATCGACTACGATGAGACGTTCTCTCCTGTGGCTATGCTTAAGTTCATCAGGTCACTGCTAGCTATAGCTGCATCTTTTGACTACGACATCTGGCAGATGGACGTCAAGACAACCTTCTTCAATGGATACCTCGAGGAGGATATCTATATGGAGCAGCCCCAGGGCTTCATAGTTGAGGACGGTAAAGTATGCAAGCTAAAGAAATCCATCTATGGGCTCAAACAAGCTTCTCGTAGCTGGAACATCAAGATTTGACGAAACCATAAAGAGTTATGATTTTGTGCAGAATCCCGATGAACCTTGTGTGTACAAGAGGCTTAGTGGGAGCGCCATTGTTTCATCGTGCTTTACTAGATGATATCCTTATCATTGGGAATGATACAGGAATGATGACCAATGTGAAGATTTGGCTATCTCATACCTTCGAGATGAAAGATCTTGGAGAAGCCTCTTACATCTTAGGCCTGAAGTTGTTCAGAAATCGAGAAAAGAGGATATTGGGATTATCACAATATGGATACATTAAGAAGATTCTTGAACGATTCCGCATGGATAGTTCCAAGAAAGGATTCCTCCCCTTAAGACATGGTATCCATCCGTCTAAAGGGATGGCTCCTCAAAGTGTTGAGGAAAAGAAGGCCATGGCTGGATGCCCCTATGCATCAGCTGTAGGAAGCTTAATGTATGCCATGATGTGTACTAGGCCAGACATCTGCCATGCAGTGGGAGTGGTAAGTCGTTACCAATCCTGCTATGGAGAACAACACTGGAATGCAGTAAAGAACATATTCAAATATCTAAGACAGACGTAAGATTACATCTTGGTCTATGGAGATGGTGATAACCAAGTCTTGGGATATACAGATTCAGACTTCCAGTCAGATATTGATGATCGAAAGTCGACATCAGGGTTTGTATTCCTGTTGAACAGTGGTGCTGTGAGCTGGAGAAGCAAGAAGCAGGACACTACAACAGATTCAACAATAGAAGCCGAGTAGATTGCCACATCGGATGCTGCAAAGGAGGTGGTGTGGTTGCGCAAGTTCATCGTGGAGATTGGCGTAGTTTCCTCTGATACTCCCATCCCGTTACTCTACGATAACACAATAGCCATTGCCTAGGCAAAGGAACCTAGATGGCATCAAAAGAGCAAGCACGTGGAAAGGAAATACCACATCATTCGGGAGATTCAAAAGTGTGGTGATATCATCATCACCAAGGTGGCCTCTGCCGACAACGTTGCTGATCCTCTTACCGAACCTCTGACGTAGAAGGTTTTCGACCAACATGTAATGAGTATGGGTTTAAGGACTGTTCCTGAATGGTTCTGAGGGCTAGTGGGAGATTGTTAGCCATGTGAGCCCGAGGCGAACCATTCTTACAATAAATGTTATTGTAATAAATATGTTTTATCAATAAATGTTATTGATTGTTTTACTCCCTTTCTGAAATTAAATGAATGAATGCACTATAAGGTCCCTCTGTACAATTAGTGTTATGTACCATGGCCGTCTTGATAATCATATAGCTGTTGATTCATTAAATGAATCATAGAGGCTGGTGTTTGGATGAATATCTAATGAGTTAGATAGAGGACTCATCAAGCACCACCAAATGATTATTAAGAGATGATCTCCAGCCTGAGTAGGAGATGGCAATCCTTTCTCACATATGCTGATATCTGACCGACCTCTTGATGTAGGTCCTCTGCATGGGAATAGTGATTCAGAGGTATCAGATTAGTTAGGTCAAAGAGTTGACTTAGCGAGATTGAGATAACCTAAGTCTTATGTTGAATACTGTCACAGCATAGGCACACATCCTCTGACCAGCGATAGATGTGTTACTATATGTCTATGTACATTTGGAAGACCATTAGGTTGACGACCTAACCAAGGTCTATACACCGGCGAGCTGGTGTGCATATAAGGGTATATGAGTAATACGATCTATCAAAGGGATTATACAGGTTCGCTTATGAACTGGAAGAAATGAGCTCACTCATGATGTATTGGGACCGAGCAAATTCCATGCATGGTCGTCGTGCTTTGGAAGCATGACAAGAATTTGAAGATATGATATATGCTTTGGGAAAGCATATGATCGATACCAAATCCCAATGACCAAGATTGAGAAACTTGGTGATCAAACCCTGAAGAAGACAGTGTAAAATTGATCTTCATCTTCAGGTTGATCATTAGTCTTCCAATATGCAGGATGTGCATGTATTGGGAATACCTGAGGGTGATGTGATCATAAACGATTCTATAACCATGACGCTTCCAGTTCGAGGGAGTGATGAAACAGGTCTGGATTTTAGTGACTCCTCTCAGTAGAGAAGTAACTTGATCTTAGTCCAAGAGTTGGACATTGATCTGAATGTGATTCAGTTGTAATGAGAAGATTAAGTATACAGACTTGAATTAATCAAGCATCTATGGAAAGTTCGTGAGATCTGGATTTGAGATAAGATCTCAACATCCAAGTCACTATACGTGGAACAATACAATCGCCCTGTCCTTATCTCCAAGTATCTGCAGAGAAAGCACATTAATCTTGAAGGAGTTCAGGAATAATTCCTATGATGAATTTTGTATCCAAGCAAGAAGGTCTTGATGATTAAATGAGATTTAATTATCAAGTATAATATGAATAAGATTCATATTGTGAGAATAATTGTCCAAGATAATTAAATGAGATTTAATTATCAAGTAAAAGCAGATCATGGATAGTGCTATCCATAATATCTGTGTATAGTATAAATGTGATTTATAATATATAACAGAGAGAGAGAGAGAGAAATTTTGTAAATAGCATTTGTTAATTGTTAATGTGGATTGGATTCACATTAATTAATTAATTGGAAATGTAATTTACAAATTAGTCTGGGTAGTGAATATGATTCACATATTTTTCAATGGCATGATTGAAATATTCACAAATGAATTTGGAATTAATTTGGTGGATATTATTGCAATAAAATTTATTGTAATTTATTAAGAAATAAAAGGATAAAAATAAAAGGAGACAATCACCATAAAAAAAGGGGTGGCGTCACCAATGACTTACTCATAGGTGACGCCCCCAATTTTTTAGGGGTGATTTGTTGTCTCTCTCTTTTTGTTATCCTGTTATCTCTTAATAATTGATTTATGTTAAATTAAATTATGTTGATAATTATACAACATATATTTGATTTGATATAAATTAATGTTATTGGTTTTTAACCAACAATCATCTTGGTCGTTGATTGATGCATAAATCAATCTAGCCGTTGGATCTATGTATGCTATGGATTGAGATCCATTGGATCCCAAACTAATATATAAGGAGGGCAACCCTAGCCCTTTAGGACACAATCAAGAGTACATGCCTACTCTCTCTCTCTCTCTCATTCTCGTCGTCTCTCTCTCTCTCTCAAAGGTGGCCGTCCATCTTATGTGTTGAGAGAGACCTTCTAGCCTTCACCTTCGACTACTTGAGGATCTCCATCTTCTTTGGGGCCGCTTGCTCTAGAGGAAGACGACGGATTTCGTTGGACGAAATCAGGAGATTCGAGGCTTTTCGTCGAGGATTGCGGGAGTCATGCGTCTCATCATCACGCCCACAAGTGCTGTCTTTGTAGATCGGACTTGAGACAGGAGGATCTCTTACTTTAGAGATCTCGTGATCGCAACCACACTTCAAGAGGTATTTCTAATACTTTGTGGTTTGATGAAACGATCCAAGAAATGTTCTTGTGATCATGTGGTTTCATCACATATTTTAAAAAAATTTTAAATTCCTCTGCACCTTGCGACTAGTCGCCCCGATCGTATGAGATGCGATCGTCACGCTTCCGTGATGCGCTTGAGGATTCTCAATATCCTTCACCGTGAAGGTCCTTTGCCTCGGTTCTTGGGAACAACGATCAGAGTACGACGAGGGCTTCAGCTACATCAATCCATTCTCCTCTTGTGAGGGGCATCGCAATCTGCTTGTCAACGAAGAACAATTCTCGCAACCATCACCTAATCTACCACGGCTTCACCCTCCTCCTTCCGCATCACGTGAAGGAGCGCCATTATCACAAGAGATCGACATCCTTAGCAACCACCCAAGCCTCTCCTTACACCATCAGCTTCGGGTGTATCCACAACTACAGAGTTGTTGATTGCTCTCATATCCAACGGTTAGAAGACATCCACATCGCCTCCTCGAGCCTGCTCCTTAGCCACTAGCTTTGGGAGACCTGAATCACACAGTCACGTGACGTGGAGCAGTGGAGCCGAGGCACCGCCTAAGCCTCCTGCGCATGCGCAACTCCACGAGAGGAGGAGAAATAGCACCCCACACCACGTGACTTCTTAGAATTACACATCATCCCTCGTCTCCTGGTGTTTTTGCATAACTCCCCTAGCGAGCATAGGTAATTGCATTTTAGTCCTATTTGCATTTGTTTTGTTTATTTTATTGTCTATAGTTACATTTAGACGCTTGTGTTGGGACATTAATTCAGAGCATTGTTTGTCATCTTTTAATTATTATGAAAATTGTACATTGCAGAACACATAATTTTATAGTTTATCTGTATTTGATTGCATTTTTGTGAGCCTTGATCGATTAAGTAAAATTCAATCGGTAAAAATTTGCATATTTCGCTTATCTGAGCCCTTTTAATTTATTTATAATTAATTATTGATATGAAAATTCCAAAAAATCATATTTGATAGAATTAAGTGTTCTCTGTAATACATCCCAAAATCAAATCATTTGCTTGCATATTTTTCTCAAAATAAATAGTTTTGTGATCTAAATAATTAATTTTTAATGAACCAATCACATAACATTTTTAGGAAATAAAAATTATTCTTGATACCTCTCATTTAGACCTACCTAGAATAGTTTTATCTCTGAAAGGTATATGTGTTTGGTATTTATTAAAATTGATTTATTTTAAATAACTTTTCTTTCATTGTTTAATTAACAGAAATTTCGTTTTGCATCAGAAAAATACCAAACATTCAAAGTAGGATAATTTTGCATATTTTCACATTCTAGCCAAGTTTGAGGATTTTTGGATGTGATTTGATTGAAAAATTGTAACTCCTAGACTTAGATAGAAGTCACATATCATTTTCATTGCATACAAAAATCTAAAAATGCTCCCTTAAAAACGTAATCACTTAATGATATGAAAATTGACCTACGGATAAAGTGGACTCCTTGTGTTTGACCTTGGGCTTCTCCAAGCAAAATAAATTTGATCGCTTCACACATTAATTGATTAACATTTAATTAAGTGGTCTTTTTGATTGATCCTTAATTGTCTGACTACAACAACGTAAAACGACATTATCAACTAAGGGTGCTTCGGGGATTTTCAATGATATCTGACATGATAAGAGATCTCTGAGTAGTCTTCTAGATCTGGATATGAGATTGGATCTCACTATCCAAGTCACTATACATGGCATATACAATTGCCCTGACCTAATCTCCAAGTATCTGAGAAGAAGGCACACACTTCTTGAAAGATTCCGAGAATTGTTCCATGAGCAATTTTATCTAAGCATTGGAAATTGGATAATTAAATAGGATTTAATAATCATAATTAATGTGGATAGAGACATCCGTGATAATTAAATTGAATTTAGTTATCATAGAAAGGATTAATGTAGATAACACTATTCACAAAAATCTTAGATAATGTGGATATGATCCACAATATCATGGAGAGAGATAATTGTGAATGAGATTCACAATTTATATTTTAATGTGAATTGGATTTACATTATATAATTTAATGTAAATATGATTTACATTAAATATTGGATGGAAGAATTTAATTCTCAATAGTCAATGGTGTAATTAAAATTATCACAAATAATATGGACATATTTGGTGATTATTTAGTTGTTCAATTAATTAATATAGAAGATAAATAAATTGACTTATTTCACTTTAGAGTGGACGTCCATGGGTTGTTAAACCATAACATACATTCAACCTAAATATAGTGTATGGAATAAATTTTTAATTAATTAATACAGACTTATTGGTTTATTAATTGATATAATTTGGAAATTATTTTCAAATCATCTCTTTGTGTTTTCTTCTATGTTTTTTGTAAACTAAAAAGAAACATAAAACGATCTAAATCATTGATTATTGAAAGCATATGGATTGGGATCAATATACTTCCAAAATGCTATAAAGGAGAGGCTAACCCTAGTCCTATTTACATAAATTGTGTGCAGTTGTTGCATAGACTTCTCTCTCTCCACACATCATCTCTCTCTCTCTCCACAACCCTAGGCCATCTTCCTGCCCGAGGTCGGTGGAGATCTCAATCGTTGATGTGCTGTCGTCGTGCTGCCAAATCGGTTACTCGAGGAACTCCGTCCTCTTCCATGCATCGTGCTCATGAAGAAGATAAGAGATTTCCTGAGATGAAATCAGGAGGTTCCTTGCCTGGATTGTTGCTCGGAATTGTGGGAAGTTTGTGACTTATCATCACACCCACAAGTGCACTCTCATCAGGACGAACTTGAGTCAGGAGGCTTCTTCCTTTAGAAGATCCGAGGATCACAACCATGCTTCAAGAGGTAACCCTAAACTCGTGTGGTCTTGATGAAACGATATGGGAATGGTTCCCGTGCCATGTGGTTTCATCTTAAATTTTTATTTTTCCATTGACACACCAACTAGTATGACTAGTTGACCTAGATCAGATTTAATCCGATCTCCACGCTTTCGTGATGCATGAGTCTAACACCTTCCTTCAGAATCCACCACCTAGAATCTCCTCTCTACCGATCAAAACCCCTCGCCAAGCTCCATTCTTTACATCTACCTTTACGTGAGGTCCACCCTAGTTATTCCCCTTCTCCGATGACATCAAGAGATGGTCGAGGAGATACTACGGAGCTCGACATCCACTGTCAGTCCATGGATGATGGGCCATGTATACGACCATGCTAGTGGCCATAGGAGCCTCTCGTCATGGCTGTGCGGGTAAGCGAAGACCCGAGGCTTTATTGAGCCTCAAGCCCAAGCCACCTCCTTCATCCGTGACTTTCTTCAGTTCCAGGTAGACTTCTTAAGTTTTTTTATCTCAATTTATTTGATTTAATTAAGATTCCACAATCATGTTCCCCTTCAATCGGAATCACCTTCACTTTCTCTGGACCTTAGTCACTCGCACACATATATGATGTCACATGTTTCCCTTCTCCATAGCCTTCTCCACTGTGGTCATCTTCGTCATCCTGCACGGAGGAGGAAGCCATTAGGGCTCTGCCATCCACCGCCCAGAAATCCCTCCATCACTCTTATCTCTGTTGCACACACATGTTGCACGCTTCGATTATGACCCTAACATCTGCAGGCACCCTATTTTCTTTAATGGTCAGTTCTTTGGGGGAGCTCCATTATAGAGTTGTGCCTCCGACGGACTTACATCGAGGTGATGATCCAGACATCGTTGAGCCTTCTCCGAGCATCAATGATCTTCGCGAGACCCTTAGGAAGATTTCTCAACCTTTAGAAGAGGTAGGAGGACATGGAGGAGTTTCCAGAACCTTGTAGGAGCCATGGCTCCTCCGCTGCATCACAGAGGAGGTAGACCCAAGTTACAGGTACAGTCCGATCATGATAATTAGATGGCTCAGATGTGATGCATGCCTCCAACATAAGTTGCCAGCCTTGGTGGGATCGAGCCACGCCCTAGAGCACTCGAGTCACCCATGTGGCCCGGACCACCTACGCTCGACCAAGCCTAACTCCAGGGTTGAGCCGCACACTCCCTGCATGTGGCCCTTGGGGAATTTGTAGACAACGCTTTACGATTTCTTCAAATTGCAGATAAGTACTTCTGGCTCACACACAACACGTGATGCGCTTGAAACAGTGCATCTATGCCCCGACGGTTCTAATTTTTGCATAAAGAGCTCCACAAATGGGTTATTTACATTTTTATTCTTGTCGGTTTCCCTTAATTGCTTTAATGCCCTTATTTGGACTGATTTGTGATGTTTTATATATTTATAATTCATGTTTTATTGCATTTAAGCCCTTGAGTTTGAACTTGGATAACCTATGCATATGGTATCCATTTTTAATGAAATTGGTCTCTATTGAAAACTTGAAATGCTCTATACAGTGGTATTATCTATAATCTAATGTGATTTTGTATATGTTGGATTAAAATTATATAGATATAACTTTTCTAATTGCTTGATTTAATTGTCATAAATTCGTGTTAGCTTGATGTATTCTTCCAACCGAACCTTGACTTGGTCATTTAATTAAGAATTTATGGTGTGATTAATCTACTGAATGAAACTTATCTTCTTAATGATTAATCATGAAATTACTATTACAATGAATGAATTAAGTCTTTAATCTAGTGCATGAAATTATGACTTAGGTTTAGACCAGCAAATAGATAATTGACTGAGACCAGTTGCTTATTATTAGGGCTTATAATTGAAAATCAATTCAGGAGCTTATTTTACGAATTTCTTGTATCGTACTGCATATCATTTTGTAGCATCTTATATTAATATAACATGCATTATAAATCCAATAAAAATACAAGTATTCATGTATTTTATATTGTGATGCATTTTTGACCTAGTTTCACTCATTTGGTCACTCAACCAAAGTATTTGATCATCTTATTAAATACATTAATAGCTCGTGTCCTTGTGTTTGACTCTGGACTTATCCATGATAAATCAACCGAGCCACTATTCATGGAGATCATCGCTTTCTTTTGATAGATTGTGAAGTGTTCGTACTACAATACTATACATTTAAGTCAATCAATTGATGATCAATCAAGTGCCACGCGAATAGTCCAAGCTTTTATGGTAAGACTGAACACCTACTTCATTGTTGAACCTCCATCGCAACAGTACCTTCGAGACATCCATTTCTTTTTAGACAAGGTTCCACGAGCATATACAATACACCCACATCTCTTTCCTACCCATAGATTCTTTGTGCCACTTGAGCTAGAGTAGCGGAGGTTGAGGATATCTTTGCCGCCACCTCAAGAGTCTTCGTCGATTGTTCATAAGCAGAATGAGGAGAATTGAACTTCTTGCAATCGACAACGGTACCAATAGAGGGGCTTTATGCGAATCCCCCGTGGCTCCTCTATTAGTAGTCATAGAAGCGAAAGAATGATGCGTGCCACTTTTCCCCCATCCATTGGAGCTTCGATGCCGAACTTCGCTGCTGAGGACTTCTCGCATCCACCATCGCCTGAGATGAAAGGAGAAGATGACTTCTAAGCTATAAGTTCCATAGCATTGGTAGAGCAAATCCTTATCCATACCGTTGATTAGAAGTCCTCACCAGCAGTTGATCTTCACATGATCGAACACCTACCAAGCGAGCATGTGGAGCACCATCAGGCATCCGATCAACTCAGCAATAACGAGTCCCATCCACTAGATTTGCAGATAGACACGTGACCCTCATATATGGTGGCACAATGGCAACCATACCCCTTCAGTTTGTAGTAATTAAAGAAACACCATTAAGTATGTTTATTTAGTTTAATTTCATTTAAAATTTATAAAAATCTATTTGTTTGGGATAATTTTAGTTTAAGATGACTTAGTTTGTAAAAATATAAGGGTTGGATTTATCAGAATTTATTTGCTAAAAATCACTCTGTTTCACAAAAAAATCATTATCTACGGATGTGCACTGGATTTTAACATGGAAAACCCTTAATATGAGGGTAAAATATCATGGGGTGGCCATGATCCAAAAAGAAACATATATCCAAATCGATCTTTTGTGAGGGTGATGAATCTCCATTTCATCACCTTTATTCTATCATTTTGGCCTTAAAAACCCTAGCTAATGCATGTAAATACCATTAATTTATACCAATAACATTTATTCTTTGTTGTATAAATACTGTATAAAATACTGTTTTTAATTTCAAAATTATAGAATAAAGAAAAGAAAAAAGAATAATCTGTCAAAGGTATTTCATGGCCCTAACCTCGAGGAATAAAGTAGGGAGAGATAAGAGCCAAAAAAACACCAATAAATCCCTTTTATTTATTCATCATTTATTCATTTTAGGGACCTATTTTATTTTCTACTTTTTATACCTCAAATAAAGAAACTTTGAACATGAAACTTGTAGATAATAATATATAGAAAAAAATAAAAATTTGATTTCATACAAAAATAATATATAATGTACTTTTTATACTCTGAATAAAAAACCAAAACCCCAACTTCCCAGACCCATATCTCTCAAATAAAAACTCAAAATGTATCAAAATCATCTTTAATTATATATAACTTTTAATAAGCAATTTAATAAAGGTGGTTTCATATTTTTTGGACTTAAGATGTGAAGGTTAGGTTTTGGACCCCTATTGTACATAAAATATTCATTTTATATAGGGTTTTTATCACTTGTGCCCCTTCAAGATATCACAATATCAGTTATCCCCTATCTTTTTGGTAATATCAGTTGTGCCCCTCACTTCTTGCTATTTTATCACTTGTGCTCCTCGGGTTAGTGATCGTCCATCCATAATGCAAACGGACGTTAACTTTGAGGACATAAGCGGAATTAATTTTAAAAAGGCTACGTGTTCATTTTATACCCTCTTCCTCATCCTCTTCTTCTTCTTCCTCCTCTTCCCCATCCTCTTCCTCCTCCTCCAACCACCTCCTCCTCCCTCTCCGCCCCCGCCCCTGCCCCGCGCCGCCCAGCTCCACCCCGAGCTCCCCGCACCTCCTCCCTGCCCGCCGCCCCCGCCCCTGTCCCTCGCCGCCCAGCCCCGCACCCCCTCCCAGTCCCGCATCTCCTGCCAGCACACCGCCCCTTCCCCTGCCCCCTCCCCTCCCTGGCACCGTGCTCCCTCCCCTGGGCCGCCCCCTCCTCTCCCCGGCGCCGCCACCTGCTCCCCCTCCCCCTGGCTGCACCCCCTCCCAGCCCCACACCTCCTCCCGCCCGCACCTCCTCCCCTCTGCACATACCAGGACGACCACATACCAGGACGACCTCGACAATGGTCTTGGTGACTAGCGTGACGACCTTCTCAGTGTAATGCCCCCTGGCGACTATCCTATCGAACAGTTCCCTACCTTCGTAGAGCTCCATCACAAGGTACACAACATTGGCATCCTCATAGGTGTCCTTAAGGCTCACGATGTTTGGGTGCGGGGGCATATGCCTCATGATCTCCACCTCTATCCTCACGTCTTCGATATCCACGACAGTCCTCAACTTGAACTTGGAGATGGATTTGCACGCGAAGGCCTCACCGGTGGCCTTGTCCATGCACAGGTACGTTATCCCGAACTCGCCCCTTCTGAGCTCCCTCCCCAGCTCATACTGGTTACCTATGTTCGTACCATTGGGGTCCTTCAGAACGGTAATCTTGCTCCCGGGAGCCGAGCTCCTGTTGTAGTCGAGGGCGAAGGGGTTGGGCCTTAGGCTTCAGATTGTCATCGAATGGGTCCCTCGGCCTCGCGCAGCAGTTTCCCATGCTCGAAGTGGAGCCTTCGGGATCAAAGATTTGGAAGCCTCCGGCGACAAGATCCGGTCCCTCCCGCAAATCAGAGGCGATTGGCGAGGACCCAACTCGTGTCTGGTCCCTCCTTCCATCGCTGTCCGCCCCGAGCTCCTCCTCCGCCCCTGATTTTGTTTTGACCATAATACCCTTCTTAACCACACCATGGTTTGAATAAACCATGGTTATTTTAATTTTTTGACGGTCAATCTAACGGAAGGGAACAACTGATGACGGAGCAAGAAGTGAGGGGCACAACTGATATTACCAAAAAGATAGGGGCATAACTGATATTGCGATATCTCGAAGGGGCACAAGTGATAAAAACCCTTTTCTATATTCTCTATTAATTTTATAATTTTATATTTTCATAATTTTGTAAATATTTTTTATAATATATATACATATTTAAACTAGAATAACATGATAAATAAGACATTACAATAAAATATGAATATCAAATACATAGATGAAATACTTATACTCATACCTATATATATATATTTAATATACATATTTATTTAAGTGTAAATATTACATTAGAAAAATATAATAATAATATATTTAAGTGTATAAAAATAAGTTGTATATATATAATTTAATAAAATTAAATAATAAAATTAAAATGCAAAATAAAAATAAAATACACAAAACATAAGCAAATATACCTATAAACAAAACCCTAAAAACTAACTTATAATTAAATACCTGAAAAAATAAATAAAATTCATTACAAAATACTTTAGAAAATAATAAACATTTTTTTTATTTTATAACTTAAAATTAATAAACTCATTTATTAATTATTATAGATTTTACAATAACTTTTTAGGCTGGTTTTTCATGGTTGGTTAACGTGGACCAACCAGGTGGCTTGGAGAGTTGACTTTGGTCAACTCTCTGACCTGCCTCCCTAGCCCTTGTCAGAACGACTCTTGGCCATTTTCTCGATTTTATCCTTGCTGATTCCTTCACTTATTTAGATCGAATCCTCGACGACTTTTTCTCCTGGATGAACACTCCATCACACGGGCGTGCTTCCTCGAGGAGTGAATCTCCGCATCGACCATTTCACCTTGATTCTTTAGCTATTCCAGCCATCCTATACATATACCCTCATCGATCCCTCCACCACTTTTTGAATCTCCTCTGACCGTTTTGGCTTCTCCTTCATCGAGCTCTGGATCGAGGGTCGTGACAGGACCCTCTCCACCTCATTTGCGGCGAGGTCAGGCGGTGTTAAGGGCCGGTTCCACCATTTCCGATGGCTTGCCGCCGTCGAGGTTCCCCATCTCCTGGCCTTGTGTTAGTTGAGGTAATTTCTTTCTTGTTTTTAGCTTAGTTTTAGTCATAATTTCATTCTATACATTTATTATAGCAGGTAATCGTTTAATTTAGTGTAGCCAAGCCCTTTCGTAGTTCGTCGGAGCTGAGCTCCAGCGAACACCCCACCTATTCCTGACCATTCTATGACTCACACTCCACCCCCAACAGATTCCCCATCACCTTCTCTGCCTCCAGACGCACCCCATTCACTTGGTACCTTCTGGATCGAGCCACCGGATCTTCCCTTCTGACGTTCCGTCGGAGATACACGTTGCGACCCACCAGCCACCATTTTGCCCTTTGATTGGTCGAGGCATTTTGCCCTCAATCACTTCATCTCCTTGTGCAGGACTAGAGACCAAAAGGACCAGTTGGAGCTCTTTTGACTCTCGTTAGAGGTATCTGGAGCCGCGTGGCTTCTTCGACCTTGCGGGCAAGCTTCAGTGATCATCAAGCCTTTTTGTGTCATCCAGCCACCAGAGAACATCTCCAGGAAGCTTTTTAACCTGTTCGTGGAGCAACAGGCGGTTGAAAACTTGTCCCATAACTGATCAAAGCTCGAAGGAACTAAGTTTCTTCCCTATTCTTCCAAGCAACCACAGAGCCGTCCGATTGCCTTCATTTCTTCCCACGCTCCAACCTTCGTCCGATCAAGTCGTGTCTCCATCGTTGGATAATCGGTAATGATCTAATCTCAGCCTCTGATCATTGGAGCGTCATCGTGAAGCCCAGGGGCGCCACGTGTTTAAGTGGATCAATCACACCCGTTCACTCCCACAAAGCGTTGGGTATTTTGCATCTTCAATCCACATATTTTTGTATTTTAATATTTAGTTTATAAACTTACCTTTGTCGTTTAGATATTTCTGTAAAATTTGCAAAATGACCCCCGAATCTTTCATATTTATATGTCTATCCTTACCAACGAGGGTCACATATCCATATTCGTGAGCTTGGCTATTTTGCGGGAAAGCCCTTGTGTTTCTTGTTGTTTGTATTTGATCAATAAACTATCTATGCAATTATATATTTTGTGGACATTTTGCAACAAGGCTCGTGAATTTAGTTTTAATTACATATATGCCCTTGCCAGCATTTGAATTTTTGTGGGTTTTCTCTTTTTATTAAAATTAGCAAACATGCTCCTAAAAATCTCAAAAAATAGAGTAAATGTATGTTAGTGTGTAAATTCATGATACCATTTTGGATTTTAATTTTAGGTATTTTATTTATTTTATAAAAATGGAAAATAACATAAATATTCTTATTTGACTTAGAAAATTCTAAAAAATAAGCTCGTTCTAAAAAATTCCCAAAAATATAAATTTTATTTATTTAAGTATTTTTAGCCTTCATACCAAAAATCACTTAAAATTGAAAAAGAAAACTCTTAAAAATTGAAAACCCCAAAAATCCTTTGTAAAAATCTATAAAAATCCTAAAAATTATAAAAATATAATTTTCTATTTTATAATTTTATTTATACTATTTTTTATATTAAAATTGATTTGAAGAATTTTGGACTTAAGTTGTTAATTTTAACCTTCATTTTAATTTCATCTATTTATTAAATTACTTATTTGGGATATTGTTTACTTTAAAAATTTATAAAAATTAGACAAATTTATTAAAAATCACAAAATAGTAGAAAAATATTTAAAAACCAAAAAGTTATTATTTTTTGAAATTTTATTATTTTTAGTTGTATATATTTACTTTACTCTATATTGTATATATAGTCTATTATATTCTACATTACTTATTTGAAAAAAGAATATAAAAATATATAAAAAAAGAAAATATAAAATCATAAAATTAAAAACAAAATATAAATATAAAAAAAATAAAATAAAAAAATATAAAATAAAAAAACCCACATAAAAACGACACGAAGCTCACATAGTCATTTTTGCACATTGATTTGCCTGATCTATCCATTTTGTTCCCTGTGTTCGATCTCTACACATACTTGCACCTATACACATCTTTGTTGTAGAGTTATAATACATTTTAGCTCCACACTTTTATTTCATTGCTTGATCATTAATTATGGGTTAATTGTTGATTGACCCGGATTTCGTGAGCGGTCGCTTCAGCGACATTGCAGTTCTTGCCTTGTGTAGTCTACTTTAGACCATCTCAAAATACGTGTTATCAGAGGGATTTACGTAAACTCGACCCTCTATACTGAACTGCAAATCATTAAATAATGAATAAAAATAAAATGGTGAAATATCACCAAGTCAATAACTTTGCTTTCAAATTGTAGGAAAAATGTCGGAGAGTAACAACTCCAAAGATTACTGTCTTCGAACTTTGATGCAGTAACTGCTGACATTCTTTACTCCCTCCCTCTCTCTCTTAGATTTCTTTCTTGTGCTATGTGATGATCATCACTCTAAAAGTCATTAATTAAGCTCTAATCCCTAAAAATCAGGGATATTTCTTCATTTATTCTGCATAATTAGCATTCATGCATGTTTTGATAAGAATTGCATTTATCACTTATTTTTGCACAAAATAAGAAGCCAAAAATCATAGTCCAAATTGACCTGTAAATAACCTAACTTCCCTGATTTTAACTAATTCATGCTAACTCCAATTGACCCAAAACCACCTCCACTGTGTACATATCACTAATAAGAATAACTAAAAAATACAAAAAAATCACTAACCTAAATAAGTGGACCAAAAACCCAAACCCTAGTTGTAGGATTTCTGGACTAAAACCTTCATATCTTCCCCATCCACTGTCCGATTTGATCCTACTCACTTTTGAACTAATGTACATTCAATTACCTTCAAAATAAGACCAAGTTCAAGTGAATCGGAATTCATATGTGAAAGTTGGGTTTTGGGCCTCTTTTGTGCATTTTGTATTTTAGCGGTTTTTGACCTATTATTTTATGTACATAATTAACCTATTTTATTTTAATTCTTTTTCATTCGTCTTATTTGATGAAAGTTTTATTAAAATGCGAAAAAATCCAAATCCAAACTGAGCTTGAAATCAAAGAAACTAACTAAGTCTGAGTTTTCACCAACAGTTTGTACAAAAATTGTCTTTTTCGTGTTTTATTGTATTTCTTATTTTTATGACTTACTAAAAATCCAAAAAAGTAGATTAATTTGTAAATATTTATCTTTGATTTTATCATATTTTTTTTCAGATTTTTATCTGGAAACAAATGATAAAAAATTATAAAACCCAAAAATCAAGGTATTCTACACATAGGATACCCCAAAAATATCACTTTGCACAAATGATCGATTTTGATTTTGGTGTGTTCAGAAAAGTTGTAGATCTCATAGAGAAGAGCAATTTTTGTGAAGAAACTTTTTCTTGCCAAGGTAATTTACTATTTTTTACGTATTTATTAATCTATTTATTTTCTGATTTTTGTGGGGCTGACACGTGGCAGCTCCTGGAACCGCCACATGTCACCCATTTTTGGGCTTTGTATATTTCGTTTTCATAAAAAAATGAAAAATCATCGCACGTGCCCTGCACGTGCTTCAACCAGCCCCCAAAGAAGCGACATGTGGTGCCCATCTGACCGTCCGATCTCGGCCGATCGGATAGCCGCTGCACCTTCTTCTTCCCTAATCTTCTCCGCCCACGATCTTGCAAATTCACCGCCGCCCGTGAATCCCGTGCCTCACCACGACCTTCGTCAAGCTACGCCCCGATCTCCTCCATGTCCGAATCCCCTTCTTATCCCATCATATGATTCCTTCCATTATTGACCACCGCCGCCGTCAATCACCGATTCGGCCTCCATCAAATCCCGTCACCCCCCCATTTCCATAGCCGGCCTCCCATTCTCAGCCTATAAAAAAATCCCGCCTGATTCTCCTCCTCGTCCACTGTTCAAATCCAGAGGCTCCCTTCTCCGGTGGTGACAGCCTGGCGTACTCTTCCTACGGCGAGATCCGAGGGCGTCGACCCTCGTTGCAGCCCCCCTCCTTCGAGCGACTGCTTTGCTCCGGCGTCGTGTCGTAGAGCCCATCTTCCAAGGTATACCCTCCGACCACCTCTTTTACTCTACTTCTCCACCTATCTTTCTCCGTCGCCCCGTTCATTCTTTCATCTACACCGACATCGGAGCTCCGCTCCACCTTCATTCTCTGCTCCTCCACCATCATCAACTCCATCGTTCATCGACCGTCCCCTTGTCCCGGCCTCGCCACCTCCATCGTTCTCCATCGCACCACAACTCCAGCACATCTCCTCCGACTCCGACCTTCTGAGGCTCGAACACCGACGACTGCTTTCCAGCCACTCCCCGCAGTACCTTACACCCTCGACGACCGCCAGTCGTGTGTCGGCCAACCACCACTCCACCATTCTTCTTCGACAACCAAAGCTGCTCCACCAGCCTTGCTTCATCCAGCAGCTTGGCCCCCTCCGCCTTGGTCGAGCCTCCTCCGACGACTACAACACATCACAACCTCGAGGTCACCGTCGTCACAAGTTCCCACCACCGTGCCATCGGACTCAAGAGTCCGAGACCCTCCCCACGTGAGGCACACGTACAGAGAGGGGACGTCATCCATCCCCCCGGGTCATGTGCTCCGCACGTGTTGGAAAATTTTAGAAAAGCCCCCGACGTTTCTCGTGTTTGTAGAAAAGCCCAGCCACCCAAGGGTCACGTGCCTGGTACGTGACCTTGTGGGCAAATTTCAGAATCACCCCCAGAACTATCGATATTTACATTTCAGTCCCTCCTCTGTAGTTTCATATTTATTTAATATTGCATAAATACCCATGTATACCCTCGTTATTTCGAACCTCTATATTTCATTATTTTATTTATAAAAAATAGGCATTTTGTTCTACAACTTATTCTCTACATCTTGGCATATGTTTGACATTCTTGTGATCGATGATTAATTAATAATTAATTATTTTGTAGAAAATTACATATTTTGCCCATTCTGTGCTTGAAAATTCATAACTAATTAATCATTACTCTGAAAATTGCTGAAAAATCATTAATTGTAGAATTATTTGTGTTTAACATTGCGCCAAAAAGGAATTGCATTCGCATGCATTGTTTGCCCTCTAAAAATTATTTTGCCTATTTCAATCTTTGAATTTTAATAGGTATTAGATCTCATATTTTCGAGGTTTAGAATTTTTCTAAGATCGATCACCTAGTGATAGATCTGGGATAATTTGATCTCTTGAAAATAAATAGGTTTAATATTTATTATAACTAAATATTGGAATTCACATCATTTGCATTCAAAAATTTATAAAAAATTATCTTGCATAAAAAAATTCCAAAAAAATTACAACGAACTCATTTCATAATAATTGTCACCTTGGCAAAGTTTCATATTTTTCGGACATTGTTTGATTGATATTCATTTTTGAGTCTCTAAAATTGGCCTAATTCGCATTTTGCATCTCAAATTGCATTAAAAATTAAAAAAAAAAGACCGCCTCGAAAACCGTACATAAACTTCGATAGACAAAATTTTAGGTTATTCCTTTGCCTCCTTGAGTTCGACCTTGGGACTTACCCAAGTAAAATAAACATTAAACCACACAACTAAAAATCGATTAAATAATTGTGGTTATTTCTTGACCGGTTCTAGTTGCCCGCCTAGAAAGAAAATGACACTTTTTTTAATGCACGAAAATTCACGACTTTTAACTTAGGGTGATTAAGGACTCGTCCAGATGGTGTCGCTGCCGGGGAGGCAAACGGCTTAGTTTTTTGTCTATTTTTTTGGTTTTCTTTATTCAGGTAGTCTGACCCCCGAATCTTCACTGTATAAATTCCATTTTTTTCTTGCATTCATTTTTATTTTATTTTCAGCATTTATTTTCTTGTTTTATTTTTTGATTTATTTTTTGTCTCTTTCTTACACCCCTCTCTCTTATTTTTCTTGCGAGGTACCCGGCGTACGTGGAGCGGTTTTTGGAAACCGAAACATCTTTACCAACTTCCAAAAAGCCGCATTAAAAACTAAGATCGAGTCAAGTCGTGAGAGAGCATAGAGTCTAGGATTTTATTTTCTGCAATTTTATTTCCTGTAATTAATTGCTCATTTCTAGCGGTGTCCGTTTGGACTCTCGCATGTGTAAAAGACCTCAAACTTTTTCTGTGGTGTGTCGTGGCCTGTTTTACTCTCCGGTGAGGGTGGGGCCCGGCTTGAGTGTCGCTTAGGATAGACCTGCACATACGGCTATTAGTGTTTTTAAATTTTTGATTGTGCCCGTAGAACCTAGGACTACCCTTTACTTTAATTGAGATGCACATTAGATAGTTCAACTTAGTTAAATTCAAATCAATTCTTCCCAGCTAATCGAACTTTCTGCTAGGCGTGATTTTTATTGGCTTGCATTCATTTAGACTAAATATTCAATTGTTGTACTGCATCCCACATGGAGATTGCGAGGAATCACTATAAGTCTTCTAACTGAGCATACATCATCGTTTTTCACGTACATCGGCTTTTCCTGAATTTCCCCACCTGCTTTGTCACATAATATTAAAAGGAAATTAGGACTGGACGGTAGACGTGTATTTGTGCTCACTTAAATTTTTCAGTGATCGCCTAATTAAAATTAGGACTGCTAAATATAGCCGACTTTAATTAACCTATAGAATCGAGAAATATTTGCGGGAGAGCAACCCCGACCTTGGATTCTTTTATTTGTCTAAATGAGTGAAAGACGACACTTAACGATAGAGCCCGAATCCGGATTTTCATATTGACTACTGATTCTATAAAAATGATTAGCTACTTCTCATTGAGGATCTATGGGTAGCCGGTAAACAATCCGTATTTCCTTAGCAAAGTGGGTAGTTTAAAGGACATTACATAAAGCTCTGTCCTTAAGTAACAGGGGTAGTCATTTTACGGTCCGTACTTACACCCATACTGGTTGAAAGTAGATGCAACTAGTCGTAGGAATTCGAGACAGTATTTAAGAAAATCTTCGGCACCTAACATCTCGCTAATTATTTTTCAAGATTATCTTATCACCAACTAAAATTGAAAAGATAATTGCTGAACTCTTGCGGCTTCATTGTGTGAGTTGGTGAACCTGAAGTTTTATTTTTTTTTGATTTGTGTGCGTGAACCGATTTCGAAGATCAAAAACCACACACTTGTGCCATCACTCTCCTTTTGAAACAGATCCATTATGTCAATCAATAAACTTCCTTTGAAAATTATGGAACTTTTGTCCATGTACCCTCCAGATCCATATCATGAAAATAAATTCGTCTCAGACAATCCTAAATCATCATTCATTATGTCAAAAATAACGGAGCATTTGTCCAAGAATCCATCAGATCTATACTATGAAAATGAATTTATCTTGGCCAGGCCCAAATCTTATGAACTCTCTTCTTTCAATAATCCTCCAACATTTGACGGAGATTTTCACTCTTGGATGAATCCGGTCTCCTCATTAAAATCCAAACCACTCTACTTGAATCACCCGATCAAAGTCACCACAACATCATATTCTCCCGCTCCACCACTTGTGACCGCACTACCATCTTGGGATGACCCGATTTATGCCAAATTTCTTTCTGCAACCCAAGAAACATTTGAAGAGAAAAACATCGAGACATGTGATTGGCCGAGAGACCAAATCCAACCACCTTCTTTCTTTCCTCACAATCTTGTTGGGACAGGTCCATAATTCATGGAAATGCATTCATACTGGACCATAGGGAATAATATGATGGCTCAATCAAACCACAAGGAGAGTCCCGCACTTAATGATCATCAGCATTGGATTGACCGTGACGATCAAATCCCTATTGACCAACCTGAGTACCACTCCTTTGATCAACCTATACATACAAAGGACCAGACAAATAATATTGACACATATGAACCCTGTATGACTCCATTATTTGATGATAAGATCAATCATAACCATGGAAGTAGACTCTACTCAAACCAGCATTATATGCCTGAGTCGCGGCATGCTGAGTATGAAACCTACAAATTTCCAAAAAATCCTTCCACTGAGCAGCCTCCTTCCATAGTTTTTGAGGAGAAATATTCAGAAAATAACGATCATATATTGGATATTACAAGAGACTCTCCTCTCAGCTCATACAGGAAAATGGAAGATGAAATGACTGGATCTCGAATACAAGACCATACACCAACTGCTCCCATGATTGATCATGAAAAGATTTTTGAAAATGACATTTCAAGGATAAATAATAGGTATGAATTAATAGAGGAGAAATTTAGAAAGCTCATCGACCGAATAATTTTATTCTAACTCGAATATAAAAATGGATTATGAAAAGATTGAATCTCCTGTTGAAAATTTTGAAGATATTCAGAAACCTAGAAAATATGTTCACCCTAGGGATAACTCTGATAGTGACCCTTCTGCATATTACTCCCCTAAGGATGGCTCCGATTCTGACCCTGACTCTTATCCCTCATCATCTACGGAACACACCACATCACCACACCACACATAAAATATCAAAAAATTGAAATATTCAAAAATACTTAAAAAATCGAAAATCCAGAAAAATTCATAAAAATTGAGACCGAAGAAGATCTAAAGAATTTGGATCTTGCTTCACGGAAAGCACTGGAGAAAAGACTGTTTTTTGAACTTCCCTTTATAGAAGCCATTAAATACATCCCCAACCTTAAAGGATTTGTAATGGAAAAATTCACGATGAAAAAGTCGGGCAGGATAACAACAAAGACTGAAAGACATATCTTGTCAATGACCACCTCCTTGGTGTTGAGGAGAAAAACCAAGAGCCGCATAGTGAAGCAGTTGCCCAGATTTGACTGTGGAATAAAAAATATGATATTTACCCATGCTCGAATTGATGAAGACTCACCAATTAATATGTTCCCTACTTTTGTATTTAACGAGCTCAAACTCGGACCTATCTGGAAGATACAAGAGATCGTCCAATTGGTTGACCGATCGATAATGCGGATGAGAGGAACAATTTCAGTCATTGTTACATTTCAAGGTGCTCCACTCAAAGTAGACTTCACGATAATTGATATTGAGCATCAAGGAGAATTCACCCAGTCTTCAATTATTCTCGGAAAGCCATTCTTGGCATTGACTAAGGCAATTATTGAGTGTGAGACTCGGGAAATCAATTTTACAGCATTGGGAGCACTTCGATCTCAACAAGTCCTTGAGAAAACACGATATTCTGAGGCAACCCACGAAGTCCTTGACAAGCGTAACAATCAAGCGGTAGAAGAGCCCTACCCCGCTGCTACACCTGAGATAGCGGTTGTTGATGAGACTATTGGTTTAGAGACTCTCCCTCATGTTCCATTCCCTGCCGTTCTCACCATAGAAAGGTGTTTCTTATATGATCCTGAGACTTATGCATGGGCACACCCTGAGTCAACCTACTTTTACTACCTTGACCAAATTATTCCTACTCAAGAGTGCACCAACATTAAGAAGACTAAGAACAAACATGTAGGACGAACACCAACCAAGGAGAAAATTTTCAATGGTTATTCATCTCGATACTCAAGTGGACCATCACCTTCACTAAACAAAAGGACTACTCCTACATATAAAAAGAAAGTCACCTTTGACCTCCCAGAAGAGGAATCGTCTGATGGTTTCTCATCAGGTCCGGAAAAGGTAATCTACATGAGTGAGGTCTGTTCGGTAGTTCTTAAATCATATCTTCGAAAGGATCCAAACTTGATTCCCATTGGATGACTCCCGTTCCTCACTATTATTCATAAAAAACCGATTCTCCTGTCCGAGGATAAATCGCTTGATCCCAAGAAGGAACGAATTCTGAGAAAATAACTGAAGAAACTAAAAGATAAGAATATCTGGAGTGCTTCCACTTTCAAATACTATTCCTCTGAGGACAACTCCGATGACGGTTATCTTTCATCTGACTCATACACATCATCTACTATCCAGAATGATTTCTCTGAGGATAACACTGATAATAGTTGGGAATCATATGCTTCATCTCCTTCTTATCATTATGATCTCCCACCACATGCTCACAAAAAGATCGACCGAAAATCACCTTAATCATCGGCTACCCACCCTCCCTCCTGACCACATCGGTCTCCTTGTACATCTTCTTCCTCTACTTAGGCCAAGGCCTAAGTATAGGGGTGTACCGATACCATTTGTATATAGCATTTCCCTCATCAAACTCATTCTCGCGATTGTCTCATTTCCACCTTTCTTCTATACTTAGGCTGACCAGAGCCTAAGTATAGGGGGAGCCGATGCCCATCTGTACATACTCTTCTCATTCGCATATCCCAACCGCCTCATTTTCACTCTTCTTATATACTTAGATTGTTCACAATCTAAGTATAGGGGGGTGGATCGATCTATCTTGTTCTTTTCTTTTTCTTTCACTCTCTTACGCTTAGTCTGAGCTATGTCTTCTTTACGCTTCTTGTGCTCTGAAGATAGAACACTCGCTAAGTATAGGGGGTGTGTATATATACCGTGTATATATTTTACCCATATCTCGTACTTTCGCGTAAGTCTATATGTATTTACGGGGTGGGTAACTAACTTAAAAAAAACAACAAAAATAAAAGAAAAAAGAAAAAAGAGTTTTGCTACTAATACTGACTGTGTCCAACCCAAAATTTTTGAAAAAAAAGCTTATTCATTTTTGCATTAAAAAATTCACAAAAAAAGAAAAGAAGAAAAAAATCCCTTGCATAAAAAATAAAAAAATTGTGTATGCATTTCACACACCTGTACTTCATCCAGCATTACATTCATTTGCATCTAAGAAATGTCTTTGGGTTCTGAACCAAGTTATGAGTAGAAACTGAGAGTGATCTCGACTTGACCTTAATCTACCTAATTTTCAGAGGAACTTCAATGAGAAATAGGATTTTAGAAGCTTCAGGTCTATGACTTAATTCTTCGAGTTCCACATGACAATGTGCATCGTTTGACTCTTAGTGTCTATCCTGGTCTCTTCATTCTGGGTACAACTCTGGAATAGGGAATTAATTTGTACTCTCACACTATGCACTTAGCTCAACTCAGATGGGGTGTTGGAAGACTATGTGAGTTTCTTTTCTAGTAGCGTAGACATCTAAAGATCAGAGTACGGGTTAAAAAAAGCTCCGGAAAAGGGATGGACGGCTGGGCACAATTTTTTCTAAGACCCTAAAACATGTATAGGAAAAAGATTCTATATCCGTAGGGGCACGACAAGATCCAAGCAGAGCTACCAAAAATACAAATACAAAGAAGCCCCTATCAAATAAACATTCGACCAAAAAGGTACAAACTTCAAGAAAACCTGCAAATCTTAGTGGAGACTTGGCTACACTGGCCATCTTCACAAGGATAGGTGACTACACTGGCCACCCTCCAGTTCTTTTCTCCTTCTTCTAACTTCTTCCCCATTTCGATTGTGAACACAACACGACAAACCTTAGAAGGAAATACCTAACTCCCCGAGGACGAGTTACTGGAGAGGAGGTTTGCATAGTAGTCCGGCATTCAGGATGGGAAGAGCTAAAACCTTTCACACACATGAGTCGATTGTTTAATGTTCGTAGAGTATGCTTTGGGAGGAGGATCGATTTAAGATGACTTCTGAGCCGAAACTGTGATAATGATGTGTAGAACTTGAAGGCTGTTGATTTTAAAATTCTAAGTCTCACAGAAGTTCTACCAAACTAATAATCCAAAGGTCGAGTCTAGTTTCATTTTCACCTTCAGCTCATGGTCTTGGTATGGAACCCAATTTCATTTCACCTCATGGCATTTCTTTTGATGCTCAGGGATGAGTACAGTTTAAGTAAAAGGGGATGATGAATCTCATATTCATCACTCTAAAAGTCATTAATTAAGCTCTAATCCCTAAAAATCACTGGCATTTCTTCATTTATTCTGCATAATTAGTATTCATGCATGTTTTGATAAGAAATGCATTTAATCACTTATTTTTGCACAAAATAAGAAGCCAAAAATCATAGTCCAAATTGACATGTAAATAACCTAACTTCCCAGATTTTTAACTAATTCATGCTAACTCCAATTGACCCAAAACCACTCTACTGTGTACATATCACTAATAAGAATAAAAAAATACAAAAAAATCACTAACCTAAATAAGTGGACCAAAAACCCAAACCCTAGTTCTAGGATTTCCGGACTAAAACCTTCATATCTTCCCCATCCAGTATCCAATTTTATCCTACTCACTTTTGAACTAATGTACATTCAATTATCTTCAAAACAAGACCAAGTTCAAGTGAATCGGAATTCATATGTGAAAGTTGGGTTTTGGGCCTCTTTTTTAACCTATTATTTTATTTACATAATTAACCCATTTTATTTTAATTCTTTTTCATTTATCTTATTTGATGAAAGATTTATTAAAATGCATAAAAATCCAAATCCAAACTGAGCTTGAAATCAAAGAAACTATCTGAATCCGAGTCTTCACTAACAGTTTGTACAAAAATTGTATTTTTTGTGTTTTATTGTATTTCTTCTTTTTCCGACTTAATAAAAATTCAAAAAATTAGATTAATGTGTAAATATTTATCTTTGATTTTATCATATTTTTTTTCGGATTTTTATCTGGTTTAAAAATGACAAAAAAATTATAAAACCCAAAATCAATGTATTCTATGCACATGGGATACCCCAAAAATATCACTTTGCACAAATGATCGATTTTGGTTTTTGTGTCTTCATAAAAGTTGTATGTCTCATCGAGACGAGCAATTTTTGTGAAGAAGCATTTTCAATCCAAGGTCATTTACTATTTTTTACGTATTTTTTAAGGTATTTATTTTCTGATTTTTGTGGGGCTGACACGTGGTAGCTCATGGAGCAGCCATGTGTCATCCATTTTTGGGCTTTGTATATTTCGTTTTTATGAAAAAATTAAAAATCATCGCACGTGCGGAACACGTGCCTCCCAAGCACGTGCCCTCAAGTGCTTTGACCAACCCCCACAGAAGCGCCACGTGGCGCCCATCTGGCCGTCTGATCTCGTCCTATCAGACGACCGCTACACCTTCTTCTTCCCCAATCTTCTCCGCCCGCGATCTTGCAAATCCACCGTCGCTCGTGAATCTCGCGCCTCGCCGCAATCTTCCTCAAGCCACGCCCCGATCTCCTCCATGTCCGAATCCCCTTCGTATCTCATCATCTGATTCCTTCCATTCTCGACCACCGCCGCCATCAATCACCGATTCTACCTCCATCAAATCTCATCACCCCCCATTTCCATAGCCGGCCTCCCGTCCTCAGCCTATAAAAGAAACATCGTCGTGCTGGTCCTCCTCATCTGTCGTTCAAATCTAGAGGCTGCCTTCTCTGGTGTTGACAGCCCAACGTGCTCCTACTCCAGCGAGATCCGAGGGCGTCGACCCTTGTTGAAGCCCCCATCCTTTGAGCGGCTTCTTTGCTCCGACGTTGTGCTGTAGAACCCATCTTCCCAGGTATACCCTCTGACCACTTCTTTTACTGCCACTGCCGCACCATCGGGCTCAAGAGTCCGAGACCCTCCCCACATGAGGCACACATAAGGAGAGGGGACGTCATCCAGGAGCACGTGACCGCTGGAAAATTTCAGAAGAGCCCCCGACGTTTCTCGTATTTGCAGAAGAGCCCAGCCACCCAAGGGTCACGTGCCTAACATGTCACCTTGTGGACAAATTGTAGAATCACCCCCAGAACTATTGGTATTTACATTTCAGGCCCTCCTCTGCAATTTCATATTTACTTAATATTGCATAAATACCATTAATTCCCTCGTTGTTTCGAACCTCTGCATTGCATTATTTTATTTATCAAAAATAGGCATTTTGTTCCACAACTTATTCTCTACATCTTGGCATATGTTTGATATTTTTGTAATCAATGGTTAATTAATAATTAATTATTTTGTGGAAAATTACATATTTTACCCATTCTGTGCTTGAAAATTCATAACTAATTAACCATTGTTCTGAAAATTGCTGAAAAATCAATAATTGTAGAATTAGTTCTATTTAACATTGTGCCCAAAAATAATTGCATTTGCATGCATTGTTAGCCCTTAAAAATCATTTTGCTTATTTTGGCATTTGATTTTTCATAGGTATTAAATCTCATATTTTTGAGGTTTAGGATTTTTCTAAGATCGATCACGTAGTGATAGATCTTGGATAATTTTATCTCTTAAAAATAAATAGGTTTAACATTTATTATAATTAAATATTGAAATTCACATCATTTACATTGGAAAATTCATAAAAAATTTATCTTGCATCCAAAAATACCAAAAAAATTACAGTACACTCATTTCATCATAATTGTCATCTTAGCCAAGTTTCATATTTTTCGGACATCGTTTGATTGATATTCATATTTGAGTCCGTAAATTGGTCGAATTCGCATTTTGCATCTCAAATTGCATTAAAAATTACAAAAAAAGACCGCCTCGAAAATCGTGCATAAACTTTGATAGACCAAATTCCAGGTTGTTCCTTTGCCTCCTTGAGTTCGACCTTGAGACTTGCCCAAGTAAAATAAACATTAAACCACGTGATTAAAAATTGATTAAATAATTGTGGTTATTTATTGACTGATTCTGATTGTCTGCCTACAAGGAAAACAACACTTTTTTTAAGCGTACGATAATTCACGACATTTAACTTAGTGTGATTAAGGACTCGTCACTATGAGAGCTTGAGAAAACTTACATTGACATGCATCCCTCCTCTTTACTTATAATCAATTGAGAGTATCCATCAACATGTTCTAATTAATCATTCAAGATATAATGAGGGAATCATAATTTCATTAATTAATCTCTAACTTAATTATTACAAATCAAATATTTTTCAACCAAATCTCCATTAAGGGCATGATGGATCTAAATTGGGATAAGTTCTTATATGGAAGGAGCCTATACAATAATTCTCCCATGTCACTAACGTTATGTGAACTACTCTGAACCTGTAATATAGCATTATCTTCAAATTTACCAAGTGGTAAAGACTTTTTCATCATATCAACACAATTATCATGTATGTGGATCGTATAAAAATACAAATTGCTTCATTTTTAATACATCATGTATCTAACGATATCTGACATCGATGTATTTTGACCTTGCATGAAAAATAGAGTTTGTGTCAAGGTGAATAACACTTTACATATCACAAAAAATGGATATACTTATCTTGGAAAAATTAAGTTCTATCATGAACTTTGTTAATAAGAGTTCTCTACTTGCTTCTGTAGTAGCTATTAGTTTTGCTTATGTAGTAGACAATATCACACAGTTATGCAACCTTGATTGCCATCAAATAACATTATCTGCACGCCATCAATTAGTTAAATAGGAATCTTCAACCATAAATATCACTGCTATATGAGATTTGTGTAGCTCTGAAAATTGCCTTCTCTATTCTAAAACAATACATGTGTTACTAGTACCACTAAGATATCTCAAGTTCTCATTAAACTGCATTCCAATTCTCATTTTTTAGATTTGAGATAACCGACTGAATAGTCCAAGAATTGTGTCAACATATAATGACTCAGCTCCACATCTTTTTCTTCTTATGTCGTCAGACTGTGTTTGGTGCTTAACTTAGTGTGCTTTAAGAGAGAACTCACATACTTGACCTTATCCATTCTAAATCTCTGCAGTTCTTTCTGAGTGTACTTCTCTTGAGATAATCGAAGTCTCTTGGATTTTGTGTCACCATTAATCATCACTAAAATTTGATTTGCAGATCACATACCCTTCATAGAAAAGGGCTTGCTCAATTCCTCCTTAAAACTTGATATTCTCAATGTATTTGTACTATAATTGAGCATGTCGGTAAAATAATGAAATCATCAGCTGGAAATTTTGTTGATGAATATAAAGTGATTTTAAGCAATCTTTATGTAAACATGCTCTCCCATAGAAGACTAAGTTTTACATTATTTTATAGAAGCATGCACTTGTCCATAATGGGTTTCCTCAATATGCAGATATGATCTTCTTTTTCTTTAATCATGAATCCTTCATGTTAGGATTTATAGTTGAGAAGATGAACCACACCGAGGTTTTGGGGTGAATATTTAAGGGGTCTCAAATGACCAGGGTAGTGAAATTAAGCGTAGGGCTAGGGATAGGGTACAAAGACTGTCAATCCATGGTTGGATGGGGTGTAGAGAGGGTAAGCGAAGAATGGGAACTCGGGAGGAAAATGGGATCAGAGCCTTACGTAGAGGTGTCTGATTGGAAGCCCATGGTGGAAAATGATGGCATGCTTGCACCTTATTGTCTCAAAATTCAAATGCCTTGTAAAATTAGAAATAATAGTAGGTGGCCTCAAATAGAAAAAGTCGAAACATAAAAGTTGCTTCAAATTTTGAGAACTCCATTTTTATTTTGGAATTTTTTAAAATAGGGTTCATTTTAAATATAAGAATTTAAAATATTTATTATAGGTATTTTATATGTATAGTTGTACATAGGTCCTCAGAATCCATCTTTTACATATGGATCATGATCAACCCCAAATTATTTTTAAGATCTATAACATTTTTATTGTTTAACTTTAGTGTCAGTTTGAAGTTCATATGTATGAGATATAAAATTTAGAATGCAAACATATTGGAAATTAGAATTTAGTTCCTATTGGTATTTATGTAGGATAGTGACTTTGTAATATTTTTATATGGAATATTTACACCCATGACCCTGAGTAATTTTGAAATTACTCCATGAACCCTCGATAATCACGAATTACATACAGAACCCTGAATAATGCTTAACCTTTACATGGTATAACCCTATGTCAAGTTCCGTCTTAATTCTCCATTAAGTCTGACGGAAAAAGTTATATGTTGACAAATTTGCCTTTCGAGACACATCATATTTATAACATGATGCCATTCTATGACGTCATTCTAGAGAGAAGGGAGGCTGAAAAAGCTTCCCTCCCTTCCTCCTGCTCACCGCACGTCTCCGCCCGTTCCCACAGCCACCCCTCCATAATCGTTAGGTTTTGCGCACAGAGCACCCCCTGTGCATATCTCCGCATGCAAGCTCTAGCCGAGGCCCCCCCACGCATCACGCGCAAGCTGCCAGCCCCCCCCCCCCCGGGCAACTCGATCGCCTGCAAGCTCCAGCAAGTCCAAGCCCCACCTCTGACCACATGACCACCGCCAATACCGCAAGACCCTCGCCTCCGACCACAAACCCTGACCTCACCACAATCAAAGACCCAACCTCCCCCTGCGCAGAAGCCTCCGCCCGCAAGACCCCCGATCCCGCCGAATTCCTCCTGCTAACCCCACCCCACCTGCAAGAGCCCCCCCGCCTCCGATACAACCCCCGACCTCACCACAATCAAAGCCCCCCCCCCCCCCCCCCCGCACATGCACCCGGAAGCCCATTCCCTCCCCCCGTGCCCCCACACCTATAAGTTTGCCCCCTCCTTTCATCTCGCACCATCTTTGAAGCCTCTTCCCCCTGCACCTGCAAGCTCGCCCCCTCCCCCGTGTCCCCACACCTGCAAGCCTGCACCCCTGCCCCCGCGCCCACACCTGCGAGCCCGCCCCTCCCCTCGTGATGCGCCATCTTCGAAGCATCCTCGCCCCCTCTCACCACGCCCCCGCACCTGCAAGCCTGCACCCCTCCCCCCTGCACCCCCACACCAGCGAGCCCGCCCCCTTCCCTCGTGCTGCTGCACCTGCAAGCCCGCACCCCTCCCCCCGTGCCCCCGCACCTGCGAGCCTGCACCCCTCCCCCCGCACCTGCGAGCCCCCCCCCCCCACGCTGCCACACCTGCAAGCCTGCCCCTCCCCCCGTCGTCAGCCCCTTCCAGCAAGAGCCCCCCTCCCCAATCATTTCTGGAAGCCCCGCAACCTGCATATTTTTTTCTTTTTTTTCTTGTTAACTTTGATTAAGCCTAGCTGTTAGATCGTGTATCGGTTAGATTAACTCACTCATATGGTTGATTTAATGAAGAAAACTCATGGAAGGTTATGGGTGTAAAATGGAGTATGTATTCAAGGTTTTGGGTGTAATATATGATTATAGATGATTTCTGGGGTAATTACAAAATTACTCAGGGTTATAGGTGTAAATATCCCTTTTTATATTTCAAGACATTTATATAGAAATAATGCAAAAACATACATGTCAATGGGTGTTAACAAAAAAGCCAATATGAATGTTTGTTTGTACATGTTACGTACACGTAATTAATGGTATGCACAATATATGGTTATTTTTACATGTTTTCTTATTTTTTTCCTACTTGTTATTGAATTGACCAAGGCCTAGGACCTCGATCCCTAGGTTAGGGTCATAAATAGACCTTTTAGCCTTATTTATTTTGCTCAATTTTTATCAGCCTACATCTATATGCATGTGTGTGTGCATGCATATGTAACTACAAGAAAAGACGTGATTGGCATGCACATAGTGGCTCACCATGTGCATGCCTATGGCATGCCAAGTACACACTAGGTGTCTGGGTGAGCACATTGCTCGCCTAGCCTGTGTTCGTTGATCGCCTAGTCGCAAGGTCAGGCAAGCGAGCACATGTGATCGTTATGTGCTCGCCTGCACTTTGGGCGAGCACACAATGGTTGGCCAACCCCTCTCCCACACACAAGTGGGCAAGCTCTAACAATGAACTCGACGAGCACATGTGATCATCCAAACTTTAAACCTGTAAAAAGTTATGCAGGTCTGACGGGATTTTGACGCCCCATCAAACCTATAGAACCTGCTTAGAAACTATTGCATGTGCTTATTGGAGTTGAGATTAGTGTCTGTAATTTACCATCTAGCCTACATCTTGTTATACCTATAAAATTACTTTAAATCAAGAATATAGATATAAACTTACAAACTTAACATCAAAATTCTTACAAAACTTCAATAGATGTAAAACAGCATATCTAATAAGTAACATCATATGTATACCACGCATTAATGTTTTAATAGTTCTACATATGTAAAAATATCATACTTAAGAAACTAACATCAAAGTTCTTACAAACTAAAAAACATGTTAAATTCTACAATTACACATCTAGAAATCAGTGAATCATTTCTTCTTTGATATAAATATTTTAGAAATTAAACTTTTTTTGATTTCTTCTTCTCCTTCTCCTTGAACATGACGTACATGTGCGCCTCTTCTTATGGGTCATTCTCCTCCTCATCAAATTCATCTCCTCATACTACGATGCATGCCTTATATTAAGTAATTAATATATAAGATAATTTTGTAAAGTTAAATAATTATTAAACTATTACACGTTAGAAGGAGAATTCTTACATGTAAGCTGTGAAGTCTTCTCGCAGCTTGGTCACCTGTTCCATCATCATTGTCATATGGGACTCCATATGAAGTGATGGTTGCTATGATGGCTGTGTCTGTGAATACAACAAATGGCCATGACCAAAATATGAATGGCAATATTCCTACACATAGTATGGAGGAAGACCACCAAATGTCTGTTTCCTATTGGCCACACCATCCCTCTCCTCCAACACCAATAAAAAATTGATTGTTCAAAATGTAAATATAGTTTAAAAATTGAATAAAATATATTAATGTGTTACCAGAACTGTTCCAACTTGCTTTATCAAACGGGGATTGATTTGTCTCAAGAGTCTTATGAATCTCCATTTTTTCACCTTTATTCTTTCATTTTGGCCTTACATCCCTAGCTAAATACATGTATATAACATTAATTTCTAAAAAATAACACTCAATAATTGACAATGAATATTGCATTAATATAAATATTTAATTACAAAATAAAAGAAAAAGAAAAAGAAAAAGAAATGAAGTGTCAAAGACACTGAATGAACCTAGACCCCGAGACCAGGTCAATATTGACTTGATCGACAATGAATAAAGTAAGAGGAGATAGGGTACACTAAGTGTACATAAAACACCTTAAAACACTAATTCTATTTACCAATAATAGCCTTTTGTGACCTATTTTATTTTCTCATTTTTATACCTCAAATAATAAAATCCCTAACATGAAACTTGTACATAAAAATACAAAGGAAAATACAAAATTAATTTCAAAGAAAATAATATAAAGTGCATCAAGGACATACAGAACAAAAAGCCGCAAACAAAACTTTCCAGACCTGTATCTCTTCCATACAGATTCAAAATTGACCAAACTCATCTTTATTGTTCATAAAAATAAACTATTTAATCAAATGGTTTCATTTAAAATAGTGTTAAGATGCAAAACTTAGCTTTTGGGTCCATATTATACTATATACATGTACATTATATTCAATATATTTATTCTTTATATTTTTAACTTCCTTACATTTTTATATTTGTAAATAAGTTTTTAAACACATTCAAATAATAAACATAAAATAAAAGTAGTAAAAATACATCAAAATAAATAAAGTAATAAAGTATATTGGTAAACTATACCTATGTAATACATATACATATTTATGTAAGTAAATTAATAAAATCAGAAAAATACAATAAAAATTGTAAATGCGTAATTAAATATGTAATAAATATATAAAATATGGCAATAATAAAATATAAAATACAAAATAAAAGTACCCTAAATACATGTATATATATATATCAATGTATATACATGTAAATATTGCACCTAATATTTAGTCTTGTAAAAATAAGTAAAAATGTCTTTAAAATACTTCATAACATAATAAATATTTTTTGTATTTTGATTTAAAAATAATAAAATCATTTGTTAATTTCTATCGATTTAATAAAGTATTTCAACCGTCTTTTTTTTCTGGTTGGTCCACATGGACCAATCAGAACCATTCTTTCGTTGACCCGGCAGGTCAACTGTCCTTGCCCCTGCTTCCTTCCTATAAGAGGTTGCCCCTGCCTCCTTCCTATAAGAGGTCACGAGACCTCTGACTTCTCAACTTTCTTCACCTTCCTCCACTCCATGATTTCCCTCGAGCAACCCACCATCTTGCAGCATGCATCACCCTACTCAACGCCAACCCCGTAAACCTCACCTACCACCTCCATCGTTCACAGCATTGCTCACCCCTTTCCCTAAAAACTTGTTCTATAAATAAACCACCCTTCTTTCTTTTTGAGTTTTGATCCCAATTTCACCTCATAAACCCAATAGAATTCCCTTGTAGAGTGATTGTGGTGACAACACTATGCTCCAGGCGTTATCGGCGTGGATACGAGGCTGAGATCAACGCTCCACCTGACCGGAGATCTTTACCAGTGAAGCTTTTTGATCCTTGAAATTCTATCAGGTTCGAGCCGATTTATTGATATTTCTTCTTGCATTTCCTTCCTGCATTGTAGGGTAGCTTTTAGTTTTAGTCAATAATCCGCATCTTAGCTTAATTTCTTAGATTTAGGTTTGCTGGTGCTTCTGCTCCAACCCCAAATTCCATCGTGATTTGACATGTTCCGACCCACTCCCACACCCATTTTGTTACTTGACATATTCTCCAACATTCGCACACATTTCCCCCTTTGATCCTACAAGGATCAAGGGTCCTCAAAGCTCATCTACCACACTCTTTCAAATCTTCTTCGCTCATCCTTACCACCCTATTGGACACTTCAAGTTTGGGTCGAAAAGAACCCCCTCGAACCCCTCAGTCTTTCTCTATAGTTTCACGCATCTGAGGAGCCATCCAAGGCTCTTTTGGTAAGAAGATACACTTCCCAGATAGTGAGAACTCCAGGTCCCCTTCGATGGGATCTGGAGCCTTTCTCGCACTACTGGGAGGTGGGGATTGGTCGTAGGAATGATTTGGGTCTATTAGAAGTGATAGAGGAGGTCGGAGATGGATAAAATCCAAGATAAAAGCTACTCCTCCCGGCTGTTCTTGAGTGTTCTTGAAGGAGACCCCACAACCATCCGATCAACGAGAGTCTCTAAGTTGTGTCCTAGCCGTCATATCAGGGGCGAAAAGAATTCCATCAAGCGCCACCTGATCACCTTTAGTATCGCCATGTGGAAGCAACCATGTCGTTCGATGGCGCCTCTTTTGGGTAAATAATTAAGTAACCCCACCACTTTTGCATTTAACATTAAATCCTATAAATATTAAGTTAAGATTTAAATTTTGTGTAAAATTTTCAAAGGACCCCCTATAGTCTTGTCTATTTACTATCAGGTCCTCGTGTCTCACATGTTGCGCCACGTGAGACACTATGAATTTTGCACAAATTCCTTACCAGCTTTGCTTATTTACATTTAGTTTATAAAATTGTTAATATAGTTGAAAAACAAGAAAACCAAAGTCACTAAATAATGGTCTGACAAATCAAGCACACTATCCCTGAGGCGACTACTCGAATCCTCTCGTTGTTTCAACAATTAACCCATACAGATAAATAAGCAATTAAGAGCAAGAGTTAAAATTTATTATACCATACTAAAAATGTATAGTAACAAGCAAGTAGGGGTCGAACACAGGAAGAAAAGGAGTAGAGCAGGCAAGGTAAAAAATCAAAGCACAATTTATCTCTCAAACACTTAGCCAAAATGAATTCATTTTTGTGGGTTTTAATTTTTATTAATTTTTATTTTTTTTGTATTTTGATATTTAATTTCCTATTTTCATACTTTCTTTTATATATTATATTTTTTCTTTTCTTTTAAAGATATAATAAGGTTATATATAGGGTATATATACAATATAGACTAATATAGGTACAAATATAACTAAAAATACTCAAAAGTTGGAAAATAAAATATTTTTGTGCTTTAAAATCTTTTTTACTATTTTTGTGAATTTTATGAATTTTTGCTAATTTTTATGTATTTTTAAAGTAAAAGATACCTTAAATAATGATTTAATTAAATAACCAAGATTGAAATGGAAATTAAAAATATCAAATGAAGTTCAAAATTTTCCATGTAAATTGTAATACTTAAATAAGAATATATAGAAAATTTAGAAATAGAAAATATAATTTTTGGGATTTCGGGAATTTTCTAAATTTTTATAAAGTTTTTAGGGTTTTTCAATTTTTAGGAGTTTTCTTTTATAATTTTTAGGGATTTTTGGTCTGAAGTTGTAAAATAACTAAAAAAATTAGAAATACATTTTTTGGTATTTTTCAATTGTTTTTTATATTTTTGATAGTTTCTTTAGTGGACAGTGATAAAACAAGCTATTTTTTATTTTTATAAAATACAAAATGTGTAAAAATGAAATACAAAATTATGACATGAATCAACACTTTAACAGGCACCTATCCTATTTTTTGGATTTTTTAGAGCACAAGTGATATTTTAAATAAGTAGAGACAACAAAATGACACTACAATACTTGTAGAGGTATTTTTCTAGATTAAATAAAGTGTAGGGGCTACAGTACAATTTCTCAAAAAATATTACACGTTAAGTTCAATTTTCAGGGCTAAAAAAATATCAAAACCTGCAAGGGCACACCTGCAAAATGTCCACCTCACGTGGGTGGCCACGTGAGGTGAGCTGGCGTGGACTTAGTTGCAATTACAAAAAGTTTGATGGCTTACGTGGAAATGTTCCAGAATATTTATAACATTACAAAAATATTACAGAACTATATAATAAAATGATAAAAATTACAGGGTTAAATATGCAATTACCCCACTAACGGGCACGATCCAACGACATTCCTCTCTCCACTTGGACACGTGTCATCACAGAAGGAGGAAATGACGGTTCGACTTCGGACAACCACGATTAGATCATTCACGGGAGATCAACAATGGAGGCGTGCGATGATCTTATGGTGATTGTGCGTCTCCAAGAACTGGGGTTCATCCAACGGTAGCGGAGGGGGAACGATGAACGTGGAAGAACACCCGCAGATGTGAGCTTCTCCGGGCATGATACTCCTCCTCCAGCATTCTTCAAGGCATCAAAACAACCCAAAAGATTCATGTGAGGATCCTCTAGTTGTTGGAGGCATCAGAAGGGGCAGAGACACACCTGAGCACCACCACGAGGTCGAGGGAGGGATGGAAGTCCAGATACCTCCGACCGATCGCAAAAATCGCTCTAGAGGGCTTCTTCGCACAAAATACCTATAGGGGAGGTTAAGAGGGTCGGGGGCAAAGTGCCTCGACCTTCCTGTTGTCGGGATGAGGCGGAGATGGGTCGATGCGAGGGGCCTCCAACGAAGGGCGGAGGAGACCCAAATCGTTAGATCTGTGCAAGATCTGAGCAATTGTAGGTGCGTAGGCGTAGGACTGATGAAGGAGAAGAGAATGAAAACGAAAGAATCGATAGAGCATGTCTAAAGTTAGAGGGTTGCTGCGGCAGAGCAAGAGCTCCGGTCAACGATGATTTTGGGATTCAATGAAAATAACGCAAAATCACATGAAACTAAGACCTAAATTATACTAAGATTACTTTAAAGAGTGAAAAGACAATGAAAATAAGAAGCTTAACTGACCAGGTCCGTCGGAGACAAAGCTAGCGACGGAGGAGGTGGCGGAGCTCCTGTATCATCCTCGATTTGATGCCTAACACCTTGCTGAAGGGTCGAGATAATTCCTACTGTAACCAGGAAGGGCACTCAGATCTTAGACTTAGGGTTTGAGGGCAGAAGAGGGATCAAGCGTGAAGTTTGGAAGGAGGTGGGATTTTATGTGGATGGTGGCGAGGGGTTGAATAACCGAGGGAATCCCGCGAATGTCAAAGATATGTATACACAAGGCAAGACTACACTATAACTTTGAGACCACTTACAAGATCCCAATTAGTCAACAATTAACCCACAATTCCAATATAAAGCTATAAAAAATGCTTATAGTGACAAGTGGAGCAAGGTGCCGAACACAGGGAACACACGATGTAACATTATATATTATTTATATATAAATAATATAATTATCTATGTATACACTGAAGGATACGGGAGGATCCTTAAGCGCATCACAGAAGCATGATGATTGTATCATATACGATCAAGAGCGACTAGTCATACTAGTTGCTCAGTGCAGCGGAATTTTTTTTTTAAAAATAAACAACAAAGCCACATGATCCATAAACCATTTATGAATCGTTTTGTCTAACCACATGGTAAATATAGGAATACCTATTGTAGCATGGTTGCGATCGAGCTTCTAAGAGACGAAGACTCCTGTCTCAAGTCCGACCTTTGGAGGAGACTCTTGCGAGTGCGGGGATGAGTCACGAGGATCTGTCTTCTTCGCGAGCGAGAAGCACCAAAGAAGATGGAGTACAGAGAGTCGTCGAAACACTACGCAAGGCGACGATGAGGGCCTTCTTCCTTCTAGAGTAGGGTGGACGACCACCCAAGAGAGAGGAGAAAGAGGGCATGAGAGACTGAGAGAGAGAGTAGAGAGATTTCGTCAAGTTGGCCTGTCTCGAAGAGCAAGGCATGCCTCTTCTTATATAGGGTTTTGGGAGTCCATGGATCCCAATCCATGGACAACACACAATCAACGGATGAGATTGATTTTTGTTCCTTCCAACGGCTAGGATGTTGTTGGTAAAACACAACAACAAGTGATTTAATTTAAATCAATTAATATTGATAAATCAATATAATTAATCTCAAATTAAATCACCTTTGACTAGAGATAGGATAATGATAAGACCATGGTCCACTCCTAAATAAGGTGGGACATCTACTCCTCTCCACATGGAGAGTTGCAGCCGTTCTCTCTTGTTAGATAGGACTTGGTCAATCTCCTAATATATCATGAGATCTTATTATCTCATGATATCTCCTATAACTCTTGTCGAAAATATTTTTCACAAAAAATAATTCCAAATTATCATTGAGACAATCAAGCCATTGAAAAATTGTGAATCTTATTCACAACCCAAAACTAAATTTAATTATATTTTCAATTAATTATTCAACGTGAATCCCATTTACATTAACAATTAATCAACAAATATAAATCACACAAGTCTCTCTCTAATGTATATTATAAATCGTATTTACGATATACATGGATAATTGGATAGTGTTATCCACATTATCCATATCCACATTAATTAAATCACATTTAATTACATTGGATACTCATTATGCATTCAGAAAATGTGAATCGAATTCACATTATTCATGATAAATAAATCACATTCAATTATCCATTTCTCAATGCTTAGATATAATTCAACCTTGGAATTATTCTTGAACTCTTTCAAGAATAATGCACTTTCTCCGCAGATACTTGGAGATAAGGACAGGGTGATTGTATTGTTTCACGTATATGACTTGGATATCAAGATAATATCTCAAATCTAGATCTCACGTATCTCTCAGAGAAGCTTGATTTAATCAAGGCCGCAAATATAATCTTCTCATTACATCTGAATCTCATTCAGATCAATGTCCAACACTTAGACCAAGATCAAATTGCTTCTCTACTGAGAGGAGTCACTAAAATCCAGTCATGTTTCATCACTCCCTCGGAATGAAAGCGTCATGGTTATACAATCGATTATTGATCACATCACCCTCAGGTATTCCTAATACCTGTACATCCTGCATAATGGAAGACCTGTGATCAACCTGAAGATATTGATCAATTTTACACTATCATCTTCAGGGTTTCATCAACAATTTTCTCAATCTTGGTCATTGGGATTTGGTATTGATCATATGCTTTCCAAAGGCCTATATCATACCCTCAAATTCGTGTCATGCCTCTAAAGCACGATGACCATGCAATGAATTTGATCGGTCCCAATACCTCATGAGTGAACTCATGTCTTCCGGTTCAGAAGTGAACCTGTATGATCCCTATGAGAGATCGCATTACTCATATGCCCTTATATGCACACCATCTCGCTAGTGTATAGACCTTGGTTAGGTCATCAACCTATTGGTCTGCCAAATGTACATACTCAGACATATAGCAATACATCTGTCTCTGGTCAGAGGATGTGTGCCTATATCGTGACAGTATTCGATATAGGACTTTGGTTATCTCGATCTCGTTAAGTCAACTCTTTGACCTAACTAACTGACACCTCCGAATCTCTATTCCTATGCAGAGGACCTGCATCAAGAGGTCGGCCAGATATCAACCAAATGAGAAAGGATTGCCATCTTCCTACTCATGATGGAATCATCTCTTAACAATCATTTGACGGTGCTTGATGAGTCCCCAATCTAACTATTTAGATATTTATCCAAGCACCCAGCCTCTATGATTCAATATTGAATCAACAACTGTATGATCATCAAGATGGCCATGGTACATAACCCTAATTGTACGAAGGAAACTATTTTACAAATTAGTTATTTCTTCATTTCAGATCAGGGAATGATATTCATAATAACATTTATTGCACAATGGCTCGCCATGGGCTCGCATGTCCAACAATCTCCCACTAGCCCAAAGAGCCATTATGGGCTAATCATTTAAACATCACTCATGTGACAATCATAGACTATTTAGAAAAATAGCTAGGTAAGCTGATCAGTCACTCTGTTCCCGAGAGACTACGCTACGACACTTGCATATCCCCTAGTAACAGTGCTCGCATCCAATGCGAATGTTGCATCTTATGCAATCAATACTCAATATTATCAGTTACAGTGTCCTTGATACTACAGCTTAATAGGTATTATAACCAGTATTTCCATAATCCTTATCAGAATAGCCTTATTCTTGGAGATCTCTATATCCTAAGGTACCCATAATTAAGACCTTTTAGATCACTATCTATAAATATCTCAAAAATCATTTCATCTTTGAAGATATTGGTATCACTGCAATCAAGTGTTTTATCTCCTTAGTAGGATTAGTAACATTCACTACTCCCACTACATGGCAGATATCTAACTTTTGTACACATCTAGCATACACTCGGCTTCTCGTAACGAATGCACAAGGGCAAGTAGTTCTAGCATTTACTTACTCAACTCTTTGAGGTGCTATCCCTTTAGATAGTCTGGTACCATATCTTAAGGGAAGGAAGCCTTTCTTGGAACTTTCCAGAAAATGGAACATTGATGACCAAAAATTTCCTCAATCAATCCGGGTAAAGTAAAAATAATCACTCTCGTGTTCGTTGCAACCCGGATCGAGAGGACTCGGTCGATCAAGAAAAATAAAGATCAAACCACCAAATAGAAGGATAAAAACAATCAACACAAAATAGTGGTCCTGGCTATGAGATTAGCCCGGTGTAGCACCCAGGGTCAGACTCAGGGAGCATGAGTTGGCCTCGCGGCCTATGAAGTAGTCTCAAAATAAAAGAAAATAAAAACAAGGATTTTTGGTGGATTTTTAATGGTTTTTATATTTGTTTTTGGATTTTTAATAATAAAGGAAAATAGGAAAAAGTCAAAACAAGGCAAACTCGACAAATTATTTAATCACTCAAAAAGGGTCCAAAAATTCAAACAAAAATATTTTTATGCTTTTTAAGTTTTTTAATGTGTTGGTGAATTTTTGAGATTTTTCCGATTTTTATAGAATTTTCTAAAAATCAATAAAGGCAAAAACAATGTGCTATTGTCCAGCCAGGCTTCAAAGTCCCATAAAAATATCAAATGGGTCTTTCACAGCCTGGAGGTAGTTTTTATGAGAAATATAAACAACAAAGAAAATGCAGAAAAAGAGTTTGTATTTTTTTGGTTTTTCTATATTTTTTTAGAATTTTTATAAGTTTTTAATGGTTTTTTAATTTTTACGATTTTTATAATCCAAAAATAGCCAAAATTGCATAGAAAATCAAACACAACAAAATTAACAAAACATAATTTTTTTAGAATTTTTAAAATAGTTTTTATATTCTTTTAATGATTTTCTAAACTGAACAGAAGCAAAAACTACTGTTTTTTGAATTTTAAAAATAATAAAAAGCCTAAAAAATGTACCCAAAAAAATTATGGAAATTTTTACACAATGGCAGGAGCCACTGTCCAAATTTCACGCAATTTGGGTTAGATTTGCTATTTTATTTAAATCAAATACAAGCTCACAGTGCACAAGGACCTATATGTAAGAAAAAGTATGTCCAGGGGCTCAACAGTAACAACTCCAGAAAGTATAGGGTCCCTCGTGCAAAATATCCAAGTATTCACGCACACTGCACGTGTTCAGGGCACGGAGGGACCTATATGTAATAAAAAATAATTTCAGGGGCTTAATAGCAACACATGCTAAAAGCCCAGGGAACAAAATGCAAAATGCCCAGACAAATTAGCACATGTCGAATAAAACCATTCATAGGGGTATGGATGCAAATATCAGAAAGTAAACTTCATTCCATAACAAACAGAAACTACGAGCCCATACAATGCAATTTGTCCAAAAATCACATGACAAAGCACGTGTATCACACAGATAGGGACTAAAAAGAAAATAACAGAAATATTAAGGTCCTAAGTGCAATATATCCAAGAGCTAATATTTATTTATTGAACTAAACTAGAACAACAGGAAACTACATGGGTGCGGGTGCAATTACCCAGCTGAGGTACCTGACGGTGCACGTGAGGTGCCAGATGTCGAGGCGGGATTGGCTGCGGATGTGCGGCTCTGGTGCAGATGCCTGGACGATCCAACGATGGAGGTGCGTGACGAACGTGGGCGACGCGTGCCCGTCAGACCACGATCTGACGGTCTGACATCGTAGTGGATGGACGGTGAGGATGCGATCTGGAGTGGCTAGGGAATCCGACGGCTGGTGATAGATGAGGAAGAACTCCTCCTGGCTGAGGTTCCCCGGCTTGCCGGAGAAGATCCAGCAAGCCGATGAACGATCAGGGAGGACGGTCCTGCTTGCGATGGCTGTCCGCATCGGGTGGTCACCTCCGATGAAGCCTCCAACGGTCGGATCGTCCGGCGAGGGACGAGCGACCTGGATGAGCTCCAGCGAAGGCATGAGAGCACGACCAAGGGGGGTATCTACTCCTTATTTACCTGCAAAAGAAAGGTCTCGCTCGGAGTAGTGCTCCGGCGGGGGTTATTCACAAAGAGGATGAAAGAAGCATCGTGGGGGGGGGGGGGGGATGAAGGCTCCGGTGGAGGCGGCGGAAGGAGCCCAGCTCGATCCTGGCCTCAGTGTCCAAAGTCGAGATGATCAGATCGTGGTAGGAGGGTGGAGATGAGTCGGCGAGGATTTCGGTACGGGTAGGGAGGACTGGCAGAGCTCCGGCCACTAGGGCGGAGCTGGCGGAGCTAAAAAGCAAAGATTGAAATGGACGATGAACGGAAGGCTATCGGGTCTACCTGATGGATGGAGTCGATTGGGGACGAGATCAATAAGCTCTGGGTCGTATCCTCGAAGGGTCTTCGGAACCCGAGGCTCGGGCGCACCTCGCGGCGGCGCACAGCGGCAAAAGACGCCGGATCAGTGGCTAACGGCATCCTCTCTTCTCTTCGACACTCGCCTCTCTCATCTGTCTCTCTGGGGAGTCTAGTGGAGGTCCTAGGATGAAGGAGCAGCGCCAAATATGGAGTGAAAAGTGCGGCGGAGGTTCAGCTAAAAACCACTGCAGGTCCGAGAAGATGGGGTCGGGCAGGGTTCCGTGAAGCACGGATCCCTAGGCGGATGCTTCGGCGTGGATCTCGGATGTATCAAGAACGATTATGACCTGGGGTTTGGGTAAATGGAGCTTGGATCTAGCTTAGAGATTAAGTGAAGTCGGGTCCGGAGCGAGATCCGCGGGGGAAAAGGTCCAGGGGGGAGTTGACCGGGGGTCAACATCCCCCGTGGACCAATAGGAAGCCACCATTTGATAATTATTTGTAAATTCAAATAAAAATAATAAATGACCTATTTTCGAAAAACTTAAAACATGAAAAATGTTTATTTATTTTTAAATTATTTTTAGTGATTTTTATTTAATTTTTTGAAATATAAATTAGGTATTTACAAAATATTATTATTATATACAGAATTTTTGATTTTTTATTTTTAATTATTTATTTTTATACATTTTATTCCAATTTTATATTTTATTTTTTTATAGAATAAAATTTGGAATAAAAGGGCATTTTTATTTTATTTTTATTATTTATTTACATAGGTTAAATAAATACTTTTATTTACATATTTACATGGTATATATACGAGGTTGATGTTGATTTTTATTTTAATTCTTTTTATTTTGTTTTTATTTTTATGCTTTTTATTTTATTTATTTACACCATTAAATAAGGGATGTGAAAATATTTTTATTGAGTTTTAATTATTTATTTACAAAGAGAAAATAAATAAATATATTATTCTATATACATGGTCTATGTACACTGATGAAGGGAATTTTATTTATTTTTATTTTGTTTTTTTTCCATTTTTATTTTATTTTTATATTTACAAATATGTACAAATAAATAAACCACACCATTTTATTTTATTAAGAGGAAAATAAATTTTATTTATATACATAGGTATATATACACACATGAGCTTCCCTATCTCTCTCTACTTGGGATCTTTTGCAGTCAGGCCCATGCTGAGCCCTCCCTTGGGATTAGGTCACTCAATATTTATTCTAAATATCTCCCTCTTTTTCTTTTATTTCTTTATTCTTTTATTTATGCACAAAAACATGCTAAATATGCATATTTACACAATGCATGCAAGATGGTAACTTATTCTATTTACATGAATATACATGTGTTTTGCATAGGTTTTGTAGCTAAAATAAAAAAATAAAGAGTGATGAATGGGTATTCATCAAACATGTCCAAGGTGTACTACTAATGTGACGGTCCCAATACCCTCATCTCTTTGCTTCTGAACATCTTCAGAACTAAGATCTAAGAGGTATCTTTGAGATCATATCTCAAGGTATGGAATAGCCAGTCTATAAAACACTTATTATTATCCTTATATCATTCCAAATAATTAGGCTAGTATCTACATATAGAATGATGAACACAATGGCACTCCCACTAAGCTTCACATGGTACATCAAGATTCTATTTGAAATCATAACATTTATAATTTCATAAAATCTTATGTTCCAACTACAAGAAGCTTATTCGAGTCCATAGATGGAGTTTCTTTAGCTTGCACACCTTGCTTTCCTCAACCATGAAGCCCTGGGGCTACTTCTTGTGAACATCCTCGGAGAGATATTCGTGGAGGAATGCAATCTTGACTTCCATCTTAAAGATGTCAAAGTCAAGTTGTGTAGCTATAGTTAGCAATATACTGATGGGTATAAGCAAGGTCACTGGAGAGCAAGTCTCATCGCAAGTGATGTCTTCTATTCAGTGTGTAGCTCATGTCTACGAGCTGTGCTTTGAAGGTCTCTACCTTCTCATCAGGTTTCCTCTTTCTCTTGAAGATTCATTTACACCTTAACGGGTCTTACCCATATAGGTGGATCCTCGAGGGTCCATATACAACACTTGTATATGAAATCTACTATAGACTTTATTGCTAACATCCATCTTTCCATGACATGATCTTCAGAAGCTTCATCACATGAAGTTCGATCATTGTCAGATTTCTCTGACACATGAAATTCATTCTCAAACACATTTGAAGAGGTATTAATGGTTCATCTTTAATTGTCCTTTTAGTTTTCGATTTTAGGAGCCTCATTATCTTCTCAAGATTAAATGAGTTCCTTCACTTCATTTTCATCTTGATTCTCAGGAGAGTCATCCTCTAAGAATTATATCCTTAGGGATGAGATCTTTTAAGAATCTCAAAGTCATAAAGTAGGTATCCAATACCATACTTTTCCTAATGAAGTAGCATTCTCTGGTGCTAGATTCCAACTTACTAGCATGAAACCTTATAAGGATATATAATGTAGTCTCTACCACATATATATACCTGAAAACTAAGAGATAATTATGCTAAGATTAATCATTGATCAAATCATGTCACACATGATAAATTGTATCTCCCTATAGCTCTATTGAATTTAGGTGCATTAGGAGGATTCATATCTCCATAAGGTATTCCTTTGAATTCATCTAATAGGTACAAGCTACTAGGTTAGATAAAATTCATTTCATCTTCCTTCAAACTTTGGTTCTTAACGAAAAATTGTGAAATCTTTGAACATTTCAAAGCTTTCTAAGGTGAAGGGAAGAAACCTCATATCACAAATAATAATTAAACGATATTACATATCATCAATGTTCATTATGATACAGATGATCCACATACATTAGTACTTTAATACCTTGGCATCTTACACCATTCCTAGAGATGGGCACATTGGAGAATTTTACTTTGAATACAATAATCAAAAGTATGTAAGATTTGAGATTTAGACATTCTAAAGTTCATCTCTTACTAGTCTATTGATCTCATCAGCAGACTAATGTCCAAGGTCGGATGTCAGATCATTGTCAAATGATCTTTATCCTCCTATTGATCTCATAAGGTTTAATTTTCAGTATTTAGAAATGCTAATGAACTATTCATTAATTTTTTAATTTAGTAGAGTCCTCCATATATCAAAATACTATATGAAATATATCCATCATAACTCTTTATGATAGGTCTATTCCAGAATTTATGTTTATTTCCAACATTTAGAAATAAACAATGAGTGTATTCTAATATCCAAGTCATAGAGACGTTCTCTAAGGCAGGGCTCTCCCACTGAAAATATGAAGTATATTTATCTAATAGAGGTTGTTTCAACCATTGCATCAATATCCATGGATGATTATTAAATCTTAAGATCAAATTTCAATCTTCTAATACATATGCAACCAATTGCAAGTGTTATTAGAAGACTGAGATACAATTATTAGACTTTGATCTTATCAAATAAGAAAGTCAATTTCAATGATTATATGGAGATGTAAATTATTTCGATGCACTATCCAAGTCCTTCTCTAAGGATTCTAGATAGACTTGATAGTCATACTATCAATACATCAGCTCATTGCAGTATTGGCATTCATCCAACTATTTGGATGTCATATGTGTGTGGAAACCATAGAAGTACAACAAACTCTTTGACTTTCCTTCTAGCCTAGGTCGACGCAAACTTCCACTGCGCTCCTTTCATCTCTAAACAACCAGTGCTTAAGACAATGGATCTCTTATGTTGAATTCAAAAGATTTTGATATAAGAGTATTTTGACATTTATATATGCTTCATTTAATTCATACAATATGAACATTATGAAGCTTCATGAATGAATAGAGTATAGATAGTAGGATGATGACACTCATCATATCTACGCACATCTTAACTCTTAAAGACTTAGGTTCAGGTAGGTATTCAAACATTTTGAATACATTATCTCTTATATAGCTACCATTCTGCATGATACAGTGAACCATGTTATTCATGATTAAAGGTCAAGAGCACATATGTATGCTAGAACATCTTCTTAGATTTTATAAGGATTAATTGATGACATGTCACTTCCAAAGTACATTCTATGAGAGATCAAGACTATAGAACCATGCAAACCCTAGGGTTGTAGTCCTATTATCTATTTAATTATCAATCCTCATTATTATGAGGAAACTTGCACATTGCAACCACATACATTATGTGTCCAACTGCAAGTGCAATATCTTGATCATGGATCCAATCCATGATATTTTACTAGTTATTACTGAGTATAGTACCGAGTGGGTTTAATAAGGATTATCTAAAATAAGAAATTTACATAAATATATATATAAATATATATACACATTTTACTTTGATTTAGGAATTTTATATCAAAGTTGTCTTTCCTTATCAACAGTGAAAGTTTATTCCCTTAATCACTTTCAATGTAAGAGATATACTTACCAGTATATCTTAAGCAAGATCTAGGATCTCCTTTCTTATCCTTGTTACATCCCAATAATATGAGAACTTGTAACTCGGATAAAAAGAAGCAGGAACATATTCCGCCTTGCAAGTCCAACTTACATTCCCAATTCGATCTTTAACACCCAGACCGACCACCCCTAAGGTGATGTTGACCCATTGTTAATTGAACCAACCGTCAACAGGAATACAACTCACTATGCGCAATCCAATATCACCCCAATAATATGAGGAACCGATATCGGGGTCACTACGCACACGTCCTTACTGTTTTGAGAAGCGAAGAGCCTGATCCAAATGGATCGTATGCAGGAGCTGTCACTTCGGACAAGCGTCTCCTACATACAATATCTGGCAACAGAATCCTTCGCCTTGATGGGAGACCATGGATGTCACTTATGTGATCCTCCACCTCATATTCAAATTTTAATTAATTATCATGAATCATATTCATGCAATTAATTCTTCCAAGGAAAATACATATCTATTCATAATAGAGCGTTTCAATTGGATGTAATTAATTTAATCTCATTAAATCAATTATCAATCCAATTCAATCATCAAACTTGATTGTTACTTGAATTAGTGGTATTATCTCAAAGTATGTATTATTTAAATTTTAACAATTAGAAAATATATCATGATCTCTCAGGCATCATTCGTTCCCTACCGCTGTCATGGCCAGTACCGGCGGGAGTGGGACAGACCACACACGGTGCAACCTACTACCCCAACGCTCCCCAACTAGACATCATATCTGCCTCAGGAAAAAATAATGCCGAGCCAATAACTTTGTACTTTGAGATGATCATCGGTTTTTCAATCGAAATTATACCATATAGTAATAATGAAAATCATTTTGATTATAAGGAAATTTGCTATACAAATTCCCAAAACCTATTTAAGAAACAAGTTTGATGAAAGTGTATCAAGTAACCAATTGGTGATCTAGATCTAATCCAATCATTGATTGGTTGAGGCATTTCCATTTAAGGGAATAATTATTGTTCTAATATTTCTCAAATATTATCCATAATTATTCCAGAGATTTAACCATTAATTTCACAATATTCTTAAACAACAATCACAAGGTTTTGGATAAACATGCAATTTCCTGCAGTGACCCTCACTAACTAAAAATAGCATATCTCATTCATTTTAAATCCAAATTAAGCAAAACCAATTTCCAGAGATTGATAATTTGAACCGTCATCCCCGAAACAGTGGACATATGGTCATTAAAATGATCATATCTTGAGCAAACAGAATCCAAATTATGCAAACTCAAATTTCATATTTTCCTTATTTAATAAGGAACATTATATGTGATAAATTCATGTTTAAACATTTTAAACAGGATCGAAAAAATATCACAAGATAGGGCAGCGAAAATTGAAATGCTAAAATCTTCACGAACCCAAACGAGCCCAAATTTTCGTAGGTTCATGGATCATATCCAAGTCCTCCATCAATATGGCTATGATACCACTTGAAGGATACAGGAGGATCCTTAAGCGCATCATGGAAGCGTGATGATCGTATCATATATGATCAAGAGCGACTAGTCATACTTGTTGCTCGGTGCAGAGGATTTTTTTTAAAAAAATAAACGACAAAATCACATGATCCATAAACTATTTATGAATCGTTTTGTCTAACCACATGGTAGATATAGGAATACCTGTTGTAGCATGGTTGCGATCGAGCTTCTAAGAGAAGAAGCCTCCTGTCTCAAGTCCGACCTTCTGAGGAGACGCTTGCAAGCGCGGGGACGAGTCGCGGGGATCTCACAATCCAAGTAATTGTCCAAGAAAGGGAACTCCTGATCTCGTCACACAAGATCGTATGTCTTCTTCGCAAGCGAGAAGCACCAAAGAAGATGGAGTATAGAGAGTCGTCGAAACACAACACAAGGCGACGATGAGGACCTTCTTCCATCTAGAGTTGGGTGGACGGCCACCCAAGAGGAGGAGAAAGAGGGCATGAGAGAATGAGAGAGAGAATAGAGAGACTTTGTCAAGTTGGTCTGTCTCAAAGAGTAAGGCATGCCTCTTCTTATATAGGGTTTTTGGAGTCCATGCATCCCAATCCGTAGACAACACACAATCAACGGATGAGATTGATTTATGTTCCTTTCAACGGCTAGGATGTTGTTGGTAAAACACAATAACAAGTGATTTAAGTTAAATCAATTAATATTTATAAATCAATATAATAATCTCAAATTAAATCACCTTTGACTAGAGATAGGATAATGAGAAGATCATGGTCTACTCCTAAATAAGGGGGAACGACTACTCCTCTTCACATGGAGAGTTGTAGCCATCCTCTCTTGTTAGATAGGACTTGGTCAATCTCTTAATATATCATGAGATCTCATTATCTCATGATATCTCCTATAACTCTTATCAAAAATATTTTTCACTAAAATAATTCCAAATTATCTTTTGGAGAATATAAATCAAGCCATTGAAAAATTGTGAATCTCATTCACAACCAAAAATTAAAGGTAATTATATTTTCAATTAATTATTCAACGTGAATCCAATTCACATTAACAATTAATCAACAAATAAAAATCACACAAGTCTCTCTCTAATGTATATTATAAATTGTATTTACAATATACATGGATAATTGGATAGTGCTATCCACATTATCCATATCCACATTATTTAAATCATATTTAACTACATTGGATACTCATTCTCATGCATTCAGATAATGTGAATCGAATTCACATTATTCATGATAATTAAATCACATTTAGATATCAATTTCTCAATGCTCATATATAATTCAACCTTGGAATTATTCTTGAACTCTTTTAAAAATAATGCGCTTTCTCCACAGATACTTGGATATAAGGACAGGGCGATTGTATTGTTTCACGTATCTCTCAGAGATGCTTGATTTAATCAAGGTCGTAAATCTAATCTTAACATTACATCTGAATCTCATTCAGATCAATGTCAAACACTTGGACCAAGATCAGATTGCTTCTCTATTGAGAGGAGTCACTAAAATCCAGACATGTTTCATCACTCCCTCGGAATGGAAGCGTCATCGTTATACAATCGATTATTGATCACATCACCCTCATGTATTCCTAATACCTATACATCCTGCATACAGGAAGACCTGTGATCAACCCGAAAATATAGATCAATTCTACAATATCATCTTCAGGGTTTCATCAACAAGTTTCTCAATCTTGGTCATTGGGATTTGGTATTAATCATATGCTTTCCAAAAGCATATATCATACCTTCAAATTCGTGTCATGCTTCTAAAGCATGACGACCGTGCATGGAATTTGATCGGTCCTAATACCTCATGAGTGAGCTCATGTCTTCCGGTTCAGAAGTGAATATGTATGATTCCTTTGAGAGATCGTATTACTCATATGCCCTTATATGCACACCAGCTCGTCGGTATATAGACCTTGGTTAGGTCATCAACCTATTGGTCTGCCTAATGTACATACTCAGACATATAGCAATACATCTGTCTCTGGTCAGAGAATACGCGCCTATATCGTGATAGCATTCGATATAAGACTTTGGTTATGTCGATCTCGTTAAGTCAACTCTTTGACCTAACTAATCTGACACCTTCGAATCTCTATTCCTATGCAGAAAACCTGCATCAAGAGGTCGTCCAGATATCAGCCAAATAAGAAAGGATTACCATCTCCTACTCAGGCTGGAGATCATCTCTTAACAATCATTTGACGATGCTTGATGGGTCCTCAATCTAACTCTTTAGATATGCAACCAAGCACCAGCCTCTATGATTCAGTAATTGAATCAACAACTGTATGATCATCAAGATGGCCATGGTACACAACCCTAATTGTACTAAGGGATCTATTATGCAAATTAGTTATTGTTCATTTCAGATCAAGGAATGATATTCGCAATAACATTTATTGCATAATGGCTCGCCGTGGAATCACATGTCCAACATACACATGCACAATATTTACCAAATAAAGTAGGTTTATATCAATAAAATTTTTTTATTTTATTTTTGATTTTTATATTTTAATTTTAAATTTTAAATTTTCTGATTTTGTGTTTTCTTTTTATATTTTATTTATTTATTTATTTTTTGTATATATATATAAAGTTATATATAGATAGAATAGTTAATAAAATAATCAAAAATAAGAAAATAAAATATTTTTGTGCTTTAGATATGTTTTCTCTGTTTTTGTGATTTTTTAGGTGATTTTGCTATTTTTATGTATTTAAAATTGAAAATATACAAAATTAGTGAAATTGTAATTAGGCCGATTTGTTTTGAGTTTTAAAAATATTTAATAGGCACAAAAATTATCAAAACTATTTTTAATATATAGTGATATATTTAAATAAAAATATAGCGCAGAAATGAATATTTTTGGAAGTTTAACACGATTTTTATAATTTTTATAAGATTTTTGGTCTAAAGGTAGTAGACAATATAATCAACACAAGGTATTTTTTAGGGATTTTTCAAAACATTTTTCTATTTTTTTGGAATTTTTAGGATAAACAGGAACTGGCCATGCAATATTTGATTTTTAGAAAATATGAAAATGGTATAAAATGCAAAATCAATTATATAGAGACATCAAGCGTGCATCCATGTACTTCCTCCTATTTTTTGGTGATTTTTAGAGCACGACAACCATTTTTAATGAATAGAAAATATCACAAAAAATATTCAATCTCGAAGGTGTAGAAATGCAAATAAAATAACATCCAAGGATAACAGTGTAATTTTACCCAAAAGTTAATACTGACATTCAACTTTTATATATTAAAAGACAATTACTAAAACACGTGAGAGTTTTGGAGCAAATTTTACAATAAAAACATGCGCTTGCACGTGACTTGGATAGGGACTAAAACACATTATATGAAAAGTTAAGGTTGTTAAATGCAATTAGTCCATCAACTTTTATACTAAATAAAATATTTATAGGACTTGATAGCAAATACAAAAAGGATGGAGGGTGGAAATGAAATTTTACCACTTAAATGCCCAGATCCAAGCGTTGAGAATAGGACACGTGGCAGATCGTGAGGCTCCTGTCGTGTACCCCTTCGTTTGAGATCAACAGTCCATATTAGATCTGGTCCGCTGTTCTTGATCGAACGGCTTTGAAGGGGTCCGAAAGAACTGCCAAGAACTCGACGCCGGTGACTTTGTATTCGATGATGCTCGGACGTCTGACGACCGTTGTCTTCTTTGATGAGCGCAACAGGTAGTCGGGCCTCTTATGCGTGCAGCTGCATGGTCCTAAGGAGGCAAGGGGGCTCGAAATGCTTCGACAAGACCAGGGAACTTGGAACCGCTCCAAGTGATCGTGTTTGTTCCAGACACATTCCCAGACCTGCAAGTGAACGCCAAAAAGTCCTTGGGAGCGAGGGCTATCTCCTCGACCCAGGGTTTGACCAAAAATATGGAGGAAATGAAACGGAGAGGGAGCTCCATCATATGACAGCAGAGGGAGCTCGAGTTCCTTGAATCCGGGCGTGATTCAAGGGGGTTTCAGAAGGAATTGATGGAGAATGTGAAGGGGTTTGATGAGGAGGCGAAAGCGGGTCGGAACAATGGGGTGAGACATTGTGAACCGGTTCTGGAGCTCGAGCTCCAGGAATCGGGCATTTTCGATTCAAGTCCTAATCAGGAGATTAAACAACAAATTAAAGATGCTAAAGAGAGATTCGATTTGAGATCTACCTAGGAATGCAAGGAAATGGGGCTCAACTGGAGGCGGATAGGAGCAAGATCTCGATGGCGATGGCCGGAGGTGGTTGGCACTACAAAAAAAGACGGGATTGGCGTGCACATGATGGCTCGTAATGTGCACGCCAAGTGCACGCTCGATTACTGGGCGAGCACATGTGCTTGTTCACTGCGTGGTTGTCGATACGAGAGTCACCCAGGCAGGTGGGAAAGCACATTGGGACGCTATGTCCTCGCCCTCTTGTTGGCGTGAACATATGTGCTCGCCGAAATGATCGCCCCTATAGGAAGGGCGATCATTTACGGAGCCACTGGCGAGCACATGTGCTCGCCCAAACTGATGTGCAGAAAAAAAATTATACAAGTTCGGTGGGGTTTTGACGCCCCGTCGAACCTGTATAGCTTGCCAATAAACCACTGCAGGTGCTTATTAGAGCTCGCTAAGCGTATATATAGTATACCAGTTCGTCAACTAAAGTAACTAGCATTGGCAAGTCGAACTCACATAATATACATGAACTTAGAAACTAAACATTTAAGTTTAACATCTAAATACTACAAATATATGTTTGAAGCAACAACGACGAGTAAAATTACAACAAATTATACTATCAAAGTTCATATAAATTAAAAGACATGCTAAAAGTTTAACAACAACATAAGCCAATAGCAACAAAAATTCACTTCTTCTTTGATCTAAAAATTTTAGATATTAAACCCTGCTTTGATTTCTTTTTTTCCTTCTCATTCTCTTTGAACCTAGCATACATGCGTGCCTTTTCTTCAGGGTCATTCTCCTCCTCCTCTTCGTCATCCGATTCAATCTCCTCAGGTTCAGATGCACGCCCTTGTGACCTATATTATATATGGAGGATATATACCTATTACTTGCATTTTGTAGATATAGAAATATAAAATTATTAATCATTCTAAGTAGAATAGTTACATGTACGCCGTGAAATCTTCTCGGAGCTTCGTCACCTGCTCCACCATCATCGCCATCTGTGACTCCATTGACAATGATGATTGGGACGAATGTGGTTGTGTGTACGACGTTTGGGAGTATGCATAATAGGAATGACGATTTTCCACCACATAGTATGGAGGAAGACCACCAAGCGTCCGCTTCCTGTTCGCCACAACGTCCCTCTCCTCCAACACCTTATAAGATTTTCATTGTTTAATATGAAATTATATATAAAAAATGAATATAGTAAGTTAATATTTATCTATACCTGCTTCCAGACTGTTTTATCAAATGGTAGTTGCTCTCCAGTTGGATCACCACCCCATTTTTCAGGAGATAGTGTCAAATAACGATCCTGAAATACAAAATGAAATATAGAAAAATGAGTTATAATATATCTTTCAATTGCAAATAAATTGATAGACTTACCAACAATTTTTCTGCTTCAGGAGTGGACCATTGTGACTCTCCTTCTTTCCCACTCATATGGGACCTCGACCACCACTCCTGAAAAGAGGGTTCTCTTTCCAACCTAGCTGCCTGAAAAATAATTTTAAGATGTAATAACAACATTGCATTATATTAAAGTAGATTTGAAAAATTAAAATTTATATTGTAATACCATCTCCGCTTTAATCTGATTGTGGCTTTTAGAGCCACTTGTCGATTTAATCCTTTGTTTTTGGCGGTTTGTCCTTCCCGCCGTGGATCTCCTTCCAAACTCCGCATCCGCAACGAATGCATCACAGAAATCCACCCATCTGTAAGGAATATGTTATTACTATTGATTACTTTAAAAAGTATATTATAAATTATTTAGGAAATACAATAACTATCATCCGTACACCATGCTGGTGGGAATCTCTTCATCTCCTCAAAATTCATCTCCTCGCATCCCGTCTTCGCATGCGAGTCTCTCCTTGCCTTGATAAATGTATCGCTCATTCTCTTCTCCGCCAAACGAATAAAGGCTCAACGATAAGCATCCTTCCCCAGACCCAGAACAAGGTGATACCTACTTTGAAAATTACAACAAAATATTAGAAGAAAACGTGATAAAAAATTTCTATATCACTTCTTAGAAATTATTCTTACTAGAAACATGTCAAACGGTCTCTCCTGTTCTGTAGCAGGGATGCGACACCATCTATATTGCATGTTAGTCAAGTGCGTCTTGATTATGTTGGTTATCTCCTTTGCCACCCTGTTGCTATTTAAAAAATCCCTACATTTAGTAAAATTTATAAACATGATACAATTTATAAATATTTGATAAAATTAAATTGACAAAATTTATTAAAATCTTACCTCCCATTCACCGTAATCTCCAACAAAGGGTAGGACGCCGAAGTCTGTCCAGTTGCAGTAGGTAAAGGTACGGAGGTGCTCAAACGTCCAGAAGAAGGAGAATCATAACCCATCGATATCCGTGCAGTTATCAGGATCGGGACCGGGAATCCAACAGGAGTGGCTGAGGTAGTTGGCTCTCTATAGACGCCTACATAAAAGGGTGGAGGAGGATAACCAAGAGACTCGTAGTAGGCTATGACCCGCCGGACCTCGTCGGACTGTGAATCTAAAACAATATCTGGGGTGGGCTGCTTACTGGACGAAGGTGTGTCTGAGGAAGATGGACGATTGGATCGATGTCATCCTGAAGCCCCGCAACGTACAAAACCTACCATGATTGTAATGATGATGTAATAGTTAATTACATATTTATTACTAAAGATTTTAGCTAATTCGATTACAATAGTGTAATAAAACTTACAGCTAATCTTCATCATTTATTTTGGTGGGATTAAAGGATATTTCTTCGTTTTCTTCGTTTTCTAAGTTTTCTGAATCATCATTTGTGGAGTCGGTATCATCTTGTAGGTCAACACATAACATCTCATTATCAGCCAATCGAATCGATTCGATGATTGGGACTCCTTCTGTTACGTTTATTCGTTCATGTGTCGGTGTGAATGCTTCATCTATGTCATCTTCATGATGAGTGTAATCATTAGAAATATAGCCTCAAGAATTTATGTTCACAATAGTTAAAGTTTCAACGCTCTTTCTCTTCTTTGACGCTTGTGGGAGATGACATACTTGATCCACTTGAGAAGCTAAAATGAAGGGTTCAAATCTGCGTATAAATTTTCTTGATACCACATCGACAATGTTATTTCTCCTATCGAGTACAACACCTCCATTTGGTTCGTACCAATCACACAAGAAGAGAACTACTTTATTCAAACCTGGAATACTATATTTCACTTCTAGTACTAGTATCTCCTTTAATTCCATAATAATTCATATGATCTTCCTCATAACAAGATCCACGAACCATCACTCTAAGATTCTGAGTTGTTAAATATTTACAGGAATTGAAGGTATGAAAACGATAACCATTGCTGCAGCAAGAGTTGTAAGATCGGATCTTATAAACAGGTCCTTCTCCAAAATATTTTAAAATATGAGTATAAAAATTACCACCGTCCAACTGTTTTGAGCGGCCTTTAAACCAAGCTGGAAATTGATTCCTATAGACGCTCAGAAGTTCGTCATCTGAATACATAGGATTTTCCTCGATAATGTTCTTCTTAAATTCCCTAAAATTAGTAAAAGAAACATCCGAATTACTTGAAATTGAATTTACATATATACATAAAGTAATACAAATACGTACTGAACATATTGTGTTATTTCCTAGTAATTTTCTAATACGTATAACTCTGTAGCATCCTTCTCCTGTTTCGATAACAAACGTTCAATTGCCTTTCCTATGAGCTGAGTGGATTGACGAAAGATACTGATACAAGGTTCTTCCTTCGAGTAAATTGTCTCATTCCTCTTAAATCTGTTGTGGATTGTCTCCACATCTTCTGGAAGATACCTAGCGCAGAATGTTGTGACTTCCTCATATATATATTGTGAACTTATTGATCCTTCAAATTTACTTTTGTTTTGGACCTTTCGTTTAAGAAAGAACATAAACCTATATGGAAATATGTTAAAAGTAAAGAATGCAACAAGATTATAATATTTATAAATACCTTTCAAATGGATACATCCAACGATATTTTACCGGCCCTCCTACTTTTGCTTCATATGGAATATGAATCATCAGATGCTCCATTGAATCAAAAAATGACGGCGGCAATATCTTCTCCAAGTTACACATAATCAAGGGAATATTTTTATGAAGATATTCTATCTCCATGCGGTGTATGCGTGACGAGCATAGAACCTAGAAAAATCTGCTGACATCTGAAAGAACATCGACAACATTTTTTGGTGACAATCCTCTGAACACTATTGGTAGCAATCTTTCCATGAAAACATGACAGTCATGACTTTTCATTACTTTAAATGAAAACTTCTTTAAATCGACCAAATTGGAAAAATTTGATGTATATCCATCTGGAAACTTCAATTTGCTTGCCCATTCGTAGACAAGCTTCACATGATTTCTGTCTAAGGTATACTTCGCTTTAGAAAGTTCAACCCTTCCATTATCATGTTCCTTTATATGCAACTCTGGCCGATTGCATATGATTTGTAAATCACGACGAGACTTTATTGTATCTTTTGATCGATCGGTTACATTCATAACAGTATAAAAGATGTTATCAAAAACTTTTTTCTCTATATGCATAACATATAAGTTGTGTCGTATCAGTAACTTGCTCCAATGTGGTAATTCCCAAAATATACTCTTCTTAATCCAATTATGACTGTCAACAAAACCAGGAAGATTTTTTATTTTATCTCCATTCTCTAAGGCTAATTTCTCCAATTCTTCCAAGCTTGATAATATTGTATCACATGTCTTGAATGGTGGGGGATCTGAAAGATCAATTGTATTCTTTTTAAATGATTGCTTCTGTCTTTGATATGGATGATTGTTTGGAAGAAAACATCTGTGACAATAAAAAAATATGATTTCTGATCGTGTTGAAGCTGGAATGATTTAGTACTCTCCATACAATACGGACAATATTCCATATGCGTACTCCATCCAGATAATATTCCATATGCCGGGAAGTCATTTATCATCCAAAGCAGGGCTACTTTCATGTTAAATGTTTGACTTTTATTTGCATCATATGTATCAACTCCATCGACCCATAAACTTTTCAACTCATCTATAAGATGACGTAAATAAACGTCGATGTATTTTTCGGATGTGTAGGTCCTGGTACCAATAGTGAAAAAAACATAAACTATCACTTATTACATAACCATGGGGGTAGATTGTATGGTGTTTTCATTACTGGCCAGCAAGAGTAATCTTTACTTCTTCCATGAGGATTAAACCCGTCTGTAAATAAACCTATAACACAATTCCTCTTTTCTTCGTAAAATTTAGGAAAATCTGATATCAATACTTTCTAACAATCAGACTCGAATGGATGCTTCATGTACTCGTCAACTTTATGTTCCGCGTGCCATGTCATATGCTTCATCGTTTCTTTGCAATAATATAGTCGTTTCAATCTCGGAGTCAACGGGAAATAACGTAAAGTCTTTCTCGAGATTTTTGTCCCACTCTTAGTAGCTTCCTGATATCTTGGCTCGTCACATTCAGGACACCGTTTTAAATGCCGGTGTTCCCCGTAATATAAAATATGGTGATTTATGCAAGAGTCTATTTTAACTTCCGTTAAACCCATCTTCCACATCATCTTTTTTGTTTTGTAATAATTATCAGGTAGTTCTGCATCTTCTAGTAACATTTTCTTGATAATCCTAAGTATTGCATCAAAATTACGATCAGTCATATTATACTCCATCTTCATCGATAGAAGATTCGAAACTGCATATAGTTTTGAATATGTCTTGCAACCCGACCACAATGGCTCTTCTGCTTTTTTCAACAACTCGTAGAATTTCGCGGACTCTCCATATGGTTCCTCATCATCTAAAAAAGTAGCATTAAAATCTGGACTCGCTACGTTCATAACCATATCTACAAAAGGATTACTATTGTCCGCTTCTTCCGCATCATTATTCCTGTCCTCGTAATCCTCACCATGACTCCACCAAATCTGATATCCTTCCATGAAACCCATTTTATAAAGATGTAATTGAGTTTCATCCTTGGATCTCTTCCTCATTAATCGACATTTTTGACACAGACACAAGATAGTTCCATCTGAATCCACGACACGATAACCTTGTGTGTAAGAAAATTGTATAAATTCCTGAACACCCCTTTGAAAGGTATCTGCTACAGTCCATCTACTACACGGTTGTACATCCACTCTCTATTAGTCATATTGATCAACCTGAATGAAACAATTTATAATGTCAAATCCAGGAAAATATGTGAGGAATACCTAAACCTAACCCATTGTTGAGATAAAAGATGAGAAGAGAAGCGTCTTAATTATGTTATCACTTGAGCCCATTCATAAGGATTCAAACGTACTAAAAGATGGTCGTTGTCGCAAGCTTGTTTATTTCTGACGTAAATTCGACAGCATAACCCTGCACCTCTCTTGTATACCTCATAAATCAATCACAATCAACTTTCAAAATAATCATATTAGTGATTATTTCGTTAGTAAACTATGATTGATTTGGTATACCGAAGAGGAAGGGGTTATGAACCGAATTTCCATCAGAAATAAAGAGCTTGTGACAACGATCACATTTTACTAAGTTTGAATCCTTACGGACCCCCTTAATCCGGGATCTACGAACTAAGGAAAGCTAACATAAATGTAATACTTTAAGATCACTTTACCTCATACATTTGTGCGTGCTACAAATGGGATTATAAAATAATCTTGAAAAATTTATTCATTTATTTTAGCCGAGCAATTACGTAAATTTGATTGGTTAACGATGGAGATAGAGATAAGTGTGATCCTAATTTAGTGCATAATAGAGTGGATTGGCTCCATAATATTAGATGGGTACCTGTAAAAAACCAAATTTTAAACCTGTAAACATCAAAATCCACGACCATTGGTCTGGGATAAACATCCTAAAGTGAGTCCAATAGTGTTGTGAAATAATAAAAAAATATAACACAGTTAGAGGTGATCAAATCCTCCAATGTGTTGCACATGCCTCCCGGTGTGCAGGGCCACACACCACCCGGTGTGGAGGGACGCACTGTGTGTGAATGATTTTGTGTGATTTTATAATAATTAATGGTTAGTGTTTTAGACTTATCATTAGTCTAACTATAAGTTAATGTGATATACTTGATCACATTAACTAGAGTTTATTGTGATAATAAAATATCACAGAAGAAATGTTTCGGTTTATAGTTATCGTCACGCACCAACAATTTTAACTTAAATAATGAAGAATTTGACATCCATTATATATTTTTTATTCCCAAAGGCTTTGTATCTCTCATCCCCTCTTTCAATGAATCTAGTGTTATTGAACTTGGGGTAAAGCTAGACATGGACCATTTTGATGGAACTAGTGTTATGGCATAATTCAATATTCTCTATTTCTATATCAACATTCACCTACTTCTCTATTTAAGCACTATACTTGTTGTAACATTTAATCAAATACTTGACATATGTATGATATTCCATCTATATTAGACAAATATATACTCAAATCTAACAAAAACTACATATTAAACAACTATATGAAGCATAAGCAACAAGATTAACTAGTAGTAATATTAAAATTAAGAATAAAACAGTCAACTACATCAAAACCCTAAACCTCTAAAACAAGTATGAAATCGAATGAAATACATAAAAAAAGAGAGAAAGGATGATAAGATATACCTAAAGAAGGGTGTGCATGTGATTGAATACTCAAACGTAGGTCCCTCGACGCGGGAATCCTCGAGGACAGGTTGCTGGAGGGGAGGAACAGAGAACCAACTCTCGCTGGAATGAGGAAAGAAGGGCGCTCGACGTTCTGTTAACGGGCGTGGTCGAGCACACTTATGTGCTCGCTAGGTGCTCGCCCGGTATTTGACACGCGCCAATCCAGCCGCACCCTTAAATTCAACTGGGCGAGCACATCCGGGTGAGCACTTGTGTTATTCAAGTGCTCACCCATATACAAAAATATAACCGCGCCTCCAGATTCAAAAGGGCGACCGGCCTGGCGAGCACATGTGCAACCTATGTGCTCGCTAGGGGATTGGCGAACCGTGAATCCGACCCTTCAAGGGTGCGGAATTAGCACTTAAGAACGTTGCAACCGGGTTGGATTAGGTCCATCAAAGACTATCTAATTTGGATATGTCAATGAAATCAGATGTTCGTATTTTTATTTTACTTGGCAAGTAACCAAGGTCGAACTCAGGGACACAAGCCTCTCTTGTGATTATTCGGACTTTTATTCATTAATTAAGTGTTGAGTTGGAGAACCATATGTCAAAGAATGTACGGAGACAAGTCAGTGCAATAAATATAAAACATGCATTTTATTTTATTTTATTTTTAATCATGCAAATATATGCGATGAAATGCAATGAAAATATGCCCGAGTTAAAAGAATACTTGAGCTAATTAATTAAAAGTCAAATCAAGGTTAAATAATGAAGCTACTTTCATTGATGTGGAAATCAGGCATATGAATCATTAAACTCAAGACACTTAGCCAAAATAATACAATAAATCTCATAGTGTCAAATCAGAGATAAGCAAAACGCCACTGAAATCGATTCAATCGGAGCTAGGATGCTCAAGATATACACAAGTGAAGCCAGGGGCATAAATGCAAGAAAACATAAAAATACATAACAAACAGGTCCCTAGGAGGGACTAAAATGCAAATAAAAGAAAGTACGAGACCTTCCCTGTAAATAACCCACACACAGGGGCATTTTTGCAATTATTGAAACCTGCGAGGGTATACTTGCAAAATACCCCGATGCACGTGGTCGGCACGTGGCTGGAAGGACCTGGATGCAATATGAGAAAGTTGCGAGGGCGCTGATGTAAAAAGCCCAACCCTCACGTGCGTGAGGCACGTGAGTCCAGGATCAGGTGGGGGCGAGGTTAGGCGCAGGTTCGGACGGCCATAGCAGGTGGCTCGGGCCACGTGGTGGTTCGAGGGTGCATCGGGCGAGGCTCGGTCACACCGAGCCTCCACACTCTGGGAAGACGACGTGACTGCTCCAAGACCGTTAGATCTCCACCTGGGGGCGAGATCCAACGGCATCTGCATCTCCTCCTTCCTCGCTGGGTGGCGGCGCGATTGGAGCTCCGGCGTGAGGCCTGGAGCTCCTCCGCGCCTCTCCATGCTCGGTGAAGGTCGGTGGAGGAAGCTGGACGCCTGACGATGAAGATCCAAGCTCGGGGAAGATGCAGGAGTGCCTGGATTCCGCGGTCGACGTGTGATCACCGGAGGTGGAGCTCTAGAACTTGGCTCCGCCCGAGGTCCGGCCAATGGATTTTTGGACCTGCAAGGGGGGTTAGATGAAAGATGAGGCGTGTGTGCGTGTGAGCTGAGGTGAATGGAGGGCTTAGGGAGACGAGGAAGCAGAGCCCTTAGTGGGTTCTTCTCCACCTCCGGCGGAGGAGAAAGCTTGGGATGGAGGAGGTTTTTTTGGAGGATGAAGGTCATCGGAGGGCCTGGCGAAGGTGACGGGTGTTTGGCGGAGCTCGTGGGATGATCATGTGACGGTGAAGGAGTCGAGTCTAACCTAGAAAATTCAGAGAAAACAAAGGAAAACTAAGAAGCTAAACTACTTGAGATTGAAGAAGGATCTAGCGGCGGAGCGGAGCTTTGGCTGAGCATCTGGAGGTGCTCGGGTCATCGCACATGCTGGGCAGCTACTCCAGCGAGCTTGGGGCGCCTAGAGGAGCCCGATCATGGCCGGCGACAGCCATGGGTCACACCGGAGTTATGGGTCGTCGTCGCTCGATCCTAGCTCCTCCCCTTGTCACAGGGAGGAAAAGGTGGGCTGGGCCTCAGCCCCTTGATTGGTGGATGAAGAAGATATGGGGCGCAGTCGACTTATTTATAGTCGGGAGATGGCGATGGAGTCGTGAGTTTCGTGGGTAGATGCTGACCGGAAGAGAGGAGGGGAGACATGGCTAGGTGTTGCGCGAGGGTAGGGGATGTGAGGGCTATGTGGTCCCGGTGTTAGATCGTGGACATGGAGCGAGATGGAGCAGCTAAAATTAGAAGGGGGAAGGAGGTCAGCGAGGTGCGGGGTATTGGGCGGAGGTTCCGACAGGTTGAAGACGAAGCCCGGACCGTTGGATCGCGAGATCCAACGGCTCTGCTGGAGGCACGTTGGGACAGTTCGGATTAGATCGATGGGGTGCGATCGAAGGGCTTCGGGCATACCACATGGCATGCTAAGAACGTCGCGCTAGCGGGCGGCCCATATCTGAGATGGATGATGATCGGACAATAGTTGTTGAGTGCGTCAAATAATGGTGGAGATGACGGGACGAGGGCGAGATCGAATAGCGCACAAAGCACCACGTGGCAGGATATAGGCGAGGCGCTAGCGGGCGGTGTAGTTGTGATACGAGGATGATCAGGCGGCAGTGATCATGGAAATATCAAAACTGTTGGATCAAGAAGAGATCCAACGACCGAAAGATAAGGCGGATAGGGCAAAGGGACCGGGCCACGTGTCTCAACCAGAAAGGGCCACGTGGCCCAATCAGATTATTAGAAGAAAGATTGTGAGTTACGAAGGAGCAAACGGTCGAATTTGAGAAAACTCAAAACATGAAAGTTGTAGATCTCGATGAGATCTACAAGCTTCATGTTGACCAAAAATGGAGATGAGGTCAATTAAAGATAGAAAATATTTTAGTGGTATTTTTAAGGCTAAAAACACCATGGATTTTAATTTTGACAATTTTTTGTGGTATCTAATTTATTCAAGACTCTGATAGATACAAGACTTTATCTGATTTTTATTGGCACAAAATTAAGCAAGGGGGTTAAAAAGAGCAAATTAAGATGATGAAATCGAGTTTCATCACACCCCTTTACTTAAACTATACTCGTCCCCGAGCATCAAGAAAATGAATGAATTGGATTAACCCCCTTGTGCATGTGAGTACAAGATCCAATCTGTTCAAGTCCACTCAACTTAAGAGGTCCAAAATTTTAGAGCTCAACCCAGCCTTAATCAAGAGGCACCCAATTCCTCTAATTATCCAGACTCTCTCTGATGTACATATAGACTAAGGGTATGATATTTAGTGTTGACTGAATTCACGAGAGTAGAGTCAAATCTTCACCTAAGGTCCTGGTCTGAAAAACTCTCCTAAGGACCCAATCCTCAACACTAGGGAATAAATGAAATCTTGCGTTCAGTTGACCGTCGCTTCAGTTGTCAGACTTAAAAATGTAGATGGAAGGCTAGTAATGGAGGGCATGGGATTGTGTCATTTCTTCTCTCCCTCTCATTGGAACAAGGATCCTCTCTTAGTGCCTTATTACACAACACATTTTTTTGGTGTTGATCAGTGCATCCGTCAAGAGAAGTTTGAGCCGTCTGCACTTGTTTTCCTGGGAGTACACCGGGGTGTGTCTTTTTTGAGTACCTATCGTACCTTCTACACCCAGACTTGTAGCATTTACGATGCAGAGCCCTTTTTTGGTGCAAGCCCGACTCCTGGTCCTAATAGCGGTGGTCCAAGTGGACAATTTGAAATTTTTGGGAACTCTCGCCTTTGGTGGAAGCTCTTTGATATGTAACTTTGTGGAATGAGAGCTTTTCTTTGACATTTCAGTGATTTGTAGTATTTTTGGATAGCTCCACTATTTTTACCAAGAGTTGGCGCACACTGATCAACATTTTTTATTTATTTCACACCCTGGCGCTTAGGTCAATGTCAAGAGATTAGTATAAGAACCGAGTTCTCATACTGGCTAAAATTGCTGATACTCAGGTTTCATGAAGCCTTCAAAGATTTTATCCCATCCTCGAGCATCATTAGATCAAGTCCAAACTCGAATCCCTCATCCCAGTCCCTCAAGTGAAGAGTCAACTCATCTCATCGAAACCGCAGTCGTGCAGGTGATGTGTTGATCATATTCTTATTGTCTGAGACTAAGCATGAAATATAGCATGCAAATCTAGAAATCTAGGGGAATGTGGATGATCAAGTCTAAGACCCTGATGGCTAAGGCTGGTTAACCTAAAATCTCAAGTCCTCACAAACTAAGTTTCCTTGGAAACTTCAGATCCTGGGTGGAAGTGTGAATGTAGAGGATTAATCCAACTACTTCATGCAAAAACACACACATTTTTTAAGCTTCAAGAGATATTATGACTGCCTAAACTCAATTAAGTAGATGCATCTGCATTCAGCCAGTATGGGTGTAAGTAGAGGACGGAGCCCGTTACTTGAGGACGGGGCCTTACGCGATGTCCTCTAAACCACCCAATCTGCTAAGGGTGAACCCTCACTGAACGCGGCTACTTATTTGGGCTTAGTAGTCACCAATGACTCTTAAAGGATTTTTGGATTTTCTCATTTTTATGGATTTTTAATTAGAGGTTAGAATACAAGTTAGACTCAACTTTCCTTGAAATCAAAAGAGAAAATTCAATACCATGTCACACAAATAAAAAATTTCAAAACATTTTCAAAAGATTTTTCAAAACCAGAGAAACTCATTTTTTAAGTCATTTTTGAAAATATTTGTTATAAAAATAGTGTAACATAATATAGAAAATCGTGAAAGCCACTGAGTCCACTTAGTTTAAAGGATTTTCCTTTAGCCAAAAAGTTTTATTTTTTTTTCAAATTTTTCAGATTATAGTTAAAGTAAATATACTGTATACATGGTATACCCCCCTATACTTAAACTTTTCTATGTCCTCAGAGCACTAGATGATACAAGTACATAGGTCCATTTAAATATAGAGAAATATACGAGAACTAAGGAGGGCTCCCCCTATAGTTAGGTTAGAAATAACCTAAGTATAAAGGCAAGGAAAGATGAGTGGAGAAAATCACAGGGACTCAGGTCCCCCCTATACTTAGGCTGAGATTAGCCTAAGTATAAAGATGGAGATTTGATGTTGGGAGAGACCCAAGGTGAACGAAGAAGAAGGATGGATATACAAGTGATTGGATGAATCTACGGAGATTAATGGAGTGACTAAGGCTCTAGGGAGGGTGTCGGAGCAAACATGGCTCAATCAATCATGCAACACACTTCAATTTCACCAACTCACACATGAAATCAACCGAGGTTGGTTCATTATGTTGTCGGTTTTATTGGTGATTAAAATATTTTATCTTTATGTAGAAAAAATGCTAAGCAAAATCGACTGCGTAAACGAGGGTGTTGCTCTCCCAAAACAATATTTTACTCCATTTTAGGTTGACTTGCAATTAACAGTCTCAATTATTTTTCTTAAGGTTGTCACTGATTTAAGGTGAGCACGTCAATCAAGAAATCATCGTCTACCGTTCATTCCCATTTTCCATTAACCTAGGTGATCAATCTAGGAGGGGAAACCGAGAAAAACCAAGTATTCGATAAAAACCATGATCTAAGCTAAGCGATATAACATGCAGTGACTTGACGAAAATACTTGAAAAATTTGGACTGTTTTTAAAACCAACATGATATGTATGCAAGTCGATCAAAAGTCGCACCTAACATGCTTCTATTAGCGGGGAAGAATTTCTTTTAAATTTGGCTAAGTGAAGCGAGACTATGTGTGTATTTATTATAAGTGGGTCCTACCTACGAACAAGCACATAAAAAATGAAACAATGAAATAAGCTCGAAGAGCCGCGTGCCTAGTCCTAGGTCGACACTCAAGTGGGGACGATCCCCACACAACCACATTCGTTCGTTTACAATCGCGAGTCTTGGATCGAAGATCACTGTAAAAGATGATTATTACATGATGCAAAAGACACATTTTTTTATTTATTTTCTATTTTCTCCAAGCATGCTTCTGCGGCTCCTCGCAGCGGGAAGCGCCTGCTCCTCACCTCCTTGAACACCAAGGGCCCTGCCACAAAAGCAAATGTTAGAGATCAATTGAATAGAAAAAAAAATTTGCAATGCAAGATAGATGAACAAATTGGCCTATATAAAAGAAACTCTTAATTAAATAAATAAAAATAAAATAATACAAGAAATGAGCAGTGTCCCTGGCAACGGCGCCATTTGACGAACCGCGAATCCGACCCTTTAAGGGTGCGGAATTAGCACTTAAGAACGTTGCAGCCGGGCTGGATTAGGTCCATCAAAGACCATCTAATTTGGATATGTCAATGAAATCGGATGGTCGTATTTTTATTTTACTTGGCAAGTAACCAAGTTTGAACTCAGGGATACGAGCGTCTCTTGTGATTATTCAGACTTTTATTCATTAATTAAGTGTTGAGTTGGAGAACCATAGGTCAAAGAATGGACGAAGATAAGTCAGTACAACAAATATAAAACATGCATTTTTTATTTTATTTTTAATCATGTAAATATATGCGATGAAATGCAATGAAAATATGCCCGAGTTAAAAGAATATTTGAGCTAATTAATGAAAAGTCACATCAGGGTTAAATAATGAAGCTACTTTCATTGATGTGGAAATCGGGCATATGAATCATTAAACTCAAGACACTTAGCCAAAATAATACAATAAATCTCGTAGTGTCAAATCTGAGATAGAAGTACGCCATCAAGAAGACAACAAAATGAGCTTCAAAATGCCATTGAAATCGACTCAATCAAAGGTAGGATGCTCAAGATATACACAAGTGAAGCTAGGGGCATAAATGCAAGAAAACATAAAAATAAATAACAAACAGGTCCCTGGGAGGGATTAAAATGCAAATAAAAGAAAGTATGGGACATTTCCTGTAAATAACCCACATACATAGGGGCATTTTTGCAATTATTGAAACCCACGAGGGTATACTTGCAAAATACCCTGATGCATGTGGTCGGCACGTGGCTGGAAGGACCTGGATGCAATATGCAAAAGTTGTGAGGGCGTCGATGCAAAAAGCCCAACCATCACGTGCGTGAGGCATGTGAGTCCAGGCTTGGGTGGGGGTGACACTCGACGCAGGTTCGGACGGCCGTAGCAGGTGGCTCAGGCCACGTGGCGGCTCGAGGGTGCCTCGGGCGAGGCTCGGTCCCACCGAGCCTCCGCGCTCCGGGAAGATGATGTGGCTGCTCAAGGACGGTTAGATGTCCGCCGGGGGGCGAGATCCAACGGCATCTACATCTCCTCCTTCCTCGCTGGGTGGCGACGTGATTGGAGCTCCAGCGTGAGGCTTGGAGCTCCTCCGCGCCTCTCCATGCTTGGTGAAGGTTGGGGGAGGAAGTTGGATGCCTGACGATGAAGATCCAAGCTCAGGGAAGATGCAGGAGTGCTTGGATTCTGCGGTCGACGCGTGCTCGCCGGAGGCGGAGCTCTAGAACTTGGCTCCGCCCGAGGTCCGGCCATTGGAGTTTTGGACCTGCAAGGGGGGTTAGATGAAAGCCGAGGCGTGTGTGCGTGCGAGCTGAGGTGAACGGAGGGCTTAGGGAGATGCGGAAGCGGAGCCCTTGGTGGGTTCTCCTCCGCCTCCGGCGGAGGAGAAAGCTTGGGATGGAGGAGGTTTTGACGGAGGACGAAGGTGATCGGAGGGCCTGGCGAAGGTGACGGGTGTTCGGCGGAGCTCGTGGGATGATCAGGTGATGGTGAAGGAGTTGAGTCTAACCTAAAAAATTCAGAGAAAACAAAGGAAAATAAGATGCTAAACTACTTGAGATTGAAGAAGGATCTAGAGGCGGAGCGGAGCTTGGGCTGTGCACTTGAAGGTGCTCCAGTCATCACACATGCTGGACAGCTACTCCAGCAAGTTGGGGCGCCCAGAGGAGCCCGGTCATGGCCGGCTATAGCCATGGGTCTCACCGGGGTTCTGGGTCGTCGTCGCTCGATCCTAGCTCCTCCCCCTATCACAGGGAGGAGAAGGAGGGATGGGCCTCAGCCCCTTGATTGGTGGACGAAGAAGATATGGGGAGGAGGCGACTTATTTATAGTCGGGAGATGGCGATGGAGTCGTGAGTTTCGTGGGTAGATGCTAACCGGAGGAGAGGAGGGGAGACGTGGCTAGGTGTTGCGCGAGGGTAGGGAATGTGAGGGCTACGTGGTCCTGGTGTTAGATCGTGGACATGGAGCAGGATGGAGCGGCTAAAATTAGAAGGGGGAAGGAGGTCAGCAAGGTGCGAGGTATTGGGCGGAGGTTGCGGGAGGTGGAAGACGAAGCCCGGACCGTTGGATCGTGAGATCCAATGGCTCTGGTGGAGGCGCGTTGGGACGGTTCGGATCAGATAGATGGGGTGCGATCGAAGGGCTTCGGGCACGCCACGTGGCATGCTAAGAACGCCGCGCTAGCGGGCGGCCCAGATATGATATGGATGATGATCGGACGGTAGTTGTCGAGTGCGTCAAAGAACGGTGCAGATGACGGGACGAGGGCAAGATCGAATGGCGCACAAAGCACCACGTGGCAGCTATAGGTGAGGCGCTAGCGGGCGATGTAGATGTGATACGGGGATGATCGGACGGCGGTGATCATGGAAATAACAATACCATTGGATCAAGAAGAGATCCAACGACCGAAAGAGAAGGCGGATAGGGAAAAGGGACTGGGCCACGAGGCTCAACCAGAAAGGGCCACGTGGCCCAATCAGATTATTAGAAGAAAGATTGTGAGATACGAAGTAGCAAACGGCCGAATTTGAGAAAACTCAAAACATGAAAGTTGTAGATCTCGATGAGATCTACAAGTTTCATGCTGACCAAAAATTGAGATGAAGTCTATTAAAGATAGAAAATAATTTTAGGGGTATTTTTTAAGCTAAAAACACCGAGGATTTTAATTTTGACATTTTTTGTGGTTTTTAATTTATTTAAGACTCTGATAAATACAAGACTTTATCTGATTTTTATTGGCACAAAATTAAGCAAGAGGGTTAAAAAGTGCAAATTAAGATGATGAAATCGAGTTTCATCAGGGATGAGCGAGCACATGTGCTCGCCAAGTGCACCCCATCGTGTGCACGCCAATTGCGCTTTTTTGTAGTGTGAATACACTTGCTTCAGTCCTCCTCTTCGCTGCAAATCACCAGTAGAACCTTGCTGTCACCAAGGCATGACTCTAGGGGTGGATCTGAGGGGTTAAGAAGCTCAAAGAGACATCTAAATGCCAAAAAAGGTGATGGGTGTTCATTTATAGGCGAAATTTCGTCGATTTTTGAGGAAATCTTGGTGGAGATTCTTGTATGGGCGTGGATGAGGGACGAAGTGGGTGCACGATGGTGGCAATTTCGAGGGTAATGAGTGCCAGAAGAGGTGTGGAGAAATGGAAGAAAATGGCAGTCTCGTGACTTCTGACATGTGTCAGAAGGGAGATCGGACAGTTGACCTAGGTCAACAGAGTCCCACCTGGTTGGTCCACGTGGACCAACCAGGAAATTCTAAGGAAAATACCTTAAATTGGATAATAAATAGAATTCAATTTTATATTTTTTAGGTTATAAAATAAAAAAATGTTTCTAATTTTTGTAGTATTTTATGGATATTTTTATTTATTTTTAGAGGTCTTTATTTACAAGTTAATTTTTAAGGTGCATATATATGTATATTCACCTATGTTTTAGGCATTTAATTTTTATTTTATATTTTTGATTGTATTATTTTCTTTTCTTATTTTATAAATTTATAAATTATTTTTATATACTTAATTATATTTTTAATATATTTTTCTGATGTAATATATATGCTTAAATAAATAGGTGTATTATTTGTATAGGTGTAGACATAGGTATTTCATCTATGAATTGTACATACCTATTTTCTTGCATCACTTTTTCATTGTTTTATTCCTTTTCAATATGTACATATATTATGAATAATATTTACAAAATTATAAAAATATAAAATTATAAAAATAATGAATAATAAATAAATGAGTATTTTAATCGGTATAGTTATACAATAGGGGTCCAAAACCTAGCTTTCACACCGTAATTCTATAAAATATGATCCCACCTCCATTAAATAACTTATTAAAAATCATGTGCAATTAAAGTTGATTTTTATATATTTTATGTTTTTATTTGAGAGATACAGGTCTGTTAAGTTGGGATTTTGGAGATTTATTCTGAGTATAACTTTTTATCTGTACATTTCAATTTTGTGTTTTTCTATGTATTGTTATATACATCTTTCATTTACAAAGTTTTATTATTTGAGGTCTTAATGATAAAGAATAAAATAGGTTCCAAAAAGCAACTATTGGCCTATTTTAATAGAGTGATTGCTCTGTATTTTCTGTACACTAGCCGCCCTATCTCTCCCTACTTAATTTCTTGTCGACTAAGTCATCATGGTGACTGAATCTCGGGGTCTAAGGTCACTTCAGTGTCCATGACACTTCATTCTTTTTCTTTTATTTCCTTTATTTTTGATTTTGGCGATAAATACGATAAACACATGGTATTTTATACAGTATTTTGTATAACTTAGTGAGCCTTTATTTTGTCAAATTAATAATGTATGTATGCATTTAGCTAGGGTTTTAAGGCCAAAATGAAAGAATAAAGGTGATGAAATAGATATTCATCACCCCCTGTACTTGCATTTGCTAGTCCCTAACAAACACTTATGCCTATAAGTGTGGAGAATAAGATAAAGAAAAGAAAAAGAAAGAACTTGGAACAATTTTTGGCTTTTAAACTTGTCTTAATAATGCCAAAGTTTGGAGCTTTGAGAAAACCTTTAGATTTATGATGTGTTCAAATCCACGTAGAGGTCAGTATTTGTGACACAACAGCCTTTAGTTCCCATACTTCTATTATCCAGTCCACTTCACAGCCAGGTCAAAACCATCCTCTCAGTTGCATACTCTTGCTACCTTGAAATGATAGAACCATGTGTGTGAAATTGTTTAGCTCTCCCCAGACAAAACTATTGAACTACCAAGTTATCTGCTCTTCTGATAACTTGTCCCTGTGGAGTCAGATATTCCCTTCTAAGGTCAGGTGCTTCCAGTCTTTACAACTGAATGAAGTAAGGAGATAGAAGAATGGGAAGAGAAGTGGGAATGGACCAGTGTAGTCTTCATTCCCTTGTGAAGTCGGTCAGTGTAACTAGACCTTCACTAAGAAGCAAACTTTTTCTGAAGCTCATATTTGTGGAATTTTGGTGGAAGGCTTCTTTAAATATTTTCTTTTGACTTTGCGTAGCTTCTGCATTCTTGTTTGTGACCCGGTGGATATAGCTTCTTTTGTTCCACCCAATGTTTTGAGGTCTTAAAAAAGTTGCGTCGTTAGACAATCCCTCATCCAAAGCATTATTTCAATCCATCTCCAGTCTTTAGATTTCATTGTTATCAGAAGAAGTGGGTTAGAGTACTGGTGTCAGCAATCCGCAAGAATGGTTCGTGAGCCACCCTTGACGAAGCAGCCTTACATCGTCCCGACTTAGACCCCAAGATATTTCAACAGAACATCTAAGTTTAGATAAGTGTTAAGTGAAAGGTTTCCAGTCAAGTCACCATCTAAAGAGTCGTACATATGATATGAAGGGTTCTATTAGGCACATTGAATTGGCTCTTGAACATAGTCTTATGGAATCCAAAGAATTAAGTCCAGTGACCTGAAGTATCTCTAATTCCAGTCCTTAATGGGTTCCCTATGAAATTAAGTGTATTAAGGTCTTCAAAATCTCCAATCTTCAAACTTTATTTAGACTTGTTCAATTGCCTATATTATTCAAAAAAAATGCTCATGCCATGCAAAAATATTTTTGTAATGTAATTTTCACACTTCTGAATTTGTTATGGTTTTTTTTAATTTGTTTTGATTTTTTTATTTTTTCGAAAGGATTTTCGAATGATTTGGTATTTTTTAGTTTTTTAAATGTTTTTGTGATTTTTGAAACAAAAAATTTGGGATAAAATTAGGTACAATTATTTACATGGGAGCGCATCTTATATTTACAAGAATTAGAGTTCTTTAAGAACTTACCAAGGGTAAGTGCTCGTTTTTATAGGCATTTATATACATTTGATAAACAATTTGAGATTGATATGTATATTTCTCAAACTTGTTTGAAAATGCTTCTACAAATTTTTTGAAAAAATATAGTCCAAAATAATTTTTACAAAAAGATTTTACGAAAATGTACACACATTTGAAGATCATTTTGCGATGTTTTTTCAAACAATATATATAGATTTTTCAAATATTTTTACAACCATTTTTCAAACATTTGCAAATCGGTTTCAAACATTTTTTTCACACAAAGAAAATAAATTTTACAAACAAGATATTTTACAAAGATGAAAACATTTTACAAAATATTTTTCAAACAGTTTTCAAAAGATTTTTCACAATGGGTTTTCAAACTACTTTTCAAACATTTTGCAAAGTGTTTTCTCCTGATTTATTAATCAGTCTGTACAGAAATGTTCGAGGAATAATACACGTTATTTTTATTGAATTTGTGTGTATAAAGTGTTTTAGCCTTATTTATTGAAAATACGAAAATATGACTTATGGATAAAATATATACAAAGTATATATTAACCCCCCTATACTTAGATTGAGCTATGTCCTCATAGATCGAAGAGAAATGAAGACATAACTCGTACTAAATGTAGAGAAGTCTATACTACAATGACTAAAAAATCGGAAGTCAATCATCCCCTATACTCCAGGATCAATTAATCCTGAGTATCCTAGTCTGTATACCAATGTAGGGAAGGTCGAGGTGGGAAACAAATGAATATATAACTCAACGGCTCTGCATGTTTCCTCCTATAATTAAGGTAAAATATCCCTAAGTATAGAAAGAATGTCAAAAGTTGAGGAGACATACGAGGGATTAAAGAATGAGCACCCGAATGTATCCATCCCCCCTATACTTAGGATGAAGTATGTCCTAAGTATAGCAGTGATGTGTGGGATGAGTACACATTTTTAGAAGAATCAAAAAATAGAGGAGGAAAATAGAAAAGAAGAAAAGAAGAAAATGAGTGACTATTCAAAGATGTTTTTGCTGATCTTGTCTGTGTGAATGGATGCTGATGATGTTAACTCTTCATTGTAGACCACCTAAATTGAATTGACCATGGACAAAAATGTGTCATATTCGAGATAAGGCTTCATTAGTTTTTCGTTGATCACAAATGGTTGTACGTCAGCTGACAAACCGGATAAGACTATACTTCCATTGTCACACACACGGGTCACTATAAACGGTCATGCCCACTTGCTCTTCAATTTCCCTGGAAGAAGTTTGAGCTTTGCATCAAACAACCAAACCTTCTGTCATGGCTCGAAGGTCTTGCGGCAGATGTGCTTGTCGTACCACTTCTTGACATTTTCTTTGTACATGAGGTTGTTGTCGTACGCATACTCACGGAATACAAGGAGCTGATTCAAATCCACCTTTCTGTTATGTCCTCCCTTCTTGGAATCCAAATTGCATATGTTGATTGCCCATAATCATTTGTGAATAAGTTCCATGGGCAGATGACATGGCTTGCCGTATACTAGGCGGTAGGGAGACATTCGTAACGGTGACTTATACGCAGTCCGATAGGCCCAAAGGACTTAGTCTAGCAATTGTGACCAATTCTTCCTATAGGGACACGCTAGTTTTTGCAGTATCGTCTTTATCTCCCTGTTTGAACATTCGGCTAGGTCGTTGGATTGTGGGTGGTGCAGAGAGGTTACACAATGTTCTATGTAGAATTCTTGTGTCATCTTCTTCACCTCTCTGTTGACAAAGTGGCTACCCCCATCAGATATGAGAATTTTGGGGATCCCAAACCTTGCAATAATGTGATCTGTAAGGAACCGACAAATGGTCCGACTGTCGATAGCTCGGGATGGGATAGCCTCCACCCATCGGCTTACGTAGTCAACAACGAGAAGAATATACTCAAAACCCTGACTGTTAGGGAACAAAACCATGAAATCAATGCCCAAAGCATCAAATACGTCCAAAATTTGAATGTACTTAAGATGCATTGTGTCTCTCATTCCGATGGTACTTCCCAGTCTCTAAAAATCAATGCAATGCTTGACAAAATCTTCTGCATCTTTGAATAGAGTCGGCCACCAAAGGCTGCATTGTAGGACTTTCGCTGCCGTTCTCCTTCCAGAGTGGTGTCCTCCCGATTCTCTGGAATGGCAATGCTCGAGGACACTGTGGACTTCCTCCTGAGGAATACATCTTCTCCAAATATATTCTGCCCCCTCTCGAAAGAGATATGGATCCTCCCACTGTAGAAATGGATATCTAACAAGAATTTGTCTCTTTTAAGTTTAGGCCAATCTTGTGGAGTCTTTTTGGATACAAGGTAATTCACAATATTGGTGAACTAGGGGAGTGAGGTGACTGACAGGATGGCTTCATCTGGAAAAGTCTTAATGATTGGCAATAGGTTCTGCTCAGGAGTGTCTGGCTCTGGCAATCTTGACAAGTGACCGACCAACACATTTTTAACCCCAGGTTTATCAGGAATTTCTAGATCGAATTTCTGGAGTAAGAGGATCTATCTTATTAATCGTGGTTTGGCATCCTTCTTAGCTTGGAGATACTTGATGGCCGAGTGGTCTGTATACACAATGACCTTAGATCCAAGCAAATGGGCTCTGAAATTTTCCAGGGTGAATACTACTACAAGCAGCTCTTTTTCAGTGATAGTGTAGTTTCTTTGTGCTTTATCTAGAGTTCTGCTGGCATAATGAATAGAAAATGGAATATGATATCTCCTATGTCCCAGAACTGCTCCAATGGCATAATCAGATGCGTCAGTCATGATCTCAAATGGTAGAGACCAATCCGGCAGTTGAAAAATAGGAGCCTGAGTGATTATTTCTTTCAACTATGTAAAAGCTTAGAGGACTCTGTCATCGACAATAAAATCAGGCTCCTTTCCTAAGAGTTCTGTCAGGGATCAGGAGATTTTGCTGAAATCCTTGATGAATCATCGATAGAAGCCGACATGCCCTAAAAATGACCTGTCATATTTCAGATTGGTAGGTGGCTCTAATTTCGAAATTAGTTCCACCTTTGTAGGGTCGACCTCCTTGCCACGTTTCGAGATGACATGGCCAAGCATAATCCCTTCGGTCACCATAAAATGGCTCTTTTCCCATGAGAGCACAAGGTTCGCTTCGTACCATCTTTTCAGGCGTCGGTCTAGATAAAATAAACATTGATCAAAGCTGTCCCAATAGATCGAGAAATCATCCATGAAGGCCTCAAGAAAACTTCCTACCATATCTACAAATACTACCAACATGCATCGTTGGAACATCGTTGGAGCATTGCATAATTTGAACGGCATTCTATGGAAGGCATACGTCCCAAATGGACAGGTGAAAGATGTATTCTCTTGATCTTCAGGAGCAATGGCAACTTGATTGTAACCAGAGTATCCATCCAAGAAACAACTTATTCCTTCGCGGCCAGTCTTTCGACTATCTCATCGATGAAGGGGAGTGCAAAATGATCTTTCTTGGTTGCTGACATAAGACGTCTGTAATCCACACAGTCGCGTCATGATGTTGGAACTCTGGTTACGATTTCCTCTCCCTTTTCATTCTTGATCATGGTGATCCCTGACTTCTTAGGCACAACGTGCACGGGACTCACTCATTTTGAGTCGGAGATGGGATAAACAGATCCAGCGTCGCACAATTTCATTATCGCATTCATTACTACATCTCGCAGGTTTGGATTTAATCTGCACTGAAACTCACGAGAGAGTTTGTTGTCTTCTTCCAGGTATATGTGATGCGAGCACATGGATGGATTTATCCCATAAAGATCAGGAATTTTCCAGCCTATGGACTTGCGGTTTCTTTCTAGAACCTCAAGCAGACGAGATTCTTATTCCTCAGTTAGATGTGAATTGATGATGACAGGAAACATATTCGGCACACCTACAAGGAAGGCATACTTCATGTTTGTTGGAGGTGGTTTGAGCTCTGGTGGGGACTGGTTGAGCTCAATGGCAACTTCTGCTATTGTACAGGGTAATGGTGTTAGATCTTTCATTGGTTGTGTGTCCACCATTGGCACTGTAGGCTCTAAGTGCAATGCTGCACATAATTCTTGATTGATTGAATCTTGTTCACAGAAATCTGCAATGATATCCTCTTGCTCTGCCAAGGATAGGTGGTCATAACTATATTCATCAGGCAAGTCAGCAAGAATCTCATCTTCAAGGACATCTGGGAACTCGACTGAGCTGTCTAGGACTGCCTCAGTGGTGAGAAATGCCTGGGTCTCGATTTCATCCATGAACAGATTTGTATCGCAGATTTCAGCCAAAAAGTCACAGTCTTCGGTTCGCTGCTCTGTTGGATCACTCTCATCTAATGCAGATGCTAAAGGTTTGGGTGCTTGGATCATCTCAATTGGCACTTTATCACTATTTGAGCGGAATATTATCTGATCGGTGCCATAATTCACCAATGCCTCAACGATTTTAAGGAACGGTCATCCAAGGATGATTGAATATGCAGAAGAGGAGTTGATGTGTCCATGTCTAGGGCTATGAAGTCTGCAGGGAACTACATTCCCTAAATAGTGATGACGGCATCTTCCAAGATTCCTTAAGGTCTCTTAATGGATGTGTTGTGAATTACAGAATCATTCTTGTGGATTTAAGTGGCCCCAAACCGAATTCCTTGAGCAATGATGTAGGTATTAGGTTGATTGAGGACCCACTGTCAAGTAGAGTTCAGTCGAACTCTTGGTTCAACATCTGACATCTGACTAGTGGAGCTCCCATGTCCTTCTTCTTTGTTGGGAGATAGTTGATTGCATTTACTGTAGCCACAGTGAGAATGTTCTTTACATTTCTTTCACGATCTTTTCACGGCTGTCTCTTCGAGGTACATGCCTCTTTCAGTCCCTTCTTGATGTTTGACATGTATTTGATGGCTTTGAGCAACGACATTTCGAGAACAAGATTCTGAATTATTTCCACAACATCAGGATTGGACAAGGCAATTTTCAAATTTTTATTTTTTTTGGATTTTCACATAGCTTATGGAAACAGAATATTTACAAAATCAAGAGTAACAGAGGGAATATTGTCAACAAAATCTATGCCCACATCAAGCTGTACAGGTGGGTGACTGAAATGAGAAGGGTCATCCAAGAGAGGTGGGCATCCAAAAACTTCAAATGAAGCTCCATCGACTAGCGTTTAATCAATTGTGGGTGCAGTCTCTTCCAAGGAAGGCTGACTGGTTCTTCGGTTGTTGCTGCAGGTGCTTTCTTTTTGGTGTTTTTGTTTCTTGATTTTTTTTGAATTTTTGGTGGTGCTTCTCCTTTTTCTTCTTCCTCACCCGGTCTGACGGCTGGTTCGGCTGATGTCGAAGAAGACGATGACTCCCCCGTGCTTGCTTTATTCTTCCACTTGTAAGTGGCTGATGGATGCAAGATCCTACCGTTCCTGAGAGTGACAATATTAGATGAAAATAATTCATTCATTTCTGATTTTGTAAGACCGGAGGAGACCTCACAAACTACCTGCTCTTTCTTCTTGAAGTTATTAAGGTGTGCCTCCACTTGTGCAGGAATGAAGGTCTGGTGGCAGTGAAATCGTCCAACTTCTGGCTGAGATCTACAAGACCTTTGACGAGTTGGGCCAAGCAGTACAAGTCTAGGTTCACCGGAGATGCAGCGTCAGATACCTCGGTGTGCTGGGTGTGCTAGTATTGATGATGGTACTGAGACTGCTGATTGGGATATTGGGAACGGTATTGAGGAGAAGGGTGATGCTGTGGATATTGCTAAGGAGGGTATTGCTGATAGGGTACAACCACATACTACTGGTTCTGCTGGTATTGCCGGTACTACGGCTATTGGAATTGGTTCTGTGTCCAATTACCATGAAATTGTGGAGACTGTTGATGTTGTTAGTGTTGTTGCTGGTTGTTCTGTACAAATCTCCCTCCCTATTGTTGAGGAAACTGGTGAGAGTTGGCAACCTGACCCTGCTGAGGTCTGCCTGGATGGGTGGGTTGCACATCATTTGCCCATACACCGTTCACCTCCTGAATAAGAGGTGGTGGAGGGGAGAATTGTTTTGGAATGTATTGTGGCTCAGGCTGGTAGACGGCCAGCTGCTGCTGAGTGGGTGGATCTGGGGCTTATACGTAATAGACGTGCTGGACCACCGGCTGCGACTGACTCGGCTAATGGAGCTGTTGTTGAGCATGTTCCTTCGTCTCAGCTGGAGTGGGGGCTGATGCAGACACAGAGTTACAGGAGCTGATTGTACTCACCAACAACCTTAGCTAGTTGGTGATTTGATCTAATTTATCCAGGTTCTTTGTTCTTTGTTCGATCACAACCGGTTTCTCTAAGTCTTGTGATCGCTTCTCGATGATGTCCAATTTTGACAGGTGGCTCCCAATGATGCTTAGATTGGAGATCTCGTCCCAATATGGCTCGTGGGATGCTGCCATGTGCACAGGTTTTTGGACAGTTTATTTCTGGCGCTGTTATGCATAGGACGATGAAAGAGCGGCCTCTCCTTCAGCCATTTCTTCGAATATCTTCCAGAAGATGTCCTCGTCTGTTGAAATGGGAGCCGCCGCATGCTGCATCCACAAGCTTCTGACTTCTTGTAGTAAGTCCCCCAAAGAAATGTTGGACTAGGTTGGTCTTGGAAATCTCATGATGGGGACACCTTTCTTGTAGCTCGATGAACCTTCCCTAGGACTCATGAATGGATTCGTGTGCGGCTTGGGTGAAGTTAGTGATGCGGGCATGCATCTGATTGAGTCACCCAAGAGGATAGTACTTGTGCATGAAGGTGAACTTCAGTTCTTCCCAGGTGGTGACGACCTTTCCCAAGTGGTTGATCCAATGAACGACCTTATCTTGAAGGCTAAAGGGAAATGAAATCATCTTCACTACCCCAAGAGGTATACTACGGTAATGAGTTGTGTCGCAGATGCGCCCGAACAGTTGTAGATGAATATAAGGTTCTTCATTTGCGTTTCCACGGAAGATGGGCAGGAGTGCCAATAGTTGAGGCTTTAATTCAAAATAGGCATGCATTGGTGGGATCTGGATCCATTCCGTGACTTGCCCCGCCCCAGGGTTGTAAGTTTCTTTTAGCGTCAGCTTGGGTTGCTCTACTCTAGGCTCATCTAGATTTCCACCGTCTCCACCTTCAGGATTTTCCTCGAATCCTCCTTAATTAACTCTCCCTCTCCTCAGGTCATTAAGCATTTCTTGGAAGGAGACATGTGCTAGGGCCTGATCCGTGAGCTACTACTGGATTTCCTAAATAGAGGCAAGGATCTGAGCGTTCACTATGTTCATATCGGTTGCGAACCCTGATCTGGCTGAAGTTGTGGTTGTGGTCCCTTCCCTTTTCCTCCAAGAGCCATCTCTCTTTCCGATCCTGAGTCTGACTCTATTACAATTTTTGGCTCCAGATTGGGCTCTTGATTTGCAAATGGAGAATTGCCCCAATCAGTCTGTGTGGAGGCACCATAAGTAGCAAATAGATATGTGTTCAGGTCAACACAGAATTTCATTAAGGATGGTTGTGTGTATGGAGTGAAATCAATTGCCATCCAAAATGGACAAGTTTCGAGACTTATTAGAGAAGACGGGGAGTCTGGAGATCGGTTCACGAAGGCTAAACCTGGTTCTCGGGAATCGCCCCGAATTATTGGAGGTGGCGAGTACATGGAATCTATGTTGGTGTCGGCGGGGTCCCGACTAAGCCATCCACGTGTCTCCATCTCAAAGATCAAGATGAGATCGAGTTTTGGAAGAAATGATATGGAGTTCAAACAAGAAATAAAGAGAGTATAAAATAGTAGAAGGCTCCAGATGAGTGGGGGATCAAATAGGGAATCAACGAAAGTGAGAAAAAGGCACACAATGTACAGGACTGATCTTTGGACCTTAATCTAATTCAAACAAACACAAGACAATGATTGGTTCACCAACTCAACACTTGTGAAGCCATAAGAGTTCAGCTATTTTTATCTTTTCAATTTTATGGTTATTCTTAGGCAATCTTTTCACGAGTCCTTAAGTGCGCTAACCCTATAGGAGTGTGTGTACTGCCAGGCGGTTGCCATGTACTTGTTCTACCTCCTTTGTAACTTATGATCTGCGCACTTAAAGGTCCTTGATCTCATTCTTGGGCGGCTATTCAGCCAAATAAATAGAAAGGAAGCCAATAAGCAAAACCAATACTTCGGACCTCGCTCGGAACAGAATCACCCGTGAGCATGCAAGGTCCTACTCGGCCGCAAACCGATAAGACAGACACACCCGTGAAGGTGTGGTTTAAGCTCAGTACTTCAGACCAAGTCAGATGCTCCACATAAGGCAGGAACAACGTGCTCGACGAGGCCCTACTCATTCATGTACGATAGAAGCGCCAATACTTCGCCAACCCAGGTGATAATCAAGGTGCCACTGATCTGGATTTAGGCTTTTATCCTTAGCAGGTCGCGCCTCACTCAGTCTGGAGTTATACTTGAAAGCAATATGGGCTTTATGAACCCCAAACAAGGAATGGTTCGTTACGAATTTTAATTAAGGTCAAGTTTATTTAGCAACCCCTTTTTAAATTTTTGGGTTTTCAAATTTTTTTGAGTATTTTTCAGAATAATCTGCCTAACAATTTTTTCGTATTTTTTTATTTATATCCTACGTGATATAAACACAAGGAAGAGAGGACGGAAAAGCCGTGCAAGTTCTCACTAAGATGGAAATCTCACCTTAGTGACTAATGATACATGCAAAGATAGAGTTACTTATAGTGCTTCCCAGATCTCTCCATGCGGGATGCATGGCAGAATTGAAATATTTACACTATATGGTGATATGCAAAGAGCGAGAAAACATTTTAAACAATAGCTGCTATTATCGGGAAGAACCAAATGCCAATCACTCAAAGATGGATCCTAGTGTCTGATCTTGGAGAGCTCTCGGTGCCTGCCACAACGGGTCCTGTAAGTGTTGTATGTGGTCTCTCGCGGCTCGTGGTTTCAACTTCAAGCAATTTGCAATTAATTTTGACTAAGTCCAAGAGAGATAAACTATAGGTGCATGCGATATTGTTATGGCTTTGGACCATGCTACCGAGTCAAACACCCTACTATCTAAGGGCTCATTTATAGAAAATAAATAGAAACGAAGGCGGAAAGCTCAAATCATAGAAAATAAATAAAACAAAGGCGGTAAAAACAGAAAAAATCTGGTATGAGGCCCCCCGGTGAACAGACACCCGGGCATTGGACCTCGTGTAGTGTAGAAAGTAATGTCCAGATTAATTACAAATTATTTGTAGAAAATTAAATCTCTATCTCACTAAAATAAAAAACTGTGCTCAATGTTGTTCCTCTCCTCCTTCCCTTATCTTCTTCCCTGCTCTCTCCTGGTCAGCTCAAAGAGAAGAAAAACTGACCTCCACTTGCCTTGGGTGCACCCATTGCTAAGAGGTAGTCCTCGTCAAGTGGTCCCTCACAAGAAAGATCAACAAGAAATTTGAATTAGAATAGTCAAATTTTTAATCAAAGAATAACTAGCAGAAAAATGTGAGTAAATATGGACGACTATATACAAAGAAAATGTGCTACAATCCTTTGCTCCCCAGCAACGATGCCATTTGAATAACTGAGGGAATCTCGCGAGGGTCAAAGATAAGTCTACATAAGGCAAGACTACACTACGTTGTGGCGACCACTCGCAAGATCCCAGCTAGTCAACAATTAACCCATAATTCCAATATAAAGCTATAAAAATGAAATGGATCAAGATTTATTATAAACCCTGCTAAAAATGCTTATAGTGACAAGTGGAGCAGGGTGTCGAACACGGGGAACACACGATGTAACACTATATATTATTTATACATAAATAATATAATTATATATGTATACACTTTCTACACTATTTACTAAATAAAGTTGGTTTTTATCAATAAAAATTTTTATTTTATTTTTGATTTGTATATTTTTTATTTAAATTTTTAATTTTTTGACTTTATGTTTTCTTTTTTATATTTTATAAGTTTATTTATTTTTTTGTATATATATAGAAAGAAATATATAGAGTATATATCCAATATAGGCTATAATAGATAGAATAGTTAATAAAATTATTAAAAATAATAAAATAAAATATTTTTGGGCTTTAGATAATTTTTTTCTATTTATGTGATTTTTTAAGTGACTTTGCTAATTTTTTATATATTTAAAATTGAAAATATACAAAATTAGTGAAATCGTAATTAGGCTGAATTGTTTTGAGTTTTAAAAATATTTAATAGGCACAAAAACTATCAAAACTTTTTTTAAAATATAGTGATAAATCTAAGTAAAAATATAGTGCATAAATGAATATTTTTGGATGTTTAGAACGATTTTTATAATTTTATGGGGGGTTTTTCGGTCTGAAGGCAGTAGACACTATAATCAACACAAGGTATTTTTTAGGGATTTTTCAAAACATTTTTCTAACTTTTTTTGGAATTTTTAGGACAAAGAGGAACTGGCCATGCAATATTTGATTTTTAGAAAAAAGGAAAAGGTATAAAATGCAAAATCAATTATATAGAGACATCAAGCATGCACCCATGTACTTTCTCCTACTTTTTGGTGATTTTTAGAGCATGGAAACCATTTTTTATAAATCGAAAATACCACACAAAAATACTCAGTCTAGCAGGGGTATAACTGCAAATAAAATAACATCCAAGGATAACAATGCAATTTTGCCCAAAAGTTAATACTGACATTCAACTTTTATATATTAAAAGGTAATTACTAAAACACATGAGGGTTTTAGAGCAAATTTTACAATAAAAATGTGCGCTTGCACGTGACTTGGACATGGAAACGTAATATATGAAAAGTTCAGGTGGTTAAATGCAATAAGTCCAGCAACTTTTATACTAAATAAAATATTTACAAGACATGATGATAAATATAAAAAGGATGAAGGGTGGCAGTGAAATTTTACCACTTAAGTGTCCAGATCCAAGTGCTGAGAATATGCCACGTGGCAGATCGTGAGGTTCCTATTGTGTACCCCTTCGTTTGCGATCAAAGGTTCATATTAGATATGGACCGCTATTCTTGATCGAACGACTTTGAAGGGGTCAGGAGGAACTGCAAAGAACTCGACGCCGACGACTTTGGATTCGACGATGCTCGGACGTCTGGCGACCGTTGTCTTCTCCGATGGGCCCAACAGATAGCCGGGCCTCTTCTGCGTGCAGCTGCAAGGTCCTGAGGAGACGAGGGGGCTTTAAATGCTCCGATGAGACCAGAGCACCTGTAACCGCTTTAATGATCGTGTATGCTCCGTACGCATTCCCAGACCTGCAAGTGAATGCCAAAAAGTCCCTTGGAGCGAGGGCTATCTCCTCGAACCAGGGTTTGACCAAAAATACAGAGGAAATGAAATGGAGGGGGAACTCTGGCATATAACAGCGGAGGGAGCTCGAGTTCCTTGAATCTGTGCATGATTCAAGGGGGTTTCGGATGGAATTGATGGAGAACGTGAAGGGGTTTGATGAGGAGGCGAAAGTGGGTCAGAACAGGGGGTGAGTAACTGCCAATCCGTCCTGGAGCTCGAACTCTAGGAATTGGGCATTTTCGATGCAAGTCCTAATCACGAAATTAAACGACAAATTAAATATGCTAAAGTGAGTTTCGAGTAGAGATCTACCTAGGAATGCAAGGAAATGGGGCTCGACTGGCCGAAGGTGGCCAGGAGCAAGACCTCGACGGCGATGGCTGAAGGTGGTTGGATACACTTCTTCGCACCTCCTCCTCACTGCAAATCACCTGTAGAACCTTGCTGTCACCAAGGCACGACTCTAGGGGTGGATCTTAGGGGTTAAGAAGATCAAAGAGGGACCAAAACGTCAAAAGGGGTGAAGGGTGTTCATTTATAGGTGAAATTTCTTCAATTTTTGAGGCGATGTTGCATGCGATCTGGTGAGGGTTGGTGGAGATTCTTATATGGGCGTGGATGAGGGATGAAGTGGGTGCATGATGGTGGCAGTTTCGAGGGTAATGAGTGCTAGAAGAGGCGTGGAGCAATGGAAGAAAATGGTGGTCTCGTGACTTTTGACAGGTGGCAGAAAGGAGACCGGACAGTTGACCTAGGTCAACAAAGAGTCCCGCACCAACCAGGAAATTCCGAGGAAAAAAGCCTTGAAAATGGATAATAAATAGAATTTGATTTTAGTATTTTTAGGTTATAAAATAAAAAATGTTTCTAATTATTTGTAGTATTTTTTGGATATTTTTGTTTATTTTTTAGAGGTCTTTATTTACAAGCTAATTTTTAAGTCGCATATATAGGTATATTCACCTATGTTTTAAGCATTTAATTTTTATTTTGTATTTTTGACTTATTATTTAATTTTCTTATTTTATAAATTTATAAAAATATTTTTATATACTTAAATATATTTTTATTATATTTTTCTGATGTAATATATATGCTTAAATAAATAGGTGTATTATGTTTATAGGTGTAGACATATGTATTTCATTTATGAATTGTTCATACCTATTTTATTTCAATGCTTTCTTAATTGTTTTATTCCATTTTAATATTTACATATATTATGAATAATATTTACAAAATTATAAAAATATAAAATTTTAAAAATAATGAATAATAGATAAAATGAATATTTTAATCGGTATAGCTATACAATATGGGTCCAAAACCTAACTTTCACACCATAACTTCAAAAAAATGACACCTTCATTAAATAGCTTATTAAAAAATAATATAAAATTAAGGTAATTTTGATATATTTTGAGTTTTTATTTGAGAGATATGGGTCTGTGAAGTTGGGATTTGGGAGATTTATTCTGATTATAATCTTTTATCTGTACATTATTTTTCTGTGAAATCAATTTTGTATTTTTCTATGTATTATTATATAAAACTTTCATATATAAAGTTTTATTATTTGAGGTCTGAATGATAAAGAATAAAATAGGTTCCAAAAAGCAATTATTAGCCTATTTTAATAGAGTGATTGCTCTATATTTGGTGTACACTCAGCCGCCCTATCTCTCCCTACTTAATTTCTTCTCGACTAAGTTATCATGGTGACTGAGTCTCGGAGCTGGGGTCACTTCAGTGTCCATGACACTTCTCTCTTTTTCTTTTCTTTCTTTTATTCTTTTATTTTGGCGAAATACGATAAATATAGTATTTTATACAATATTGTGTATAACTTATTGAGCGTTTATTTTGGCAAATTAATAATGTATGTATGTATTTAGATAGGGTTTGAAGGCCAAAATGAAAGAATAAAGGTGATGAAATGGACATTCATCAGGGGTCAAAGGGTGAGGCGTGCCAGGTGCAGCAGTGATCCATTCACCGAGGAGTCACCCACACGTGAATCACTAACAAATGAAGTGCAGAAGAAATCTACCCAAGTCGATGCTCGGATCGACTTAGAAAAATGCGAGAAAAAGGGTCACACTGCAGGTCTGACACCCATACAACCTCGGTCGGAGAGTTGACCGAGGTCAATAGGGGGTGAAAGCTAGTTGGTCCACGTAGACCAACCAGAAAATCATGCTAAAAAAAGATTTCAAAATTCAATATAAAATAATAGATGATTTTATTAATTTTAAGTCGCAAAATAAAAAATGTTTGTAATTTTTCTTATTATTTTATTATGATTTTTTATGGCTCTTTAATTACAAATTACTTTTTAGGATTGAATTATAGGTATATTCATCTATGTATTTAGGTCTTTTATTTTTATTTTGTGTTCTTGATTTTATTAATTTAGTTTATTATTTATTAAAATTATAACTTATTTTATATACTTAAATATATTTTTATTATATTTTGTTGATATAATATATACACTTAAATAAATAAGTCTATTTATTATATAGGTATAGTTATAAGTATTTCATCTATATGTTTTTTACATGTTTTATTTTTGTATTTTCTTTATGGTTTTATTTTAGTTTTAATATAGGGATTTTTACACCCATAACCCTGATTAATTATGCAATAACAATCATAACCTTGTATAATCGTGAATTACATCCAGAACCCTCAATAGTCTTAACTCTTACACCCATAACCCTTGAGTTAACTTCCATCCTATATTCCGTTAACTATGACGGTATCCGTCAAACATTTTATATTTTCTACCCTTTAAGTTATACTATTTACAAATGAGTACACTCCCCCTCCCCCTCCTCCTCCCCCTCCAACTCCCCCTCCCCTTGTCGACAACCACCTCCTCCTCCCCACCATCGCTGACCTCCTCCTCCTCTCCTTCTTTCTCCAACCAAGGCAACCCAGGCCGACAGCCTCCTCGGACCCCCCTCCCCCTGTCATCCTGTACACCCTCCGCCCGCCCACCAAGCAGAGCCCGGCCCTGAATCTCGCCCAGCCCAACCCCGACCTCCCTTGCCACCTGCCCCCGCCCATGCTTTCCAACCCAGGCAGACGAAACCTCCCCTGACCCCCCAGGTCTGCGACGTCACCGGCCCCACCCATCCTCCCCGGCCTCCACCCACCAGCCCCCCACCCCCTTCAGCATCTGTCCTCGAAGCCATCCACCCCCCTTCAGCATCGATCCCCTGAGCAATGATCCTGCTGGTATCCCGCCCCCTGTCTCGAGCAGCCCTCCTCCCCCCAGGCACCACCCCGCCCCATCCCGTAGCAACTCGTTCCTCAAGCTCCCCCCTCCTCCCCCCCAGTCCCCCAAATCTTGGGCAGCCCAGGCCGGCTCCGCCCACTCTCCAGTCGAGGACGAAAGCACCCCCCTCCCCCCACCCGCCCTAACACACCCCCGATCTCCTCTCCTACTGGGCCCAACCTCCGTTGAATCCCACCCAACCCGACCTTGCGCCCACCGCCACCGGATCCCACCCAACCCAAGCAGACAAACCCCCCTCCCTGCGTGCTTGCAAACCCTCGCCAGGCACGCGCGGGTGGCGGGGGGAGGGGGCAGAGGGGAGGAGGGTGTGGCTGTAGGCGGAGGGGGCGACGGAGGGGGTGGCTGCAGGCGGAGGGAGGGAGGAGGAAGAAGGGGGAGGGGGTTGGCTAAGCTGGAAGAAGATGGAGGATAATTTTTTTAATATTTTTTTTCAGTCGTTGGATACAAGAAGGGTTGGATTTACCCAATGATATGGTTGGGTTAAGGGAAAAATTAACGGAGGGTCATGAGTGTGAGATGGAGTGATTACTCAGGGTTTACCATGTAATTTACTATTATACAGGGTTATGAATGTTATTGCGAAACTACTCAGGGTTATGGGTGTAAAAATCCCTTTAATATATACATACATGATAAATAATATTTACAAAATTATAAAAATATAAAATTACAAAAATAATGAATGAGAAATGAAATGATTATTTTAATCGGGTATGCTATACAATAGGGGTCCAAAACCTTACTTTCACACCATAACTCTAAAAAATATGAAACACCTTCAATAAATAGCTTATTAAAAGTTAGATACAATAAAAGGTGATTTTGATATATTTTGAGTTTTATTTGAGAGATATGGGTCTGGAAAGTTGGGATTTTGGAATCTTATTCTGAGTATAACTTTTATTCTATATATTATTTTTGTGTAAACTCAATTTTGTATTTTTCTATATTTTATTATCTACAATTTTCATATACAAAGTTTCTTTATTTGAGGTACAAAAAGTAGAATAAAAAGAGGTCCCAAAAAATGAATAAAGAATGAATAAATATAAAAAGGGATTTTTATTTGATTAATGGCCCTTATCTCCCCCTACTTTATTCCTTGTCGACCTAGTCATTTGATTTTTAATGCCTAGGTCTTAGGGTTTAGGGTCAAAAAATATCTTCGATATTTTATTCTTTTTCTTTTCTTTTCTTGATTCTATAATTTTGGCATTAAAAAGAACATTCTATACACAATTTATTCAACAATGCATGAATGTTAATTTATGCAAATTAGAGTTATTTACATGCATTTACAAGGGATTTTAAGGCCAAAATGATAGAATAAAGGTGATGAAATGATCATAAATAGTGTAAAATATTTGGTGAAGTTTTGCAGACCCTTAAACTTCATTATAGTTGCAAATATACCCCTACCATCTGTATATTTTATTTTGTGTATTTTTATTTATATTAAATAGCTCATGCTCTTCATAATTGTTGGGAAATATATAGTTGATGCTTTGAATTAGGTAGATGCATACCCATGTTTTTATTTAGCATTTGACTACATTTTTCCATTTATTAAAAAATTAAGAAACAACCTATTTTCTCGTTTGCTTATAAAAATAAAGAAATATAAAACTAACTTCAAAAATTATAAAAAAATATATAGTATATATTACTTGTAATTTTGGACCAAAAATCACAAAAAATATATAGATAAAATAGTAAAAATGGTAAAACCCCAAAAAAATTATAAAAATCTGTAAAAATTCTACAAAATTTTGAAAAAAATAATTTATGTTCTATATTTTTGCTTATATTATATAGTTTATATTTATATAATTTTAGGAATTTTTCAGCTTAATATCTATTCTAAAAACCCAAAACAATTTGACCTATACATTATATTTGCTGATTTGAGATATTAAATGCTTTAAAAATATATAAAAATTCACAAAAACTATATAAAAAATCACAAAAATAGAGAAAATATTAAAAGCATAAAAACTTTATTTTTATGAATTTTGTTTATATATATATATTATAAAACCTTATATATGCAATATAAAGATTATGCTACTTATTTACTACTTATTAATATTAAATTAAATATATATTATACATAACACCTTTAAAAAATAAAAAGAATTTTTCCTTTTTATATATATTATAGTATCTGTAATATTTATATTATTATTATTACTATATATATTATATCTTTAATGACAAAAAACAAAAAATTTGCAAAATTGGAAAGAAAATAATACTAAAATTCTAAAAATCTAAAATAACAAAAAATCTAAAAAATTAAATATTTGAAAAATCCATAAAAAAGAAAAAGTAGAAAAATAATTATTATTGATTTTTTTACTTAATAATAATTATACTTATCTCAGTTTGCTTCCAATGATTCGACCCCTACTACTTTGTCATTATACACATTTTGTAGGTTATAATAAATTTCACTCTGCATTTATTTATGATTTTATCTACATCGTGGGTTTATCGTTTGCTCGATTGCATCAAGAGCTGAGAGTAGGCCGATACAATGATTGCCAGATCAGACCTGCCGAACACTACATGCTCCTCCAAGATCGATCGTTAGGCACCCCTAATCGATCCAATACAATAAAGTCCCATTTCTTTGCATTTAAAGACAAATATCGATCTTAAAATAGAAGTTGAAATTAATTACAAGATATAATTATAAAATAGCTTATAAATTATATTAATTTAAAATTACTCACCATCTAATCTCATGCTTCAGAGTGAACTATTGGAACTCCCCCTCCTTCCTACTCATGTGGGACCCAGACCACCACTCAAGAAAAGATGCTCTCTTTCCAGCCTAGCAGCCTGAAAAAAATATAATTTATTATGAAAAACTTATATTTATCATAAGTTAGAGATACAAATAGAGGTTTGTTTTTTTCAAATATACTAGCTCAACTCTAATCTGATTATGGCTTTGTGAGCCATTGATCAACCTAATTTTATGCTATTGGTGGTTTGTTATTCCGCCTTCACCCTCCTTGCAAACTCAAAATCAGAAATGAACGCATCATAAAAATCAACTCACTTGCAATAAATATAAAAGTAATATAAAATCATTAAAAAATACATTCCTAAATATAAGAAAAGTCCTTACTTTTCCTCTCTACACCATGTGGGGGTGTCTCTTCATCTCATCAAAAGTTATCTCCTCGCATCCTATTTTTGCATTTGAGTCGCTCCTTGCATTAAAAATGGTATTAATCATTCTTTTCTCCACCAAGCGGATAAAGGATTGAAGATAAGACTCTTTCCCCAGACCAGTTACAGAACGATACCTACTTTGAAAATTTTAATAATAATGTTAGATAAATAAATTGTAATAATTATCATCTATTTCCACAAAGTACTATTTTTAGCAGGAAAATCTCGAACAATCTCTCATGCTCAGTAGCAGGAACACGACACCACTGAAAATGTGTACTAGTCAGATACATCTTGATAATATTGGTTATCTCATTGGCAACCATGTTGCTATTCAGAAAATCCTTAAAAATTAATTTTTTTTGTATTAAGAGGATAATTATGAAAAATAAAATGTCAATTTTAACTGAATTTTACCTCCCATATGCAGAGATCTCTAATAGTGGGAAGGCTCTGAAGTCTTCCCACCCTAGTCGGTAAAGGCATGTGGACATTCGAATGTGCAGAAGGAGAATCCAAATCCATGGAGGTACGCACAGGAATCGGGGTAGGGCATATCTCTGGAACAGTTGAATAAGAGGGCTCTCTATATGCACCTCCATAAAAGGGAGGATGATAACTAAGAGACTCATAATATGCTACGATCTGTCAAGCCTCCTCAGAAAGTTACCGTAAACTGGAGGGTGGTTTCAGCTGCCTACTAAAAGATGGTTACTATGAATTCGATGGACGAATGGAAAGGTGAGATCCCTGTGAGCTGCCACATCCAAATTCTTTCATGATTATATTGGTGATATAATAGTTAATAATAAAGTTATTGATATAAAAGAATTTACGATGGAATATTATGACTTATTCTACTTTACCAAATATGTATTATTAATCTTCATCATTTGATTCTGATGAATTACAATCCATTTCATTGAAATCAGAGTTGTCTGAATCATAATTTCCTCGCAATTGTCCGGTACATATAGTCATCAGCCGCTTTCTCTTATTTTGACAATAAACGCTTCCTAGCCTTTCCTATTGGCTGAGCTGCCTAACAAAACACACTAATATGAGATTCTTCGTCAGAGTAAATTATCTCATTCATGCTCATTCTGTTGCGGATAGTCTCGACATCATCGGGGAAGTACCTAACACAAAATGCTGCTACTTTTTCGTATGTATATTGAGAACTTATGAATCCTTCCATTCTACTTTGCTTTCAGACCTTTCTTTTTAGGAAGAACATGAACCTATGTATAAGAGGGTGTGCATTTTAGATACTCAAAAGGATTAAAGTAAGAAAATAGAATAAATAAATATCTTTCAAATGGATACATCCAACTATATACATTTAATGGGCCCACCAACTTTGTCCTCAGATGGAAGATAATCATTAGAAGCTCCATTAAAATCAAAAAAAGTTGGAGGAAAAATTTTCTCCAAATTACACATAATTACATGAATATTTTTTCACGATATTGTATCTCATGCTAATGTACATGTGACAAACATATAATCTGGAAAAATCTACTGATATCTAATAGAACATCGAAAATATTCTGGGGTAACAATCCTTTGAATACAATTGGTAGCAGTCTTTCCATAAATACATGATAATCATGAATTTTCATTCCTTTAAAAGAAAACTTTTTCATATCGATCAAATTTTTGAGATTTGATGCATATCCATCTGGAATTTTCAAGTTACTTGCCCATTCGTAGATATTTTTACTTGATTTCTGTCCAATATATACTTAGCTTTTGGAAATTCAAACCTCACATTATCAAGATCTTTTATATATAACTCTAGATTATTGTAAATTATTCTTAAATCACGATGAGAATTTATTATATCTTTTGTACGACCTGTTACAATCAAAACTGTATAAAAGATATTATCAAAGACATTTTTCTCGATATGCATAATATCTAAATTGTGTCATATTATTAACTTGCTCCAATATGGTAATTCCCAAAATATACTCTTCTTAATCCAATTATGAGTATCACCAAAATCGGGTAGAGGTTGTGTAATTTCTCCATTTCCCATGATTGAAATTTCAAATTTCTTTAAATACGATAAATATCATATCTCCAGTCTTAATTATTGGAGGATCTGATAGTTCGATGGCATTCCTCTTAAATACTTGTTTCTATGTCATGTATGTATGATTTTTTGAAAGAAATCATCTATGACAATAAAAAAATATGGTTTCCTACTGTGTTGAACTTGAAAGGATTGTGTACTCCCCATACAATATGGACATCTTTTACGTCTATGTATACTCCATGTAGATAACTTTCCATAATCCTATGAGTCATTGTTATCCGGAGTAGAGCAACCTTCATATTGAATCTTTAACATCTATTGGCATTGTATGTATCCACTCCATCGATCCAAAGTATCTTCAACTCATCTATAAGGGGATGTAAATACACATCAATGTATTTTCTCGGATGAGTAGGTCCTGACAACATCAGTGATAGAAATATGAATTATCTCTTGTTATACAACCATAGAGTAGATTGTAAGGTGTTGCCATTACTGTCCAACAAGAGTAATCTTTACTTCTTCTACGTGGATTAAATCCATCTATATATGAACCTATAATGTAATTCCTTCATCCTCATAAAATGAAGGGAAAGTAGATATCAATGTTTTCTAGCAATCAGAGTCTGATGGATGCTCCATATACTCTTCATGACTATGCTCTGCATGCCATAACATATTTTTAGCCTTTTCCTTAAAATAATATATGCTTCAATCTTGGTGTCAATGATAAATATCGTAAAAATTTCCTACATTTTTTCCGCTCTCGCATGGTTCCTGGAATCTTGGTTCATCACATTTGGGACAATGTGTCAAATGCTCATATTCATAGCAATATAAAATATGGTGATTTATACAAGAATCAATATTAACTTATACTAAACCCATCTTCCACATCATTTTCTTAGTTTTATAATAATTTACATATATTCAACATCTTTAGATAACATTTTCTTGAGAATTACTAGCATAACATCAAAATTCTGATCAATCATATTATACTTCATCTTCATAGAAAGAAGTTTTGAAACTGCTATGAGTTTTGAATAAATTGTACAACCCAATCATAAAGGATCTTTTGCCTTTTTCAACAGCTTGTAGAAGTCTTCTGACTCACCATGCAGTTCCTCTTCATCAGGACATTCAGTATTAAACTCTGGACATGCATCATCCATAACCATTTCTACAAATGGATTAATGTTTTCCACATCATTTGTTTCATTGGACATATAATCAATGACCTCTCGTACCTCCATTAAATATGATATCCTTCGATGAAACTATTTTTAGAAGATACAATTGAATTTCATCCTTAGATCTTTTCTTGAGTTGACATCACTTTTGACATGGACACACGATGGTACCATTTGAATCCACAACACTAGAACCTTGGGTATAAGAAATTCCACAAATTTATGAACACATTTTTGAAAAGTCTCTAAAACACAGCCATCAAGTACATGATTATACATCATTGGCCTAACATATCTACACATTGCAGCAAATTTGTGAATACACTCCCTATTGGTCATAATTGTTACCTGAATGAAACAGTTTAAGAGGTCAAATGAGAGGAGAAGATTTAACATAGGATTCAATTCTAAAAAAAGACATAGAAAACCTAACCCCCAACCCGTCATTGGCCTAAACCTATTAAACTAATTTTAGGAGATGAGAGAAGAAGTATTTTCATTAAATTGTCACTTATGCTCACTCATTCATAAGGATTTGAACTTACTACAAGATGATTGTTTTCACATGGTGGTTTAGTATAAGGAAAATTCGAATGCATAACCCGCACCCCTCCAGTATACCCTAAAAATCAATCACAATCAACTCTTAAAATTATCACCGTAGTGATAATTTTAATAGTAGATTCTGATTGATTTGGCATACCGAAGAGGAAGGGATTACACAACTGAATTTTCCTCAGATATAAGTTGCAACATGTGATAATGATTGCCTTATAGAAAGTTCGAATCTTTATGGATTCCCTTAGTACATGACCTCCGAACTAAGAAAAGCCAACATAAATGCAATATTTTAAGGTCACTTTTTTTCATACATTTATACATGCTAAAATATTTATTCATTTATATTGATTAGACATTTGCGTGCATTTAGTTGGTTAATGAGAGAGATATGGACCTATGTGACCTTAAATTGGTGTGTAAATTGGGAATGTACCTGAAAAAATGTAACTACAAAAAAACATTCTTCCATATGCACAAATCAAAATCCATGATCATTGGATTGGGATATATCATCTCGAAGTTAGTCCAATAGTATCGTGAAAAATAAAAAAGTGTAACAATTTGGAAGTGTTGAAATCTTCCAATGTGTTGCACACGTTTCCGGTATGTAGGGCCACACACCACCCAGTGTACCCAATGTAGAGTAGAGGGACGCACGGTGTGCGATTGAGTTTGTGCAATTTAATAATTATTTAATATTTTGACCTTATCATTTACCTAACGATAAATTAGCGGGGCACACTTGGCCACATTAATTAGTATTTAATGTGGTAAAAATTATCACAATATAACTTTTTATCATGAAATAATCATGTATATACACACCCATACACCTACATAATTGTAGGAACACACATCCATCTCCCACGCATAACCATACTCACGCACACACCTTCATATACACACCTTCAAATTAACATCATACATCTTCACTTATACATATCACACTTTGATATTTGTTTAACAATGTCTGGGTTTATCCATTATTTATATCACATTTATACATACTACCCTAAAATTCAAATCTATACACCTAGATTTCACATCTAATATCTATACACCTTCACATGCTATCATCACATTCACATCTGCACACCTTCATATCCAAAAATTTCACATTCACATCGTATGTCTACATCTTCACATACCATCCTCACATTCACATCTATACACCTGACTATACAATATTTTCATATTCACATAATAAACATTCCATTATAACTTCTGCACACCTTCATTATCATCAAATATAGTCCATTCATGTTGACTATAAACATTTAAACATCTCTACACATTTCAACATCCTGTAATGTACAACAAAATTTATCTAACATTAGTATTCTATAATGAAATTTAACATTTATGTGGAGCATTAACATAACTTCACATCAAATAATTCAACTTCACATCACCAGAAACATATCACAACACTTACACAACTAATTTTTCTTGAAAAAAACATTATAAAAGTTGACAATAAGTACTAACTTGGTTTAAGCATTTCATCATACACATTATATACGATATGAATTTGTCTAAACTATGCTAATTTGGAATCAAAATACATACACACATATATTAAACTAATGACTGTATTATCAAAAGACAACATATAACCTAAAATTAACAATACATTGGTGACAAAATCTATACCAAAAAACCATAAATCCTACATTTCTTCATATATATATATATATATATATATATATAACAAAAACTAAAAATAAATGAGAGCAGTGGACAAAATACCTCAAAAGGGGATAATAGGTGAGAGGGCATCAACGGATGCTCGTCGACAACAGTAGAGGGGCGTCGAAAATCACCGAAGAAGGGTTTGGGGGAGGAGGAAACAATTGGAAATTAGCATTGGAGTCGAGTTGTGTTCTGTTTACAGACGCTGGCCTCACCCGCATTTTGATACATGCTCGCTTGCCCCGCGTCCCTAAATTCAAATGGGCGAGGAGACTAGGCGAGCACATGTGTTCTACAAGTGCTCACCCAGGAGGGGGCGAGCATACATGCTCGCCTAGTGCACGGTAATCATGTCTTTTTTTGTAGTATGCATGTATTTATGTATATAGACGTACGCACACACACACACACACGCACATGCACACATGCTCACATACACGCAGACGTGTGCAAGCGTGCACACGCACACAGATATATAGCATGTCTTATTCTCTCTTTTTTTTGGATTTCTTGTATTTTTGAAGGATATAAGTTCTTTATTGTAAGGCATGTAATCACAAGAATGGGGTTAAATGTAAATGTAGGTATTTGTTAGGGGATGTAACTTAATTTTCCAAACTTAAATGGATGAAGCCTAGGTTCATCACTACACCGCTATGAAGCCTCATTTTTCTTCTTGTGCACATCCAATATTATCCTCCACCGACCTTCTTGCTTAATCTCATAGATTTCATCGCACATTTCCATCCTTTGATGCACACTTAAGCACAATACGATTGCTTCTCCACAGAGATGCTCTTGCACCAATAATAGAGGAGATAGAGGGGGTAAGGAGAACACCATGAGAAAGGTGGAGAGAGAGATGATAGGGTCGGTCATGGCTTTAACAATACCGGACTATATCATCTGGATATCCGGAGTTGGCATTCTTGGATAGTGATATTATTTATATTGCCATCCATGGTCCAAGCGAGTCCAATTCACATATGATTTGATGATAATTGGATATCCCAATTCATGACTTGGATAGCGAAATCCTTGACACTAATATTCGTGGATAGTTATATCCCAATCATATGGATAACTTTCTTTGTGCAACTTATGTGGGTACTTGGAGATGTTAAACATGAGAGGGTATTGATCATGTATAGAAGCTTAATATGGGACCTAGTCTGATATTAGGGATCATGACCATTAAAGTTCCCTAATTAGCAAATTGGACAAACTACATAGCTCATCAATCCAGACTCTTTGGATTAATATCCAAACCATTTTGGAATTTGATTACATTCTTTGAACTGAGATTTATCCAAACAGATTTCATTTAAGTTATCATTAAACAGAGCTGCTAAAATTCATCATATTTCATCGTTCCCTTAAAATGTAAGCATCATGACATGCAATTCATTACTATCGCATAAGCCTTAAGAATTCTTAATTTTCTTTGCATCTTAGATATTGGAAGATCTACATAACCAGAACCGTGTGTTATCATTTTTTCTGTTTCCTTTCAAGGTTATGTTAAAGATATCTCAAGTGACAATAGAGTGATAGTAGTAATCAAATACTTTCCAAAAGTAGGATGGCCACAACAATGGAATTCGTTTTACCCCATCGTCTCGTGAGTGAGATCTATCTTTCGATTTTTCATATACAAGCATTGTGATTCCTTTGAAAAATTATATCTCACATGCCTTTTTATATAAACCAACTCGTCGATTATAGTTATCTGCAAAATACACAAATGATCACCCATTTCATGATAGTTTATGATACATGATTTCATCTATCTCATCTCACTCAAGTTAACTTTTTAACTTGACTAGTCTAACAATTATGAACCTTTATTCCTATGTAGAGGACCCATATCAAGAATATCATTCGAACATCAGTTTAAGAAAAAGATTGCAATCTCTTCTCATAATGCATATCATGTTATTGGATAACATTATACAATGTTACTTATGCCATTGACCATACTCTTTAGATCATCAACTAGACATCACATATTCTGATCTATTTTTTTAGGTCATTAACTACATAATAAATCCAAAGCGACCAAGGCACATAATCTTCATCGAACTATGAGACCTGGTCAAACTTAAATATGCTTTATTTCAGATATGAAATATTTTAAGTACAATAACATTTATTACTAAATTGCTCGCAAAGGGCTTAGATATCCAATATGATAGGGATGTGAGAAGTTGTCAAGCAGTAAATTCTCAAGGATGACAGACTCGTCGAGAGTATTTATGAGCTTATAAAGCAATAATCATTATTGATTGTGTAACGTCTTGAGCCCTAGATATAGTTTGTTATCGAAGGTTACTGACCCAGCCAACTTGTTGGGCTTGGACTTGGACAGTAGCCCAAAATGCTTAAGCCCAGGTTATTTAGTAGTATTTTCTACTATTCAAAAGCTACTACCACACTTTGTGATTACTAGATGTGGTAATATATTTGGGGTGCTATAATCACCCCCTCCTACATCCACAACATCCTTATTATGCAGTGTCCCACGACCTATTCACTGTAACAACAATGGCTTCACCTCTTGGGTAGCCACTTCCTCCTAATTCTAGGGTAGGGATGGCTCCACTTCTAGGACATCCCTTTCCACTATTAGAGGGAATATACTCTGATATCATTTATATCGTCCTGTGCCTAAGCCCTGACTGTTATCAGATATTACTGATCCAGACAACTTGTTGGGCTTGAGCTCAACTAGAGCCCTTAACCCTAATCCAAAATGTTTAAGCCCATGTTGTCTAGTAGTTGCTCCTACTACTTATAAGCTATTACCACACTTTATGATTACTAGATGTTGTACTATATTTAGGGTGCTACAATCACCCTCACTTTTTTTTGCAACTTCCTGATTGTGCAATGTCCCATGACCTATTCACAGTAACAGTTACGACGTCACCTCTTGGGTAGCCTTATTCTCCTAACTCTATGCTAGGGTGGCTCTAGCTTTAAGGCAGCCAGGGAATATGCTCTGATATCATTTGTAACATCACATGTCCTATGCATAGTCTGTTATAAGAGATTATTGATCCATACAACTTGTTGAGCTTGTGCTCAACTGGAGCCCTTAACTGTAGTCCAAAATGCTTAAGCCCATGTTGTATAATAGTATCCCCTACTACTTATAAGCTACTACCACACTTTGTGATCACTAGATGTGGTTCTATATTTGGGGTGCTACAATCACCATCACTTATATTCACAACATCCTCAATGTGCAATGTCCCATGACCTATTCCCAGTAACAGATGCAACTTCACCTTTTGATTAGTCTTTTTCTCCTAACTCTATGGTAGGAGTGGCTCCACCTTTAAAGCAACCCTTTCCATTGTTAGAGGGAATACACTCTTATATCATTTGTAACATTTCAGACCTTAAGTCTAGTCTATTATAAGATATAATTGACCCAGACAGCTTGTTGGGCTTGAGCTCAACTGGAGCTCTTAATCGTAGTCCAAAATGCTTAAGCCCATTTTGTCTAGTAGTAGCTCCTACTACTTATAAGCTACTGCCACACATTGTGATCACTATATGTGGTACTTGATGAATCCACATTTTATCATCTTTATTCTATCATTTTGGCACCAAAAACCCTAGCAAATGCCTGTAAATAGCAGCAAATATAGCATTTTAGCATTCATGCATGTACCTGTAATTAGTGTATAAAACACTGTAATTAAAGCCAAAATTATAGAATAAATAAAAGAAAAGAAAAAGAATAAAATATTGTAAATATTTTATGACCCAAAACCCCGAGACCTAGGCATCTTGATGAATAGGTCGACCAGGAATAAAGTAGGGGGAGATAAGGGTCAAATACCTATATTATTCTATTCATTCTTTATTCATTTTGGGACCTATTTTTGGTTCCACTTTTTATACATCAAATAAAGAAACTTCGCATGAAAGTTGTAGATAATTTAATAAAGAAAAATACAAAATTGATTTCACTGAAAAATATTGTACAGATAAAAAGTTATGGTCTGAATAAAAATCCAGAATCCCAACTTCCCAGACCTGTATCTCACAAATGAAAACTCCAAATGCAGCAAATTCACCTTTAATTTATATAGAAGAAAATAAGCTATTTAATGGCGGTGGTTTCGCATTTGGCGGAGCTACGGTTTGAAAGTTGAGTTTCAAACCCTCGTTGTATACTTGTACAGAATAAAATATTCAATTTATTATTTTTTCATTATTTTTGTATTTTTACATTTTTATAATCTTGTAAATATTACTTACAATAATCATGTACATTAAAATTAGAATAAAAACCTAAATAAAACTTAAATCAAAATACTTACATATTTGATACATAGGTATACTACCTATACCCATACCTATACAATACATATTTATATTTTATTAAAAATACAAAACATATCAGAAAAATAAAATAAAAATATATTTAAGTGTATATACACTTTGTAAATATATAAAATAATAAACAAAAATAAATAAATTAAATATACAAATTAAAAATATAATAATAAAAATGTAGGTAAAGATACCTATAAAGGGCATAAATGTAAACTTGTAAAAATACATTTCATAAAAATAAATAAAAATCATTATAAAATACTTTATAAAAAAATAAACATTTTTTATTTTATGACCAAAAATTAAATAAATAAATTTTTTTAAATGATTTTTTAATCTATTTTTCCAGGGTTTTTCCTGGTTGGTCCACGTGGACCAACCAGGAGGGTCTGAGAGTTGACCTCAGTCAACTCTCTGACCCAACCCCTGTGGCTGTGTTGGAATGGTTTTTGGACTATTTTCTCAATTTTTTCGAGGGCTCTTCGCTCCTCGTTTCATGTCAAAGTCTTCTCGACTTTTCTTCCCCCACGATCGAGGATGCTCACCCCAATCTTACCTTGGGCGATGGATCAATGATGCCCCCGTTGCACCTTGATTTGCGGAGCACGTTAGCCATCTTTCAAAAGCAAACCCATCACCCTCCTTGGTCTTTTGAACCCGCTTGCCCTAGCCAAGCCCCCTTCTTTTTGCAGATCCTGGATTGAGGTGGTGACAGGACCTCTCCGGCCTTCGCGTGGAGGCGGTTGGCGAAGATAAGCGACGCTCCACCCATCTCTAGCGGCCTACGCCGCCACGAGGTACCTATCTCGGGCATATCATCCCTTGAGGTCTGTGTTTGCTCCACTTATCTTGCAATTTTCGTTTCACTTCAGCTCTAGGATCCTAGCTACGTCCTCTGTTTCTTGAGATTTACCACCGATCACCGCCCGCCACCACCTCGCCGGAGCTTGCTCCGGCGAGCTTCGTTTCATCCTTCCACAATATTCCGCCTCCAGGAGGGGAACGAAACTTTTCCCGTGACCCCCCTTGACATTTTTGTTGCTGGCACCTGGGCATTTAGGGATATCTGGAGCGTGATTTGATCCTCGACGGAGCAACCTCGAGCTTCCTCGCTCCGCCACCTCCGTGCGAGGACGTTGGTGCACGCCAGCGACTCTTGACGCCGCCAGACGATAGATAAAGCCTGCAGAAGCTTCCGTGACGATTTTGGAGCCTGAAGTGTGTCGGAGGAGGGAGATCGGCGGTCGGGAAGTTCGCCTCTCTCCGGCCATCGTCCCTGTTCTTCCCAATCGTCTCTCCACCGTCAGATCTCAGTCGCGGCCCAATTCCTCTTCCTGCCGTTCGATCGAGTCCCCTGCCAGCCGTCGATCATCAAAATCTCCATCTAATCCTGGCCGTGGAATACGAACCGGCATCTTACGCCCGCAGTGCGACACATGTTCAAGTGGGGTCGCCCATGTCGTCGGATCGCGCCCCTTTCGTGGGTATTTTGTATATCTCACCCACGAAGTTTTGTATTTACTATTAGGGACTAAAACTTTCATTTGCTGCATATAACTTTTGCATTATTTACCAAAAGACCCTTGGACTATCTAGAATTCTCATACGCACCCCTGCCAGTGAGGCGCACGTGCGTGAGCACGTGCGCTTGAGTATTTTGCATACAAGGGTTCGAGTTTTTGTGTATTGCTTGCTGGTGCTAAAATATTGTTTACATGTGTTAACTTTCTGGGACTATTGCACTTAAACCCCCTAAGGTTTGGATAATTCCGTTTAGGCCCTTGCCAGGCGCGCGTACATGTCACGTGCGCCTTGGTGTTTTTGCGAATTTAACCTCACGGGTTTGGTTATTGTTAACTAGTCCAGTAAATATTTTAGTCAGCTATAATCTTTCTGGAATGATTGCACACAGGCCCCTCAACTTTCTGAATATTACAAAAACAGCCCCTGGCCTGCATGTAGTTTCCCTTTGTTGCTCTAATTTTTGCATGCATCTATAAAACCCCAAAAAATCCCCAAAAATCATAGTAGGTCTTTGTTTCATAGTAGTATCTCGCCATATTTTTATTTTGCATAATTATTGCATTTTCATATTTATTAAAAATAAAAAACATCCATTTTGTGCACTCTCTAGCTTATAAAATCCATAAAAAATATAAAAACACTACAGAAAAATCCCAAAAAAATATATTTTGCATATTTGAGTGTGTTTTAATTTCAGACCAAAAATCATAAAAAAAATAGAAGAAAACTCCAAAAATTCACAAAACTCCAAAAACCTCTATAATAATATTAAAAATTCCTCAAAAATCCTAAAGATACAAACTTTGTCTCTGAATTTTCTTTGTTTCATTATCTTTAAGTGAGATTTAATTTGGAGAATTTTTTCTACTGTTTTCTATTTTATTTCTCCATTTTAGTTTCAGCCTTATCTTTTATCCACTATTTTCAGTATTTTTGACTTTAAAAATACCAAAACAATTCTGAAAAATACCCAAAAATCATAAAACCAGTAAAAAATTATAAAAAGACCAAAAAGATTTCATTTCTGAATTTTTGATTATTTTTGCATATTTTTATAAATATTTGATCTTCCCTTTTATTACATTGTTTTTATATTCCAATATTGAAAAAAGAAAAAAAATATAAATTATAAATTATAAAAATTAGAAAATTAATAACCAAAATACAAAATAAAAAATTAAATAAAAAAAATTTAAAAATTAAAAACCACAAAAATTATTTGCTTGCATAGTGTAGACACACTTCACACTCACACACATTTACTTGTGCACCTACCTTGTTTGCTCCCTGTGTTCGAACTCTCTGCATACTTGACTGCTATACATCTTTTGTGCAAAGTTAAAAAAAATTTAACTCCACATTTATTTCTAATTGTTGATCTTTAGTGTGGGTTAATTGTTGATTAAATACATTTTATTGTGGGTCACCGCAGCGATCTCGGTTGTCTCCGCCTTAAGTGAGACATACTTTTTAGACCTTTGATAATTTGCATTAATCAAATGGCGCCGTTGCCGGGGAGCAACATCGCTTAGTTCAGGTCTTGTTTGTGATTGTGATTGATTGCCTATTTCGCGATTTTTTATTTTTGCTTATTTTTGCTCTTTTATTTTGATATATCATTTGAATTGTCTGACCACCCTCTTGTTTGACTTTGTCTGAGGTACGCGGATCGAGGGAGGCACTCCTTTCTAGGAGAGCTCATGCAACCACGTGAGGCAGCTTCGGCTTCGCACCAAGGCGAACATGGAGGGAATTTTGAAGACAATTTCTGAGCTTTTATTTTATTGCATTTATTTTTTGTAATTCAAGTGAGAGAGAGACCACTATTATTGTAATAATATAGGTACCCTTGGACACTTGGACATTCGAGCCTAACTTCTAGGTATCTGTTCACCTGGGGGCTCACCGCGGCTTTTTACGGTTTTCTTCGCATTCTTTTTATTTTGTTTTGTTTTCCGATTTTATTTATTTTGTGTGATTGAGCCCTTAGTCTTAGGAGTTGCTTGCGATAGAATTAGGTCCAAACACATTAATCACCCTTGCATGTGCCTATAGCATCGTTCGGACTTAGTCAAATTTAAACAGTTGATTCACTGTCTTTAATCCGCCGCGCCGCGAGCTCATCCCGCCAAGCGCTTCTCCTGAACTCGATTTGTCGAGAGGAGGAGGGGTGAGCCTAGACCGGACTCTAGGGTTGAGGATTGGTGGTCAACTTGTGGTTCTTCCCGATAATAGCAATTTCTGAAACTTAGGGCGATTTCATCGGCTTTTGCATTTGCATATAGATAGGTTTCAATTCTGCTGAGCATCTTTGCATGTAGAGTGCTGGAGGCAAGGTGAGCATTTACACTTTAGCATTCATCATTGATTTGCCCCTTGCATTGCTTTTCCAACTCTCCCTCCGATTTTGCCAACCTAGGTGCTAAGTAAAATTGAATCCTCATTAGGCGCGTGCATTTCTCACTAAAAATTCAAAAAAGTGATAATTAATAAAATTGGGACTGCTAACATTACTTTACCCTAAAATCAATCAAAGAAAACATTGTCTTGGGGCGAGTAATCCCCTCATTGTCTTCGCTTTTACTTGCTCGTGCACACACTAAGGTTAGAGCCCAAATCCTATTTTCAGCCCCCTAAGTGTTTGTGCAAATATTTGGTTCTCACCTAACTCTAAAACAGACAAGATAAAAAGTCCGCTCTTTGCGGTCTCTACCGAGTTGAGTAGGTGAATTGAGGGTTTGATTCATTTCATTTTTGTTTGTGATTGTTTTGTGTGTGTCCTAGATCGTCGCTGCGCACTTGCGCCTTTCTTCTCACTTCTCTTGACTTGACCATCGTGCTCTCCCGATCATTTTCTTTTGTTTCGAGATGGCCGACTGGAGCGTATTTTATCCGGACTTTGCGGATCATTCGTTCGCTCTAGCCGGTCCACCTCCTTTTTTCAGGAGGACTTTGCTCCTGACTTTTGTACATATTCGCCTCAGCCACAGTATCAGACCTCGGATTTCTATCCACACCCACCTCCACTTCCGTATTCTCCACCTTCACATCCACCCGAGGCCGAGCTGTTGGAGTCACCTTTCATGGAGTCCACCCTTGAGCACTTGACTCAGATGATGGATCATATGAGACAGAGGATTGACCACCACACTAGTACCACTAAGAGCGACCATGATATTCCACCATTTGATGATATGGGTTCACTCGAGGATTTCCATGAGAGCTTGCAATCGCCCAAAATACAAAAAAATGAGAAAAATTTAAAAACACAAAAAGATTTTGGGAGACACATGATCGAGTCAGACTGTGAGGAGAGCGTCCACTTGCCAGACCATTTGACCACACAACCTTTCACACTCGGTCCCACCTATGACCCCGAGGATGCCGCTGTACAGACTGCTCTTGGCATGCCTCATGTATATGATGATTCCGACTTCCTCCCTTGTATGGAGGAGGTCCAAAAATTCAAAAAAATGTTGATTGAACCCGAAGTGGTGGCCACCATACATGAGATTATCCATGCCCCACTTCAGCAGGCCATGCCTGATTTATCTACTCCTCTTCCCAAGAAGAGAAAGCGGAGGAGCAGATCTGAGCGTCATATTTTGACCATGGTGATGACGCGAAATCCGACGCGGTAGAGAGAGGATAAATAATATGCAAAAAGATGTCGTCGTTCTCAACCACGCGATTCGGCCAACGAGAAAATAAATGAAACCACTCGAAATAAATAAATCAATGAAAACAATGTAAGCGGCTTTTCGCTATTCTTTTTACCTGGTATAGTGACCAGGGTCGAACACAAGGAGCACGTTTGAAAAACTCTATAGTCAAATTTCAAAATTATTTTTTTGTGGTTTTTGACTTTTATATTTTTTTAGTATAAAACAAGGACGAACAATATTCATAAGTGATAAACAGCACACACAAGACTCTTTTTATATTTTTCCAAAATATCCAAAAATATACAGAAAACTTAAAAGAAAATGTTTTTATATTTTATATGTTTTAAAATATTTTTGGTAATTTTTTCGCAATTTTCTGATGTTTTTGGAATTTTATAAAAATAAAGCAGTGGAAAATAAAGAGATTATTCACATCTAGGAGTATTTTTCAATTTTAAAATTCTTTAAATGTCCAAAATTCCTGAAGTTATTTTTAAGATAAAGTACAAAGTAATATCTACAAAAGAGACCAAAAATCACTATTTTTGGATTTTCTACAATTTTCTACAATTCTTTTAAGATTTTTCATTTTTCGCAATTTTTTTTTTGTTTTTATAAATGGGAAATGGACAAAAATTAGATAGAAATTAAAACAAGTCAAAACACATCTACACTATTTTTTTGGAATTTTTAGACAATTTTTCTATTTTTTATGAATTTTTAAAATGTAGACATGCAAAAAGACAATGTATTTGATTTTCTAAATATATTAAACGATAATAAAATGCAGTGAAATTTTTACACAATGTTCAAGGGGCAAGAAAAGAATATCTACAATTTTTTTTTGGAATTTTTCGACTCATAAAAACCTTTATTCCATCAAAACAATCATGCGAAATTTATTGTCTGAAAAGCAGGGACTGAAATGTAAATATTCAGAGTTTTTGCATCAAAAATTAACAATAAATAAAAAAAGACTAAATCTGCAATTTACCCAAGGTATGCATGCTTTGCACATGCTCAAGTTGGAGGCGGGGTTGATTTGCAATTCTAGAAAGATTCAGGGGCTAAGATGCAAGTTTCCCCTTTTTTTATTCACAAATCCCAACTAGGGCACCTTCGGTTTCTTATTTCTCAAGCCAGGGAGTTGCCACCAAGAGGTCTAGCCGCCGTCGCCGCCCACAAGAGGAGATGGCGGACGACGCGTCCAAGGGGAACGTGGGGCGGCGCCGCCTCCCGCTGAAGGCGGTGAACAGGCGCGGGGGCCGGTGCGCGCGTGGCAGATCTGGAGCGGAGGCCGGGCAGGTGCAAGGTCGGCCGTGGCTGCTGGAGGGCCGCCGCTGCAGAGAGCAGACGAGGTGGTCTGGAGGAGGCGGCCTGGACGCGTGGGGATTGGCGCGGGGCGCCGCGGCTAGGCGCGCTGGGCCTCGGATGTCGGGGCAGAAGTGACGGCGGGAGGAGACGGGAAGCCGCCACGGAGGGGCGGCGCTAATGGGCGTGGGAGGAGACGCCCTTGGGGAGGCGGACCGCGGGCGGGGGCCCACGGCGGCTGGGAGGAGTTTGGAGGAGGCCGACGCCGCTGGGCAGTCTGGTGGAGGGCCGTGCCCAGGCAGTTGCACGGGGCTCGCGGGCAGTGGAAGGGAGGCACGGGGTTAACGACCCGCGCCTGTTGCTTTTTTTATTTTTTTGTTTTTATTATTTTGTAACAAGAGGTAAAAAAATAAATTTTTTAGGTTTTTTAACATCAAATGTAACTAGAAGAGAAAGGATTTTTTAAATTTTTTATGTTTTTTTATTTTAAATGGACCTGCAAAACAATAGTTAGAGATAGAAACAAACATTTTTATTTACTTATTTTTACCTGCAAAATAAATGTTAGAGATAGCAAAAGATAAATTTTTTTATTGTATCCTACAAAATCATAGGTGCGAAGAACATGAAAAACCCTTATATGATTTTTTATATTTTTTTATTTTTTTAATTTATGCACAATAATAGGAGGTGTGGATGGGGATCCGGTGGAAATGTGAGGAATGGATCCGAGTCTCCGACCACCGTACGTGGTCGGAGGTGATAGTTTGTGCAAGGTAGAAGGTGAAATGTGGAGATCACGAGATGAGATGGTAAATCGGTGTCGGGCGAAAATGTGTGATGATTTTTTTTATTCTAAGATCTAATCACTACACCTACACTAAAATCTAAGCCTACAATTACCTAAGAGAAACGACAAGAAATAAGAGTGGATCTCACGTTGGGGTTCGGACATGCCATGATGGCCTCGACGATGCTCAGATCGCTGTCACCGACCGGATCGGAGGCTAGGACCCTCTTCAACAAGAAATCTCTCGGAAATCGGGCTCCTCTCCGCCAAAGATCGATCAAAGAAGAAATGAGGGAGGAGGAGCCCATTAAAAAGAAGACGAAGGTCAAAAATGGAGATATTTACAAAAATGGAAAGTAATTAGTGTTAATTCTAATAAATAAAATAATTAAATAAATTAAATAAATAAATAAAAACGAAATTTGGATTTAATCAAAATATAAATTAAATAATTACCAAAATTGAATTTGCCACCTTAATGGTGGCCACTAAAGTAATGAAATCAAATCTAAAATAAATGGTAAGTTATCAACTCACTTAATTCACATAAATCCAATAAATTAAATAAATTAAATATAAAATTCGTAATTAAATAAAATAAATTAATTAATATTAGATATTTAATTTTTTGGTGGATTTTATAAAAGGAAGTTAATTATATACATATATTATACACATATAATACAATATACATATGTACAAATAAGGAAATATTTTTATAAAAAAAATTATTTTATTTTTAATGAAAATAATATTTATAATATATATATATATATATATATATTATGTAAAAATAAATATTAATAATTATATACGACAAATATATGGGTAAACTACACAATACACCACAGAAAACCGACTTTTTAACCGTAACTCCAAAAAATACAAAATCACAGCCATTTGAAAGATAATTTAATTTATAATACGATGGAAGTGATGGTTCAATTTGAGCTTGTATGGAGCCGGAATTGATGTTTTAATTATCACTTTACGACTTTTTCTGGGTGTAATTATTTGCAGTATATACAATATTTTAATTTACAAATATTTTTTATTATTTACAATACAATTTTATTTACAACTTTTATTTACAAAAGTAATTAGTTTGAGGTCAAATTATGTACAAATAAAATAATATAAGTTTTATACAAATATGCATGAAAAATATGTACAAGACATTTTTTGATTTTCTGTCAGACAACCTTATCTCCCCCTACTTTATTCCTGGTCGATCAGGTCAAGTCTTGACCTTCTCTCGGGGTTTGGGTCAGTCTGTATTTATTGCATAAATACCTCCTTTTCTTTTTCTTTTCTTCTTTATTCTTTTATTTATGTACAAAAAGTGTTAAAAATGCATAATTAACAAATGCATGCAAAATGGTAATTTTATGGAATTATTGGGTATTTACAAGTATTTGACTAAGGAAAAGAGGCTAAAATGAAAGAATAAAGGCTTTGAATCGTGAATTCATCACATGGCCACTGCCCATGCCATCACACACCGTCCCATTCCTCGAAAGAGGAACACTGCCACACCTTTCATTAGCTGCACCATCTCTGACCATACTTGTGATCACACTCTTCTCGACGGCGGTGCTTCGATTAGCATCATACCCTTCTCGTTGGTACAATCTCTTCACTTAGCGCCTCTCAAGAAAACCAGGATGATCGTTCAGTTTGCTGATGGATCCATCAAGAGGCCGTCGGGTATCCTTGAAAATGCCGTCATTTCGATTCAGGGCACGAGCTATCATGTTGATTTTGTCGTATTGCCTTTGGAGACCTCCACAGGGGAGCACTCTCCAATCATCCTGGGACGACCACTCCTCGCCTCTGCGAGGGTCGTTATTGATTACGGATCAGGAGAGATTCGCTTCCATTCTTCTGATGAGAGCGAAGTATTGATCACCGCACCCACCGCTGACCAGAGACCTGCACCTGATATGACCACACCTATCTTGGATGACCTCGAGGACCATGACCTTGATTATACTATCAGAGAATTTTGCTGCTTATTGGATTCCACTGAGACCCGAGAATTCCTCCCAGTTGAGGAAGACTCGAAAAGCATGGACCTCGAACTTCCTTCTTCTGGGACTTGGCGTTGTGTTGATGACATCCGTGGGATTTACACGATAGACACCGTTGAGCGGAGGGCAGATGTAGAGACTAGACAGGACGGACATGTTTCGACTTCTTTCACCGATGGGTCCGCTCCTGTCCACATAGATACTGATGAGCCAAAGGTCGAATTGGATTTAGTTGCTTTTCTTCGGAAATTCGGGCCTTTTTGATGAGAAAGATGATCTGGTTGAGATTATAGAGGACGAACAGAGCTCGACTACTTCCACCGATGAGTTCGTGCCTTTTGATTTTGACCTGGACGAGACCTCGCAGGATGACTCTGATTACACTACTTCCGATGATGATGAGATCGTTCCATTCCACTTCGATATCAGCGAGACTCCCAAGGCTGGACCTAGCCGTACTTCTTCCACTCACCAGTCTGTGCCTTCACATCCTAGGGCCCCTGAGGACTTACACCCCGTCGACCCTGATCGGATTCTGTCCACTGTGGACCCCGATGTCGACCTGCACCACACTAGATCTATTCCTCCGCGGTCCCGTAAGAAGGTTCGCTTTCTACCTTCTTGATCATGTGTACATACATCTTTGTTGTACATCCGCTTCTGTTCATCTTCATCTCTCTACCGTATTGCTCGTCCACCCATTCTCGTGTTTGTCTTGCTTAGGACGTACTTTGTCCTAAGTATAGGGGGGTGGACGAGCCGATTTGTCATTCTTCGTTCCGTGTCATCACTCATGTTGTTGCCTATACTTAGGGCTTCTTTTACCCTAAGTATAGGGGGAGTGGTGTATACATTCTCACGATCTCTTCATCTATCTTTTGATTTCTTTTCTTCTTTTCTTCTTTTCCTTTTCTATCTTCTTCATCTATCAAAAAGGTGACGCCCTTGCAGACAGTTTTCCATACTTAGGACGTACTTTGTCCTAAGTATAGGGGGGTGTGCACCCCGAGTTGTTCTATTCTTTGATCCTCTCCATTGTCTCCTCTTCTTGTCTATACTTAGGTATATCATACCCTAAGTATAGGGGGAGACAATCTGAGTATGATCTGTTCATTCCCACCCTTGACCCTCCCTGCCTTGTGTACAGTCTGCTATACTTAGGATTATTTGATACTAAGTATAGAGGGGACGCTCAACTTCTCATTCGTTCATTCATTTCTTCGTTCATTTATTCTTTAGATTTTCGTATACTCAGTACGAGTTATGTCTTCTCTTTTCTCTCTGATCTATGAGGACATAGCTCAAGCTAAGTATAGGGGGGTCGTATATACTGCGTATATACTTTAACCATAACTCGTACTTTCGTATTTTCTTAATAATATGGCTATTGATTCTTTAAAATTCATTAAAAACCTTAATAAAATGATGTGTTTATTCCTCAAAATCCTTTTGTATTTACTGATTAATAAATCAGGTGAAAATGTTTTTTTGCAAAATGTTTGAAAAATAGTTTGAAAATATTCGTGGGAAATCTTTTGAAAACTATTTTGAAAATGTTTTGTTACATGTTTTCAACCTTTGTAAAAATATTTTGTTTTGAAAATTTATTTTCTTTGTGTGAAATAAAATGTTTGAAAAATGATTTGCAAATGGTTTGAAAAAATAGTTGCAAAAATATTTTGAAAAATCTATCTATATTGTTTGAAAACCTTTGCAAAATGATTTTCAAATGTGTGTACATGCTTGTAAAATGTTTGTAAAAATTATTCTGGACTATAGTTTTCAAAATTGCTTGAAAAACATGTGTCAAATAAGTTTGAGGAATATATACATCACACATTAAAATCCACTATATGTATCTATATATGTATAAAACTGACCACTTACCCTTGTAAATTCTTAAAGTCCACTTCTTATAAATATAAGAAGCACTCCCGTGTACATATTTTTAACCTAGTTTTCAGCCAAAAACTTTTTGTTTTCAAAAATCCAAAAAAAAAAACTTTTGCAAAACTAAAATCCAAAAACATTTGAAAAATCCTTCTGAAAAATACAAAAATGCATGCATCATCTTTCAAAAAGCCATAAAAATTTCAAAATCTTGAAAAAATTGCATCACAAAAATATTTTCTGCATTATGCATCGCATTTGCATAGCATTCGCATTTTTCGGATTGAGTTTGATAGTTGAACAAGTCTAAGTAAAATCCGGAGATTGGAGCTTGATTGGACCTTAATAATCTACCTAATAACAGGAACCTTATAGGAACTGGGTTTGAGGTACTTCAGGTCTAGTTGACTTAATTCTTTGAGGATCACAGGACTTAGTTCAATGGATTCTTGACTGCCTAAGTAGAATATTTCGGAGCACACGCACGACTCTTGTTGATAATGACCTAACTTGGACACCTGCACCTTTCACATGGCTCAACTCAGTTGGAGTGGTGAGGGGATTGGATTTGCCGGTATGAGACGCACACAGGTGGAAACATTTGTCCTCATCTAGGGAGGGAAGTGCACCCCAACCCGTCCAGTGATGAGGAAGTCTAAAGACAGGTGGTTGTGGGTTGCAATAAAGCTTCAAAATAGGGATAGTCTACTGGCTCAAGAGGAAAAACTCCTTATGTAAATGCTGTTGTATATAGTATTAAAAAAAAGGCATGTACAAAAATAAAAAGCCTGCAAGTATGTACAAATGTTGTAAAGTCAATAAGCAAGCTTGAGTTCCAAAGTCATATCATGTGAGCCTGCAGCAGGATGACTTGACTACACTGGTCTTGCATCCCAGGATAGGTAGCTACACTGGCTACCGTCCATTCTTCTCTTCACCCCCTCCTCTTGAGCTGGTTGCCTCTTGAACTTAGAAGGGAATACCCCGCTCCTCGAGGATGGAGTTATTGGATTGGGGAATCATTGGGTTGTCGTACGGGAGAAGTCAATTTCTTTGTCATTCTAGTTGAGGAGAGCCACCATCACTTACACTGTACGAGTCAGATTCATAGTCGTTAGGGTTTGCGTATGAGTTGAAGTATTTCTGACCTTGCTATTGAGGAGACTTGGACAGAGTTTTGGGATTCTCAGGGACTGTTGGATTTCAAATTCGGTTCTCATTAAGGTTCCGCCCGCACTAAAATTCCAAAGGTCCAACTTAAGCTCCAAACTTTGATTTTGTGAAGACAAGTTTGATGATCAAATAAAAATCCAAGTTCTTCTTTTTCTTTTCTTTTTCTTTTTTGCACTTATTGCATAAGTGTTTGCTAGGGACTAGCAAAGGTAAAGTATAGGGGGATTATGAATCCACATTTCATCATCTTTATTCTATCATTTTGGCACCAAAAACCCTAGCAAATGCCTGTAAATAGCAGTAAATATAGCATTTTAGCATTCATGCATGTACCTGTAATTAGTGTATAAAACACTGTAATTAAGCCAAAATTATAGAATAAATAAAAGAAAAGAAAAAGAATAAAATATTGTAAATATTTTATGACCCAAAACCCCGAGACCTAGGCATCTTGATGAATAGGTCCACCAGGAATAAAGTAAGGGGAGATAAGGGTCAAATACCTATATTATTCTATTCATTCTTTATTCATTTGGGGACCTATTTTTGGTTCCACTTTTTATACATCAAATAAAGAAACTTTGTCCATAAAAGTTGTAGATAATTTAATAAAGAAAAATACAAAATTGATTTCACTGAAAAATATTGTACAGATAAAAAGTTATGGTCTGAATAAAAATCCAGAATCCCAACTTCCCAGACCTGTATCTCACAAATGAAAACTCCAAATGCAGCAAACTCACCTTTAATTGTATATAGAAGAAAATAAGCTATTTAATGGCGGTAGTTTCACATTTGGCGGTGCTACGGTTTGAAAGTTGAGTTTCGGACCCTTGTTGTATACTGGTACAGAATAAAATATTCAATTTATTATTTTTTCATTATTTTTGTATTTTTACATTTTTATAATCTTGTAAACATTACTTACAATAATCATGTACATTAAAATTGGAATAAAAAACCTAAATAAAACTTAAAATAAAATACTTACATATTTGATACATAGGTATACTACCTATACCCATACCTATACAATACATATTTATATTTTATTAAACATACAAAACATATCAGAAAAATAAAATAAAAATATATTTAAGTGTATAAAAATACTTTGTAAATATATAAAATAATAAACAAAAATAAATAAATTAAATATACAAATTAAAAATAAAATAATAAAAATGTAGGTAAAGATACCTATAAAGGGCATAAATGTAAACTTGTAAAAATACATTTCATAAAAATAAATAAAAATCATTATAAAATACTTCATAAAAAATAAACATTTTTTATTTTATGACCAAAAATTAAATAAATCATTTTCGATTTTTAAATGATTTTTTAATCTATTTTTCCAGGGTTTTTCCTGGTTGGTCCACGTGGACCAACCAGGAGGGTCTGAGAGTTGACCTCAGTCAACTCTCTGACCCAACCCCTATGGCTGTGTCAGAATGGTTTTTGGACTATTTTCTCGATTTTTTCGAGGGCTCTCCGCTCCTCGTTTCATATCAAAGTCTTCTCGACTTTTCTTCCCCCACGATCGAGGATGCTCGCCCCAATCTTACCTTGGGCGATGGATCAATGACGCCCCTGTTGCACCTCGATTTGCGGAGCACGTTAGCCATATTTCAAAAGCAAACCCATCACCCTCCTTGGTCTTTTGAACCCGTTTGCCCTAGCCAAGCCCCCTTCTTTTTGCAGGTCCTGGATTGAGGTGGTGACAGGACCTCTCCGGCCTTCGCGCGGAGACGGTTGGCGAAGATAAGCGGCGCTCCACCCATCGCCGGCGGCCTACGCCACCGCGAGGTACCTATCTCGGGCATATCAGCCCTCGAGGTCTGTGTTTGCTCCACTTATCTTGCAATTTTCATTTCACTTCAACTCTAGGATCCTAGCTACGTCCTCTGTTTCTTGAGATTTACCACCGATCACCGCCCGCCACCACCTCGCCGGAGCTTGCTCTGGCGAGCTTCGTTTCATCCTTCCACACTATTCCGCCTCCAGGAGGGTCACAACACTTTTCCCGTGACCCCCCTTGACATTTTTGTTGCAGGCACCTGGGCATTTAGGGATATCCGGAGCGTGATTTGATCCTCGACGGAGCAACCTCGAGCTTCCTTGCTCCGCCACCTCCGTGAGAGGACGTTGGTGCACACCAGCGACTCTTGACGCCTCCAGACGATAGACAAATCTTGCAGGAGCTTCCGTGACGATTTTGGAGCCTGAAGTGTGTCGGAGGAGGAAGATCGGCGGCCGGGAAATTCGCCTCTCTCCGGCCATCGTCCCTTTTCTTCCCGATCGTCTCTCCACCGTCGGATCTCAGTCGCGGCCCAGTTCCTTATTCTGTCGTTCGATCAAGTCCCCTGCCAGCCGTCAATCATCAAAAGCTCCATCTAATCCTGGCCGTGGAATACGAACCGACATCTTGCGCCCGCAGTGCGACACGTGTTCAAGTGGGGTCTCCCAGGCCGTCGGATCGCGCCCCTTTCGTGGGTATTTTGTATATCTCACCCGTGAAGTTTTGTATTTACTATTAGGGACTAAAACTTTCATCCGTTGCATATAACTTTTGCATTATTTACCAAAAGACCCTTGGACTATCTAGAATTCTCATACGCACCCCTGCCGTGCGCTTGGGTATTTTGCATAAAAGGGTTCGAGTTTTTGTGTATTGCTTGCTGGTGCTAAAATATTGTTTACGTGTTAACTTTCTGGGACTATTGCACTTAAACCCCCTAAGGTTTGGATAATTCCGTTTAGGCCCTTGCCAGACGCGCGTGCATGTCACGTGTGCCTTGGTGTTTTTGCGAATTTAACCTCACAAGTTTGGTTATTGTTAACTAGTCCAGTAAATATTTTAGTTAGCTATAATCTTTCTTGAATGATTGCACACAGACCCCTCAACTTTCTGAATATTACAAAAACAGCCCCTGGCCTGCATGTAGTTTCCCTTTGTTGCTCTAATTTTTGCATGCATCTATAAAACCCCAAAAAATCCCCAAAAATCACAGTAGGTCTCTGTTTCATAGTATTATCTCTGCATATTTTTATTTTCCATAATTATTGCATTTTAATATTTGCTAAAAATCAAAAACATCCATTTTGTGCACTGTCTAGCTTATAAAATCCATAAAAATATAAAAACACTCCAGAAAAATCCCAAAAAAATATATTTTGCATATTTGATGCGTTTTAATTTCAGACCAAAAATCATAAAAAAAATATAAAAGAAAACTCCAAAAAATCACAAAACTCCAAAAGCCTCTATAAAAATATTAAAAATTCCTCAAAAATCCTAAAAATACAAACTTTGTCTCTGAATTTTCTTTGTTTCATTATCTTTAGGTGAAAATTAATTTGGAGAATTTTTGCTACTGTTTTCCATTTTATTTCTCCATTTTAGTTTCAGCCTTGTCTTTTATCCACTGTTTTCAGTATTTTTGACTTTAAAAATACCAAAAATATTCTGAAAAATACCCAAAAATCACAAAAACAGTAAAAAATTATAAAAAGACCAAAAAGATTTCATTTATGAATTTTTGATTATTTTTGCATATTTTTATAAATATTTGATCTTCCCTTTTATTACATTGTTTTAAATTCCAATATTGAAAAAAGAAAAAAAATATAAAATATAAATTAGAAAAATTAGAAAATTAATAACCAAAATACAAAATTAAAAATTAAATAAAAAAAATAAAAATTTAAAAACCCACAAAAATTATTTGCTTGCATAGTGTAGACACACTTCACACTCACACAGATTTACTTGTGCACCTACCCTGTTTGCTCCCTGTGTTTGAACTCTCTGCATACTTGACTGCTATACATCTTTTGTGCGGAGTTAAAAATAAATTTGAACTCCATATTTATTTCTAATTGTTGATCTTTAGTGTGGGTTAATTGTTGATTAAATACATTTTATTGTGGGTCACCGCAACGATCTCGGTTGTCTCCGCCTTGTGTGAGACATACTTTTTAGACCCGCGATAATTTGCATTAATCAGTACTATATTTGGGGTGCTACAATCACACTCACTTATATTCGCAACATCCTCATGGTGCAATGTGCCATGACCTATTCACAGTAACATATGCTCTTCACCTCTTGGGTAGCCTTTTTCTCCTAACTCTACGGTAGGGGTGGCTCCACCTTTAGAACAGCCCTTTCCATTGTTAGATGGAATATGCTCTGATGTAATTTGTAGTGTTTTGTAACTTAAGTCTAGTCTATTATCAGATATTACTAACCCAGACAACGTGTCGTATTTGGGCTCAACTGGACCTTTAACCGTAGTCTAAAATGCTAAAGTCCATGTTGTCTAGTAGTAGCCCTTAATACTTATAAGCTGCTACCACACTTTGTGATCACTATATATGCTACTATATTTGGGGTGCTACAATCACCATCACTTATATTCGTAGTTTCCTCATTGTGCAATGTCCCATGACCTATTCACAATAACAGATGCGGCTTCACCTCTTGTATAGCCCTTTTCTCCAAATTCTATGGTAGGGTTGGCTCTACCTCTTGGACAACCCTTTCCATTATTAGAGGGAAAATGCTCTGATACCATTTGTAACGTCTCGGGTCCTAAGCATGATCTGTTGTTAGAGATTACTAACCCAGACAACTTGTTGGGCTAGAGCTCAAATAAAGCTCTTAACCATAGCCCAAAATGCAAAAGCCCATGTTGTCTACTAGCAGCCTCTACTGCTCATAAGCTACTACCACACTTTGTGATTACTAGATGTAATACTCTATTTAGGATGCCAAAGATTGTATGGAAGAATAACATACGGATGAAAATCGTTGCTATTAACCAAACAATGTATGTTATATTCCTTGCGAACTTCAGGAATTAAAGATACATACACAGTGAATGCATCAAAATAGTTGTTAAATGTAACATTATGTAATAAAGTAACCTTTTCCCAAATTCTTGTTGTTATATCTCAATTTTGTTTATATTGCATTTTATGGTATATAAAAAATGGATATCAATGTACATTTATCAATTTGTTTGATATGAACTTGGCATGACTATTATTTGCATTATAACGATTAAATCCGTCGGGTTAGATTTTAACGAAATTACCAAAACAATATATTGGATGGACAATAAAGACGAGGAAATGGGAAAATGAAGGGTGGTTTGAAAAGATGATGGGACGACACCAATGTTATGAAAACCGGATCGGTCGGTTTGACCAGTGAATCGGGTTTGGATTGGTCCGGTTAATCGGTTTATGTCGGTTCGGTTCAATTTTCAAATTTTAATTAACCTGTTTAGTTCAATTTATTTTTTTAATCCGGTTTAGCCAAGTTCAACCGAAGTTGAACCGCATTTAATTTTAAATTTATTTAAAAATATTGCTGGTAGTGGGAGTTAAACCCATATCCTTTGGTTACCTATTTCAAACTACTAACCAACTATACTAACACAACTTTTGGTATGTATTAGGTTTCAACTATAATTAAGTCAATATCATAATATAGAGCAACTAGTCCAAATAATATATATAGAGAGGAATGATCCTATGAGAGCCAAAACCTGTGAGAGCATGAGAGCATTGATTCTGGACCACTAGATTCAACCAGGAGAGAGAAGACCAGAAGAGAGAAGACAGAATCATGTGGTCCAGAATCAATGCTCTCATGCTCTTGCAGATTTTGACTCTCATAGGATCACTCCTCATATATATATATATATTATGATATGTATGCTATTTAATGGTGTATACGAAAATATTTTATGTATAGTGTGAAATATATACATTATCTATGTATTTTATTTATATTTCAAGCATATTTAAGTGTATATTATATAAATTTTATTTCATTTCGGTTTGATTAGCCGGTTCAACCACTTTTTTTCACCGGTCTGGTTTAATCTGATTTTAAATAATGATGACGTCATAATTCAATTGAACTAATATGATTGCATGGTTCAACCCGATCCGATTATTCGGTAAGGTTTCCGGTTCGATGTCGGATTCGGTTTCAAAAACATTTGACGACACCAACTTTGGTCCATCCCGTGGACGTATTTATCATTGATCTGATCCATGCACCTGAATTGGCTACTGTGGTCAAACATGAACTCGTCATATATGCAATGAATTGTAGCAATCCCAATTATATATGTGCTTACTTGTCCAAGCAAAGGACTTGCCGACGTCTTCTGTCCATGCCCATATATGTGTGCAGATTGGCGGCATAAGTTGCATTATGATGACTACTATACTAATTAAGCCTTGAATATCCCTATCTATCTCTATCCAATGTAATAATACCCTTAAGCCTTCCGTTGACCTCACTCCTTAAATTCTGTCAACGGCTTTGAAAGCAAAGGATAACCAGTTTCCAAGCTTTGCTTCATGGGCAGAACTTTGAGACTTTAGTTTTGACTGAGGTATGTGCTCAATAATTACGTTCAGGCAGCAACAATTAAATAAATCGCGTGAGATATGCGGTGCTTTTCTCTTAACCGGATAGATTGTGTGATGGAGGCGGATCGTCTGCAGACTCTGCAGTAACTGCTTGAGCCGCTCGATCTTGATCGAGCGGTTCACACGAATTTGCATGGTACGGACTCATAAAAAGTGGGAAGACATTCGAGCTGTAGAGATTCTGCATGGCAGTTTGGCAACGGTCATGGGGGAGAAGGCTTAACCATCTTGTTGGGTCGACAACGTTTATCCATCTTTTCGTATTCATGTTTTTATTTTACTGCTTGGGAGATTACATTGATGTTGTACCCATATTGTATTGAGGAAAACTTTATGTGCAACATCTTTGTTGGTTTTCAATTCAATTGCGTTCTTAATTTTACCGCGATCATGGTTTCATATCTCTATGATGATGCCTCACGTTTCAAATAACCAACCGGTGATGCGGCAACGAACATGACTGAGTAGCTATTACAGTGGCATGGCTTAACTAATGGAATCGTCAGTGCTGCCATGTATGCGGAAGATGCAATATGAGGTAATTTTTTTCCTAATTTATTTGTCACTTTTTTGAGAAACTGTACACTGCTTAATTCTTTCACGAGTCTTTTTTTTATTTATCGGTATTCAAATTTTCTTCAGAAACCCAACTTAGTTATGGCCATGCTTCATTGCGATCAGACAAACCTTATATGCATAGATGTTTCTGCCTGGATACAAGGTAAAGGTATCAACGTTGACCCCCAATACACGAGTCCTTGCTGGCAAAGAAGGTATTCTTGGCCGATCTAATAAGCGTGCTACAATTTTTGGAAGAATTTTTCGCTGAGAAGCTGGAGAAAATCCAAAGTCAGCTACGAGAGAAGTAGAGACTAATGACGCAAATGACGATCGGATCAACTTCCACATATGAGATTGTAGAGGAACCGGTGTATGATAAATATGTCATAATATAAGAAATAATATACATCGAACTCTGGCTCTATGGATTTTGGATATTAATTTTCTGGTGGATGTGCACATCAGTTTGTAAGTGATAATTATATGTTATCAATTTACTATATATTTCAACTCAGCGAAAGAAATAACAACCAACAACTTTACCTAGCTTTCAAATCTTATTACTAAACCACCAATAGCCAGCGGAACAGATAATGCACTTATTTCAGCTTATTATCTTTATTCCTATACTCCAATTGAACGGAGAATAAACTCTTACTCTCTTTATTCCCCATCATTATTCATATCTATTTCCGAACCAAACACACACTGATGGTTTAATTGGCAATGGCAGTTGGGATGCATCGAGACCATTTAATGCATAGAGAGAAAGAGAAAGGATGTGAAGGCAAGATGTACTTGCACCAGAATGATGCCATTACATGTTTCGGAAATGGTCAATTACATCAACTCAAAGGACAAAGTAAAGAATGACCTAACTTGATGATTAAAAAATGGACATCAGTACCATTGAAAATTGCAATCATCAGATATAGAGAGGCAAAAGAATGCAACCAGATATGGATACATCCATATCATATCTTTATTCATTTTACATAGATTTTGACATCTTTATTCATATCTATTTAAAAATGGATACGGATATATGAAAACTTTCATATATATATATATATATATATATTTATATATATGAGGATGGGGAGCTTGCACCAAGGTGCATGTAACTTTACATGCACCGGTGCTTATATCTTCCACATTTTTTTACTTTTTTGAAAAATACCATCATGTATATTCATCCATATATCTCTCCAATATGTCATTCGAATTTCGTCAGAAACAGAGACTCCTATGACCTCCATCCAGAACATGCCGATTACAGTAATTCTAAGACCGTTAAAATTACCTGTTATGGATGGAGGTCATAGGAGTCTCTGTTTCTGACGAAATTAGAATGACATATTGGAGGAATATATGGATGAATATACATGGTGGTATTTTTCAAAAAAGTAAAAAATGTAGAAGATATAAGCGCCGGTGCATGTAAAGTTACATGCACCTTGGTGCAAGCTCCCCATCCTCTCTCTCTCTCTCTCTATATATATATATATATATATATTACTTTGTTTCACCATATTTAATCCAAGGGAAAAATGGGGCTCCCATGAGGGAACTAAGTTGGCTTTCTCCTCCCCAGTTTCCCTATTTTTTATTTTTTTAAACGAATTCGTGAAAATTTATCACTATATCCATATATTATGTCATTCAAGTTTCATGAGAAGTAGACTCCTACGACTTATACATTTATTTTTTAACTGTTACAGAATTGATGAAATCAACCATGTCTGGATGGAGGTCGTAGGAGTCTCCGTTTCACACGAAATTTGATGACATAATATAAAATATGATGAAGAAAATACATGTAAGTATTTTAAAAAAAATGGAGAAAATGAGACGAGGGGAGCCAAGTTAGCTCACCCTTAAGGGCCGCCCCATTTTACGCATATTTAGTATAATTATATCATATTATTATATAAGCACATTTAGTATAATTATATCATATTTATTCTACAAAATACGTGTATATATAACTTGATCTATAAAGTATTTCTTTATTCGATCCATATCATTTTTTGACTGTCTTCAAGAGTTCTTGCCATGCATTATTATAATATTTATTTCAGAAAATAGTTTACATAAAAACTTCACCACCATCCACACTGGAATCTGGATCGAAGAGATCCACGTGTCTTTAACTTAGTCGTTCTCGATTACGCGTGTGATTCAATATCCAGAACTTGGCCTTTACAGAAGTTAGATATTTGGAGATGTCCGGGAGTGATAGAAAGATGACACGTTACGAAATTCCTCATAAATATTAGGTTACATGTATCAAAGACGTATATAAAGACTACGTGTAAAACTCTGGAAGATTTCTTATGACATCTGGTCACTCAACGATCTAAGAAATAGGTATATGATAAATTTATGCATGCATTATAATGGTGGTTCCTGATGACGGCATCTGAGATTTCAGTTTTAATTGATTTATAAATTTTTATAATATTTTCATATTTATGTATTCCATTTTTAATCTCTATATAAGTTTCTACGTACATTTCTTGTCCATAAATTTATACAATTCGATTGGTAGTTTTTCAAAAATATTTTGTTGTAAATTTTATCTACTCATTAAAGTGTATTTTTCTTATTGACGCGTCACATAAGTATGTGCTGATTATTGCAGATGTAATTTTAGTTCTTAAGAATAGTGTATATTAAAATTTTGAATGTTGAAACGCTGACGATAATACTTTCCACTCTATTGAAAGTTAAGAACAAGTGATTGTAAGTTGAATTAATTACTATCAAAGATAAGATACTACATACGTTACAATCTTTTGGACAAGATAAATTACGTCATCTCCATGCAGATGAAATCTACCTAAATGCCCTAATTAGAATATTAGTGCATTCTACTATTTTGAAAGTTTAGGCATGATTTGAAAGCAAGAAGAGTCGAACAGCTTGAACTCTCCACTGCAAAATTTCTTCTGAAAAACCCGCAAAAAATAGTACATAATTCTTAGTTGGCTTAATGTCGCTCTTACGGCCTTGCATATATGCTCTTGGTTTTGCATGATCTCGAGAGGCCACTATGGAACTTTCTCTTCTTAATCTTGATCTCGCATACCTCAGTCACAATTGAATGCACTTGCTAAGCTTACTACTTAATTCACTCAACCTCTTTTAATATTAAACGTGTGGAGATGAGGTGCCTAATTGTTGTTTTTTGATATTTTGTAGGGACTCGGCCATGAGCTTCAACCTCATACTCATGTTTGAGCAACTACGTAGATATAAGCTTCTTCGGAATCAGGAGAAGCTTATTGACGGTTGCTTATGTTGAAGGGACAACAGATTACATACATGGCAACCTTTTGTACAAGATAAAAATACATCATCTCGTGGCAGATGAAATCTACCAAAGAAAAACCTGTATGTGTTTCGTTGGTTTGCATTTGAGAAGAGGCTATCCCTCGCATATTTAGATGGGAATATGGTGGACCTTCTTCTTGGTCTCGTAATTGTCTTGTAGTTTGAACTAAAATATCAAAATATTGTCCTAGATGGCTCTCATTGTTGATGTAGCTTGAGATGGTGGAGGATCTTGTTGCTGGAGGATCTTCGTCTTGTAATCTTGAACTGATTGTCTATCTAAACTAGGTCAAGTAAGTTGCCTTAAGTCGACATATAATACTATATTAAATAAACAATAACCAATGAATTAAGTGGCGGAATCAAAAATTTTTAGTAGATCCTAGCATAAAACATAGGAGCTATATTTTAATCTTGCAAGATTTTGGAAGAGAATGCGAAGGGAGTGTGAAGAACAAGGTGTTCTTCTTAGGATTCTCAAGATCCAAGGTAGAGTCCCATGTAAGATCTCCCACACTGAACTCCCAACTCCCAGCTGTAACAAGGTGGAAGGTCCGTGAATACCAATTGTAACAAATATAACCAAATAAAATTATCCAGTCGTAACAATAGAGAAAGCAAACTTGAGAAGCGACTACTTGCTCGATAAATTTTACATGGAAACTCAAGTGAAAATATATTACAACCTAAATCCTATACTAAGAATTCCTGATCAGCTTTGCCAATCAACTTTACACTATCAGAGTTATTTGCCTTGGATAATTCAATCATTTACAAACATTTGGATCAAACACTGAAATGCTTACAAATTGATATGGTCAAAATTAATGAAGATTCCTTTTGAGTTATACTTCTGATGCTCACCAATGGTAGGTTGTTTTCATATTTTTGGATATAAGTATTTTATTCTTAATACTATGAAAAATCTTGATAAGTTTGATCTAAAAACTAGTATCGTCTTAAGATATTCTTCACAAAATAAAGCTTATAGGCTATTAATAAAGGAAACAATGACAACCATGCATCGAAGTAGGTCAACATTTCTTTTGATGAAAATATGAGAAAAAGTCCTCAACCACAAGAATTGGAAAATGAAGAAGAAGCTCAATTAGACAATTCTTCACTTATACACGAGAAAGTGGAATCTCACCATCTACCCATGGACTTCATTTTTTCTCGAGATCATGCTCAGGAGTTGGTGATAAGAGATCTAACTTGAGGTGTACAAATCAGATCACACTTCAACTATTTTGTTGGCTTTTGTATCTCTTCAGGAGCCAAAATCCATTGATGAGGAATGTTGTGAAGAACATTGGTTAATGACAGTGCAAAGAAGAACTTGTCTAGTTCAAAATAATTAGGGATAGGAACTTGTACCCGAACCTCATAACTATACAATTATAAGAACCAAGTGGGTTTTCAAGAACAAGTTGGGCATGTTGAATATGCGAGCCACATGGCGAGCCATTATGCAATAAATGTTATTGCAAATCATTCCCTGATATAAAATGAAGAATAACTAATTTGCATAACAGGTCCCTTAGTACAATTAGGGTTACGTACTCTGGCCATCATAATAACCATACAGTTGTTGATTCAAATGTTGAATCATAGAGACTGGTTCTTGGATGATATAAAGAGTTAGATTGAGGACCCATCAAGTGATTGTTAAGAGAGGATCTCCATCCTGAGAAGAAGATGGTAATTCTTTTCTAAATACTGATGTCTAACTGACCTCTTGATACATGTCCTCTGCACAAGAATAGAGATTTGGATGTGTTAGATAAGTTAGGTTAAAGAGTTGACTTAACGAGATCGATATAATCAAGACCTATGTCGTATGTTGTCATGATATAGTCACACATCTTTTGACCGGAGACATATGTGTTGCTATATGTTTGAGTATGTACATTTGGCATACCGATAGGTTGATGATCTAATCAAGGTATATACACCAGCGAGCTAGTGTACATACAAGGGTATATGAGTAATATAATCTCTCAAAAGGATCATACAGGTTCATTCTGACCCGGAAGATATGAGCTCACTCATGTGATTTGGGATCAAATTCCGTGTACGGTCGTCTCGTTTTTGGAAGCTTGACTGAATTTATAGATTTGATATATATTTTTGAAAAGTATATGATCAATACCTAGATATAATATATGATTTTGGAAAGTATATGATGGATACCAACTCCCAACGATTAAAAGAGAAACTTGATGACAAAACCTTGAAGAAAACAATCTAAATGAGATATAAAACTTCAGATTTTATTCTAGGTCTTCCAGTATGCAGGATGTATAGGTATTAGGTATACTCAAGGGTGATGTGATCATAAACGATTGTATAACCATGACGCTTCCATTCCTAGGGAGTGATGAAATATTTTTGGGTTTTAGTGACTCATCTCAATAGATGCGTAATCTAATCTTAGTCCAAATATTGGACATTGATCTAAATACGATTCAGATGCAATGAGAAGATTATATTTATGGCTTTGATTTAATCAAACATCTTTGAGAGGTCCTCGAGGTTTGGATTTGAGATATGATCTCAATATCAAAGACATTATACGTTGAACGTACAATTGTCATGTTCTTATCTCTAAGTATCCGCGGAGAAAGCACATTATTCTTGAAAGGGTTCAAGAATAATTCGATTGATAAATATGTATCCAAACATTGAGAATTGTAAAACTAAATGTGATTTAATTATCAAGAATAATATGAATTAGATTCATATTATATAGATGCATGAGAATGATGATCTATGATAATCAAATGTGTGTTAATTATCATGGATATGAATAATATGGATATCACTATCCATATTAAGCATATATATTATAAATGATTTATAATATATTAGAGGGAGCTATCTGTGATTATCATTTACAATTTAAATGTTGATGTGAAATGGATTCACATTGGACAATTAATTGAAAATGTAATTTATATTTTATTTTAGGTGTGTGAATATGATTCATAAATTTCCAATGGCATGATTGAAATTTCATAAAATAATTTGAAATCATTTTTGTTAAATAATTTATAATAAAAGTTGTTATAAATAATGAAGGATTATATGAGATATAAGATCTCATATAATATGAATGAGGAGCCCCCCTTCCATTATAGGAGGGTGGAGGGGCACTCTTGATTTAGGAGTCAAGGTGGTCATCCCCCTTAATTGGAAGGAGTTTTGCCTCCTTCCTAATCCTTCATAGTTTATTGATTTTATTGAATTAATATATATTGATGATTTATTCAATATATATTTAATTTAATTAAATTAATTGTTATTGTGTTTTTAAAACAAAATCATGGCCATTGAAAGAAATACAAATCAATCTCAACCATTGGATTTGTGTTGTCTATGGATTGAGATCCAAGGACTCCCAAAATATTATAAAAGAAGAGGCAACCCTAAATCTTCTTTTACAATATAGATTTCACAAGCTCTCTCTCTTCTCTCTTTCTCTCATCATCATACGTGCCCCCTCTCTTCAGGTGGTTGTCCACTTTGTGATCTAGAGAGGATTGTCGTCATCGCTACGCTGTCGTGCTACCGCTTCGACCGTTCGTAGATCTTCGTCTTCCTCGATGCTTCCAGTATGCAAAAAATACCTCAGATTTCGTGTGTCTAAATCAGAAGATCCATCACATGTATCAACATCTTGGATTGCGAGAAGGATACATTTCATCAACGTGCTCGCAAGTGTCTCCTCCATCGGTCAGACTTGAGACAGGTGGTTTCTTTGTTTAGAGGCTTCGACCGCAACCACACTTCAAGAGGTATTCTGATATCTAATTTGTGATTTATATGAAATGATCTGAGAAGTGTTCTTCAATCATGTTGTTTTATCGCTTTAAATTTTTTAAATTCTGCTACCGCAAGCAACTAGTGTGACTAGTCGCTTCCGATTGCATATGATGTGATATTCACGATTTCGTGATATGCTTAGACTTGATAAGGTCTTGTATATGATCCAAAACACTATACGAACAAGGTTTGTGTTTCGGATGCATGTGACTAGTTTTTTTTGCAGTGGATGCAAGATTCGAAATTTTTTCTCCCAGATAAATACCTATTGTTTGTGCACTATTTGGAAGCATTTTTTTATTATTAAAATATACTTCTAATGTCTAAATATATCCCAAAAATATTAATCTATTATTGGTACCGAAAGTGCATGAATATGATTCGAAGAGATCCCACCACAAAAATTATTTCTGCATGTATCCACGGATCTGTAAGAAATTTAATTTTGCTTACTATTTTTCTATTATGAAAAATAAAATAAATATTTGGATTAAGTAGATAATCAAATCAACAAATAACTCGAATTATTTCATGTGATTCCGACTCTATTTTCCCTAGATATTCCATATTTAGTGGAGATGGGTCGAAAGATGACTAGATCATCAAATCTCTTGCTTAATGTATTTATTATTTAAGGGAAATCATGGAAGTTATGACTTTATATTATTAATAATGATGCTTAATAATTATGAAAATAATTGATTAATCATCATCAGACCATTGAATGCATGTTTCATGAAAAACTCTAGTTTTTCCTATAATAGTTGTAGGATAACCTTTACATGCAAAACCAAGAATATATTTTCTTGATATGACTAGAAATTTAGGATCCTTAACATTATTTTAAGTATGCTTAAATCTCTGAGTGATTTTCATATATAGTATAATGATGGTCATCAAAGTTGATCGATAAAACTGCAAGTACATTAATGGTGAAGGTGTCTAGTCCAGGTATGCTAGCTCAGTTTACTAATTAGTGCCTTGCATGTCAAGGAAATACTCCCTCCCAGCATAACTTGAGTGTACTGGCCGGATCTATTTTTTAAGAAAGAATAATATGAGTAAATCAAGTTGTACTCTAGTTATTAAAATACAAAATAATACGTACTTGTGAGAGCTTATACTATATGGTAATAACAAGAAAATACTAATTGTATGTTGGTTGATTGATTGGATTGATAGTTGATTTAATATGATTAAATTAATTAGATCCAATAAAAAAACATTCTATTATTAATAGAGATGTAATTCCCTTGGAAGAATTGATTATGTGAATATGATTCACAATAATTGATTAAAATTTGAACATGATATGTAGCATCATATAAATGACATCCATGGTCTTCCGTCAAGGCAAAGGGTTCCGTTGCTATGGATTTTATGCAGGAGATGCATGCTCTAAGTGACAGCTCCTGCATACAAGCACACATGGATCAGGCTCTTTTCTTCTCGAAAGAGTAAGGTCGTGTACGTAGTGACCACAATATCGGTTCCTCATATTATTGGGGTGATATTGGATTGCGTACAAGTTCTATTCCCGTGATGGTTGGTTTAACTAATAATGATTCAACATCACCTTAGGGATGGTGGGACAAGGTGTTAAAGATCGAATTGGAAAATGCAAGTTGAACTTACCAGGCAGAATGTGTTTTTGCTTCTTTTTATTTGAGTTAGAGTTTCTCGTTATTAATGTGTAACAAAGGTAAGAAGGAGATCCCATAAATTGCTTGAGATATAATGGTAAGTATGTCTCTTGCTTTGAAAGTGAATAATGGAATGGACTTTTAGAGTTGACAAGGCAAGACAACTTCGATATAAAATCCTTAATCAAAATAAAAGATGTGTTTATGCAAATATTTCTTTTTTCAAATGGCCAACATTAAACCCATTCAAAACTATACTCAGCAATAACTGATAAAATATCATGGATTCGATCCATTATCAAGATATTGTATTTGAAGTTGGATATATAATGTATGTGGTTGCAGTGTACAAGTTTAATCATAATAATAAGCAATGACAATTAAATAGACAACATGAAATTAACATTGGGTTTGTATGTCTCTATAGCCGCGATCTCTCATCGAATGTGCTTTGGAAGTAGCATGTCGACGATAAATTATCAAAATCCTTATAAAACCTAAGAATATGTTTGACATTCATATGTGCTCTTGACATTCAATCATGAATGGCATGGTTCACTACATTATGCAAAATGGTGGCTCAATAAGAGACGATGCACTCAAAATGTTTGAGTACATGTCTGAACCGAAGTCTTTAAGAGTTAAGATGGATGTAGATATGATGAGTGTCATCATTATACTATCTATACTCTAATCTTTCATGAAACTTCATAATATTCATATTGTATGAATTGAATGAAGCATATATAAAATGTTAAAATACTCTTATAGTGAAATTTTTAAGTTCAACATAAGAGTTCCTTTATCTTAAGCAATGATTGTTTATAGATAAAGGAAGTGTAGTGGAAGTATGGGTCTGACCCAAGTGGGAAGAAAAGTCAAAGAGTTGATTGTACTTCGATCATTTCCACACATGTGACATCTAAGGAGTTGGATGAATGTCAATAATGCAACAAACTGATGTATTGATAGTATGACTATCTAGGATCCTCATAGAAGGACTCAGATAGTGCATTGACACATTATAAATCTATATATAATCACTGAAATTGACTTACTTATTAGATAAGATCAAAGTCTAATAATTGTATCTCATTCTTCTAATAATACTTACAATTGATTGCATATATTTTAGAAGACTAGAAAATTTGATTTTAAGGTTTAATAGTCATCTACGTAGATGTTGACGTAATTGTTACAACAATTTCCATTGGATAGATCATCTACATATTTTTCAGTGGGATAGCTCTTAGTCTTAGAGAATGTCTTTATGATCTAGATATTAGAATACATTTATTGTTTATTTCTAAATATTGGAAATAAACATGCATTCTGTAATAGACCTATACGAAAGAGTTATGATGGATATATTTAAGATAGTAATCTAACATCTAGAGGACTCTACTGAATTAGAAATTAATGATTGGTTCATTAACATTTCTAAATCGAAAAATTAAACCTTAAAGGATCAAAAGGAGGATAAAGATCATTTGACAATGATCTAATATCAAGCCTTGGACATATGTCTATTGATAAGATCAATAGACTAGTAAGACATTGAACTTTAGATTATCTGAAGGTTCAAAACTTACATACTTATGAATAGAGATTCAAAGTAAAATGTCTAATGCATCCTTCTTTAGGATGGTGTAAGATGCCAAGGTATTCAAGATCTCATAGATATTGATGTATGTGAACCATCTATATCATAATAAACATAAATGATATGTGATATAAATTGATAATTATTTGTGATATTGGATTCTTCCCTTCACCTTAGAAACCTTTGAAATGTTCAAAGATTTTACAATTTTGGTTGAGAACCAAGGTTAGAAGGAATAAGAAATGAATTTGATCTAACAAAAGTAGCAAATGCCTATTAGATGAATTCAAGGAATACCATAAAAAGAAAGGAATATCATCCCTATCGTACTCCTCCTAATAAACCTAAACTCAATAAACTTAAAGGGAGATGCAATTAGATCATTTGTGATATGATTTGTTCAATGATGAATATTAGCATAATTTCCTCTTAGTTTCCACGTATATATATAATAGTACTACAATACATATCCTTATTAAAATTCCATGCAATTTAATCTTGAAAACCCTCAGAAGATATGGTTGGGAACCTAGCCTAGTGTTGGACTCTTAAGGGTTTAGGGTTTTTTGGTCCATAACCATGTCATGGATGCAAGTAAGCTGGAATCTAGCATCGAAGAATACTACTTCATAAGGAATATAAAGGATGGTATTGTATACCTACTTTATGGCCTTGAGCTTCTTAAAAGATTTCATTTCTATGGATATGATTCTTGGAGGATGAATTTCTAGAGAATCAAGATGATAATGAAGTAAAGGAACTCATTGAATCTTGAGAAGATAATGAAGCTCCTGAAATTGGAAACTAAAAAGACAATTAAATATAAAAAACTCATACCTCTTCAAATTAGTTTGAGGGGGCAAGACAACCTAAAAGGTATGGATTCCATGTGTCAGATAAGTCTGACAATGATTTGACTTCATATGACGAAGCTTCCAAGGATCATGACATAGAGAGATGGATGTTAGCAATAAAGTCTAAAGTAGACTCCATATACAAGTGTTGTATATGGACCCTCAAGGAGTTGTATATGGACCCTCAAGAATCTACCTATAAGGATAAGACCCTTTAGGTGTAAATGGATCTTCACGAGAAAAAGGGAACCAGATGAGAAAGTAGAGACCTTCAAAGCATGACTCATATCTACAAGATACACATGAAGAGAAGACATTGCTTGGAGTGACTGATAACCATCTAAATGACTAAGGTAAAGGTATAGAAATGGTCGTTGCGACCTCAATCACTCAGACAAAGTATATCAAGAAAAATCAGACCACTCGAATCAGATAAAATCAATCAAGCACAAAATCAGCGGCCTCGCTATGAGATTAACCTGGTATAGCACCCAGGGTCGAACACAAGGAGCACGGGTTGGCCAGAGGCCTACGAAGTAGTAAAAATAAAATAAAATAAAATACAAGGATTTTTAGTGGTTTTTGATAATTTTTATATTTTTTTGGATTTTTTAAAAAGTGAAGAAAATAAAAGAAAGCAAATAAAAGCACACTTTAGCTAATTATTAAAAGCACCAAAAATCAAGCAAAAATTCAAGAAAAATTGTTTTTATGTTTTTTAGGTTTTTAAGTGTTTTTGGTGAATTTTTGGGATTTTTATAAGGTGTATCTTATTTTCTAAAAATCAAACAGTACTAAACAGACAAGGTACTGTCCAGCCAGGCCCAAAACCCAAAGATAAAATATCTAAGGATCTCAGAGGGACCTGGAGGTAATTTTCCTGTATACTAGAGAAAACAAGGAAAATTTGAGCACCAAAATTATTGTTTTTGGGTTTTTAATTTATTTATTATGATTTTTATAAGTTTTTAGGTGTTTTTAGATTTTCAGGGTTTTTAAGCAATGAAAAATAGCCAAAATTGGCTAGAAAATCAAGAAACACACAAAGAACAGTAACTAATGTTTTTAGAATTTTTGGGGGTGTTTTTCTATTTTTTTGGGATTTTTAAACCTAGACAGTAGCTAAAATAGATGTTTTTGAATTTTTAAAAATAACAAATAAAATCAAAAATGTCCTCAAAAATTCTCAAAAATCCTACAACATGGCAGGAGCCATGTGCCAAATTTTCATCGAATTTGGAGGTGGTTTGATATTTTATTCAAAAATCAAAAGGGGGCACTGTGCATAGGGACTTAAGTGCAAATACCCGAAGATCTGGGGGTCCAGGTGCAATTTTCCCAGCAAGTCACGCGCGTGGCGCGTGCCTGGGGCACTCAGGGACCTTCTGGTAATAAAAACTAGTCCTAGGACCTTTTGGTAACTCGTACCAAAAAGTCCAGGGGCAGTTATGCAATTAACCCACTAAAAGGCGCACATGCGGAATAAAAACACTAACAGGGGCATATGTGCAAATACCAGAAAGTTTCTATTCATTAACTAACATCCAGAACCACAGGGGTAGAGTTGCAAATACACCAAAACTACACGTGACGAAGCACGTGGCTCACATACACAGGGGCATAAGTGCAAATATAAACAAGCACGAGGTCCAATGTGCAATTTACCTTACGTAAATAAAATGCATAAAATATTTACAGGACTGACACGTAAAACAGAAACTAAGAGGGGGCCTAAGGTAATTTACCCCTTATTACGTCGACGGCTGGATGAGCGCCACGTAGCTGATCGGACGGTCCTAGGGTGCTGGTGCCTCTCCCTCTGCGCTAACGGTCCAGATCTACCCTCGAGATGATCAAGCGGTGGCTGCTCCTCGATGAACGGACGGTCACGATGGAAACTGGAGCTCTGGGGGCGATCGGACGGTGGTCGAGGACCCTCGAAGAACAGGTGGCCGGCGAGGTTCGCCGGCCTCGTACGCGTGCTGTGGTCCTCCTCAGCTGCCTCTGAAGATCGGAGAAAATCGGCGATGAAGTCCCGCAGCTGGTGATGGCCTCCGATGGCCCAGCCGAGCCCTGGAGGGGCTCCGGCGAGGTCGACGGAGGGGAGCTCCTGGCCTGGATGTGAGGGGACCTCAGATGGCCTCCTCTTGACCTGCAAAATAGCTCAAGAGCTTCGCGGGTCGAGGGCAAAGTGCCTCGACCCGATGAAGCGGCGTGAAGGTGAACTGTGGGTCGGGGCGAGCGAGCTCCGGCGAGCGGAGGATGGAGGAGCTCGAACCCCAGCTCCTGTGCGAGCTGGGTTGAATGAATGGGCGAGGAATGTGCGCGGAGGGATGGCGATGGTGACTGGGTGTTCCGATGATCGAAAAGATACACGATATGGCCGGAATCAACGGAATACGTCGGAGCTACGAATTGGGGGAAACTAGAAATTACGCTAAATGGGAAGGGTAGAAGGTTACCTGGGCGGTGCGAAAGACTGTGCTGGAGCTAAGGTAGCTCCTGGTCGTCGCCTCGAAGGTTGTCAAGGCCTGAGGCTCGAGCTCCTGCACGGGGCGGAGCACGGCGGCGCAAAGTCGCCGGATCAGTGGTCCGGCCACCTCCTCCTCGCTGCGACAAGGGCAATCGCGAGCTGTCACCTCAGGGATCGCTATGGAGGTCACAGGAGTGAGAGTGGAGAGCCAAAGATAAAAATGAAGTGCGGCGGAGCTCAGGTTATATACCACTAGGGGTCCGGCTAGATGGGAGTCGGGTGTGAAGCTCGGAGCGCGGATCCCCATGCAAACCTCCGGGCGTGGATCAGGGAAGATCAGGCTCGGATTAGCGCCCGGGGTTAGCGGATTCAGGAGTCGGATCAAGCGGGTACAAATTCGAGAAGTCGGGTCCAAATGCAGATCCGCAATCCTGTGGTCCAAGGGGGGGAGTTGACCGGGGGGTCAACATCCCCCGTGGACCAATCAGGAGAGGCCACGTATTTTTATTTTTGTTTCTTTATTTTAGGCTAGAAAGTGATGGAATTAGCAAAAACGTAAAACATAAAATATTTTTATTTTATTTTTTTTCTATTTTTTGGTGATTTTTAATTAAATTTTGGAAATAAAAATAAGGTATTTACTTAGTATAGCTATACATAGGTATATATACAATATAGGGTTTTTAATTTTGATTTTTAATTAGTTATTTTTATACATTTTTATTCCTATTTTATATTTTATTTATTTATAGGATAAAATGAGGAATAAAAAGATATTTTTATTTTATTTTTATTATTTATATACATAGGTAGAATAAATAGTTATATACATCTATATACATGGCATATATACAATATATTTTTGTATTTTTAATTTTTGTTATTTTTATTTGATTTTTGTTTTAATTCTTTTTATTTATTTTATTTACAATATAACATATAATATTTACAAAAAGTTTAGAAAATAATTTTATTTATTTATAAGGTTAAATAATTAAAGAAGGTGGTCTATGTACATGGTGAAGGGATATTTTTGGTCTTTTTAATTTTTAAATTTTTATTTTGTTTTTAGTATTTTCTAAATATATGCACAATATATATAAGCATATTTTTGGGTGAGGAAAATATAAATTTATTTACACATATATATACACATGAGCCCCTATCTCCCTCTACTTGGCTTTTATGCGGTCAGGCCCATGCTGAGCCCTCCCTTGGGTTAGGTTGCTCAATATTTATTCTAAATATTTCCCTCTTTTTCTTTTTTTTTCATCTTTATTCTTTTAATTTTGCACAAAAACATGCTAATTATAGGTATTTACAAGATGCATGCTTTTGCTAACTTTTCCTATTTACACATATCTACATGCATTTGCACAGGTTTTTGTAGCTAAAATATAAGAATAAAGAGTGATGAATGGGTATTCATCAGTGACCATGCTTAAACCCATCAGAATATTGCTAACTATTGTTACATAACTTGACTATGACATCTACAAGATGGAAGTCAAGATTACATTCCTCTATGAATTCCTCACAGAGGATGTTCATATGAAGTAACCCCAGGACTTCATAATTGATGAAGGAAAAGTGTGTAAGAGAACTCCATCGATGGAATCAAATAAGCTTCTTATTATCGGAACATCAGATTTCATGAAATTATAAAGGTTATGATTTAATATAAAATCTTTATGAATCGTTTGAAACTTAGTGGGATTGCCATTGTGTCCATCATGCTAAATATAGATAATATTCTAATCATTTGGAATGATATAAAGATGATAATGAGTGTTTTATAATCTGGTTGTTCTATATCTTGAGATGAAATATCTCTAGGATAGCTCTTAGATCTTAGTTCTGAAGATGTTTAATAGCAAAGAGAAGAAGGTATTGGGATCGTCACATTAGTGGTACACCTTGGACATGCTCTATTTTTGGAATACCCCAAGGGAGCCTTAACTAGCTTAATATAGGGTAATGACCGATATGAAGGGATATCCTATCAAGTGTTGATGATGCTAAAACTACTTGCCCTTGCGCATCGATTATGAGAAGCTTAGTGTATGCGAGGGGTGTACAAAAGCTACATGTCTGCCATGTAGTGGGAATAGTAAATTGTTACTAATCCTACTATGTAGATAAAACACTTGATTGTAGTAATAACACCACCTTCAAAGATGACAAGATTTTTGAGATAGTGATGTCAAAGTCTTATCTTCAAGAACTTAAGACATTATAGATAGTATTTAAATGTCTTAACTGCAGATGCCTTATAAGACTCAAGACTGGGTCTTAGTCTTAGGAGATGTAAATCTCCTGGAATAAGGGTATTCTGATAAGGATAATAGAAATTACATACTCGTTATATTGATTATTGAATTGTATGTTAAATATACTATAATTTCTTTAACAAATTTGAGTACTGGTTGCTTAAGATGCAACATTCGCATTGGATGCGAGCACTATTACTAGGAGATATGCAAGTACCGTAAAAGGACTTGACGTAATCTCTCGTGAATAGAGTGACTAGTTAGCCTACCAAGGTAATTTTCAAAATAGCTTATGATTAGCACATGAGTGCGTGTTTAAAGATTTTCCCATTAATGGCTCATTGGGCTAGTGGGAGATTGTTGGACATGCGAGCCCACGACGAGCCATTATGCAATAAATGTTATTGAAAACCATTCCCTAATCTGAAATGAAGAATAACTAGTTTGCATAACATGTCATTTAGTACAATTAGGGTTATGTACCATGGCCATCTTAATATTCATAGAGTTGTTTATTCAAATGTTGAATCATAGAGGATGGTGCTTGGATGATATATAATGAGTTAGATTGAGGACTCATCAAGCACCATCAAGTGATTATTAAGACACGATCTCTAGCTTGAGAAGAAGATGGCAATTCTTCTCTAAAGACTAATCTATAACCGGCCTCTTGATGCATGCCCTCTACATAGGAATAGAGATTTAGAGTTGTTATATAAGTTAGATCAAAGAGTTGGCTTAACGAGATAGAGATAACTAAGACCTATGTAGTATGTTGTCAAAATATAGGTACGCATCTTTTGACCAGAGACAAATGTGTTGCTATATGTTTGAATAGGTACATTTGGTAGATCAATAGGTTGTTGATCTAATCAAGGTCTATACACTAGCGAGCTGGTATGTATACAAGTGTATATGAGTAATATGATCTCTCAAAGGGATCATGCTAGTTCATTTCTGAACCAGAAGACATGAGTTCAATCCTGAGATATTGGGATCAAATTCCATGCACGGTCGTCTCGCTTTGGTAGTATATGATCAATACCTAGGTATAATATATGCTTATTGAAAGTATATGATAGATACCAACTGCTAATGATCAAATGAAAAACTTAATGATAAAACCGTAAAGAAGACAATCTAAATGAGATCTAAAACTTAGGGTTTTATTCTAGGTTTTCCAATATGCATGATGTACTGGTATTAGGAATACTCGAGGGTGATGTGATCATAAATGATTGTATAACCATGACGCTTCCATTCCAAGGGAGTGATGAAACGTGCTTGGATTTTAATGACTCCTCTTTCGAGAAGTAAGCTGATCTTAGTCCAAATGTTAGACATTGATATGAATATAATTCATATGCAATGAGAAGATTATATTTACGGCTTTGATTTAATCAAACATCTTTGAGAAGTTCTCAAGATTTGAATTTGAGATATGATCTCAATATCCACGTCACTATATGTGGAACGTACAATCATTGTGTCCTTATCTCCAAGTATCCACGGAGAAAGCACATTACTCTTGAAAGAGTTCAAGAATAATTCCATTAATAAATATGTATCCAAGCATTGAGAAATGGATAACTAAATGTGATTTAATTATCGTGATTAATGTGAATGAGATTCATATCGTTTAGATGCATGAGAGTGATGATCCAGGATAACTAAATGCTATTTAATTATCGTGGATATGAATAATGTGGACATCACTATCCATATTAATCATATATATTATAAATGTGATTTAAAATATATTAGAGAGTGATATTTGTAAATAGAATTTACAATTTAAATATTGATGTGAAATTAATTCATACTAAATAAATAATTAAAATGCAATTTACATGTTATTTTTGGTGTGTGAATATCATTAATAAAACTTCAATATTATGATTGAAATTTCACAAAATAATTTGGAATTATTTTTATGAAATAATTTACAATAAAAGTTGTTATAAATAATGAAGGATTATATGAGATATAAGAAATCATATAATAGGATTGAGGAATCTCCTTCCATAATAGGAGAGTGGATGGCCACTCTAGATTTATGAGTCAAGGTGGTCGTCCCTCCTTAATTGGAAGGAGGCTTGCCTCTTTCCTAATCCTTCATGGTGTATTGATTTGATTGACTTAATTTATATTGATGATTTATTCAATATATATTATATTAAATTAACTTAATTATTGTTGTATTTTTACAATAAAATCATGGTCACTTAAAGAAACACAAATCAATCACAACCACTGGATTTGTGTTGTTGATGGATTAAGATCCATGGACTCCAAAATAATATAAAAGAAGAGCCAACCCTAGCTCTTATTTTACAACATAGAATTCGCAAGCTCTCTCTCTCTCATCATACACACCTTCTCTCTCTCTAAGTGGTCTTCCACTTTGTGACCTAGGGATCATCGTCGTCGCTACGTCGACATGTCGCCACTTTGACCACTCATGGATCTTCATCTTCCTCGGTGTTTCCAGTATGCAAAGAAGATCTCGGATTCTGTGTGATGAAATGAGGAGATCCATCGTTTGGATCAACATCTTGGTTTGTGATTCATCAATATGCTCGCAAGCGACTCCTTCGTCGGGTCAGACTTGAGACAGGTAGTCTCTTCATTTAGAGGCTTCGATTGCAACCACATTTCAGAGATATTTGATGAATCTCCATTTTATCACTTTTATTCTTTCATTTTGACCTTTAAATTAGCTAAATGCATGTAAATAACATTATTTTGCATAAATTAACATTCATTATTTATTGCATAAATATTGTATAAAATAAATTATTTAAAACCAAAATAAATGAATAAAGAAAATAAAAAATGAAATGAAATATCAAAGGTATTTTGTGATCCTAAACCCCAAGAACAAGGCATCTTGATGATTGGCTCGACAAGGAATAAAGTAGGGGAGATAAGGGTCAAAACATCAATAAAACCCTAGTTTTTATTCCTCGATAAGTCCATTTCAGGATCTATTTTATTCTTTATTATTTATACCTCAAATAAATAAATAAATTCTGTGCATGAAGTTTTAGATAAAATAGATATAAAAATACAAAATTTTCTTTATACAAAAATAATATATAATATACATTTTATACTCATAATAAAAAACCAAAATCCAAACTTTCCAGACCCATATCTTTTCCATATGAACTCAAAATACACCAAAATAACTTTGATTGCATATTACTTTTTATTAACTATTTAATGAAGTTTCATTTTATTTAGAGTTAAGATGTAAAAGTTAGGTTTCGGATCCCTATTGTACTATATATCCGAATAAAATATTTAATTTATCTATTCTTTATATTTTTTTATACTTTTATTATTTTATAATTTTGTAAATATTATTTATAGTATAAGTACATATTTAGAATAAAATAAAATCACCAAAAAGACATTAAAATTAAATAGTATACAAAATGCATAGATGAATATAATATACTTATACCTATATAATAAGTATACATATTTATTTGAGTGTAAAAATTAAATAATAAAAATATATTTATGTGTATTAAAATAAGTTATAAATATATTAAATATTTATATAAAATAATAAAATCAAAAATATAAAATAGGAATAAAATATGCAAAACATAGGTCAATATACCTATAAATACACTTGTAAAAAGTAACTTGTAATAAATTAACATATAAAAATAAATAAAAAACCAATTTAAAATACTACATAAATTAATAACTATTTTTATGTTTTAAACAAAAATTAATAAAATAATTTATTATTTTAAATTCATATAATAAGATTTATTTGTTCTGATTTGTCTTTGTGCGGGTGATGTGGCCCAATCATGGCATGCCACCCGTTGACTTGGATCAACTCTCTGACCAAAGTCGTAGGTATGTTAGACCTCAGTTTGATATCACCTCCATCGATTTTCCCCAAGGATTCCTTCATCCTTTTGGGTTGGTTTCTTCTTCATCTTTTTGCCTCGATTATCCACCTATCATGCTAGATCATTGCCTTGAGCTTTGCGCTGCAACGTCTGCTCCACCTCGATCTTTCCCCTCCAATCTCCGCCTATAAAAAACCTACCCCACCTCTTCCTCCAATTTTTGTTCCCTTTCCACTTCGTTTCTTTCCCCCATTAATGCTCTAGGGCTTGAGCAAGGTGACAGCTCGCTCACCCCGCTTTTTGGTGTGTGGAGGAGTGAGGAGGAGGAGGTTCCCACAATCTTCGACGGTTCGCCACCATGAGGTACCCATCTCGTAGCTTCGGTGGCTCGAGGATGATTTTCCTTTGTATTTAGGTAGGTTTTCATTTCTATTTTCATTTCCTGCAATTAGTTTTAGGTTTAATAAATTGCTCTAGCGTAAAATCACCTCTTTGTAGTTCGTCGGAGTTCCACTCCAATGAACATTTCCATTGTGCCTCAACTGTCTTTCGAACCGCTTGAACACCCCATTATGCTCCCCTGACGCTTCTCCATCTCCAGACCACCTTCGCTCACCTCGGTCCCTTTTAGATCGAGTATCTGAGGTCCTCCTTCGTCGCTCGCCTGAGACCTCACCGCCCCATCTCATTTCACCACCACCATTTCACCGGCTAACAGGTCGAGGCAGTTTTCCCTCAACCCAACCATCTTTTTGTGCAGGTCTGTGGAGCTAAAAAGGCCCTATTTGAGGGCTGACTTTGTCAAGGATACCTTCTAGGAGCCTTGTCGGAGACTTCGACCTCCATGTCTCATTCCGCGAGTTTTGGACCTACTTGGAGGTTCGGGGAGGAGCATAGTAGAAGGAACAAGGAGAAACCATCGGCATGCTCCCAGGTGGCCAGAATTGCGCACGCCACTGGATCAAAGCTCACCCATGTCGAGTTCCTCGCCATTTCTTCCATCCACCTCATGAGCCATACGATCAATAACTGCTCCCAGATCACATATGAAGCATCAGATTTTGCGAGCCTCAGTCGTAAGATCCTCGTCAGGGATCTAATCTTAGTCGTCTCCCTCCAACCGTAATCGGTTATTCTGATGCTGCTACGTGGATAAGTGAAGCATCCATACCTGTTCGATCAAGAACACGTAAGGGTATTTGCACCTCTTCCCCTAGTTTTTTTGTTTATTTCATTTTAGTCCTGTAATTTATTTAAGTAGTTTAAATTTTTTGTAAAAACTGCAAGGAACCCCCTGAAATTATTGTCTATTGCTTTTAGGTACTGGTCACATCACCTCACATGCTGTCCCATGTGAAGTGGCCATTTTGTAGGGAAGCCCTTGTGGCTTTGTGTATTTCAGTTTAGTATTTAACGTTTAAATAGTAGTTGTAATTTTTTGGGTTATTTGCATACTGGCCATTATCTTTATTCTTAATTGCAAATATACCATTGCAGTTCATATATTTTTTGTGCTTGTATTCCATTTATTAAAAATATCATCAGTGCTCCAAAAAATATGAAACATTAGGGTTAAGTTTCTGCTAGCATACTCTTTCATGCCACCATTTTAGATTTGCATTTTAGGTATCTTACATATTTTCTAAAAATAAAAAAGGCACATTTTATCCATGTTTGCATTTAAAAATACCAAAAATAAAATCATTTTGAAAAAAATCCCAAAAATATATTTTTGTATTATATTATTTTATATCTGTAGACCAAAAATCCCTAAAAATAGAAAAAGAAAATGGTTAAAAATATAAAAGCTCCAAAATCGTTTATAAAACTATAAAAACCACAAAAAATCCAAAAATATTAATTTCGATTCTATAATTTTATTTATATTATATTGTATATTAAAATTTAGTTTGAGAAAATTTGAGGCTTTTTTCTATTTTTAAATCTCAAATTAATTCGACTTATTTATTTTATCCTTGTTTTAGTTTTTTTAAATTTTTAAAAATAGATAAAAAGTAGGGAAAAAATCCAAAAAATAACAAAATAAGTAGAAAGATACAAAAACAATTAATTCTGAAATTTTTGGTTATTTTTAGGTGTATTTATAATTATAGTACTCTACAATACCTATATAGTTGTATGCATTCTTATATTGACTATTAAAAAGGTAAAGGAAATTTAAAATAAGAAAATGTAGAATGAAAACGATAAAATATAAAATTAGAAACAAAAAAATATATAAAAATTAAAATCCATAAAAATATAAAATTGAAAACCCACACAGAAAGACAATAAATAGATAAGAGAAAATGATAAATTTTGCATTCACTTGCACAATCTATCATGTTTGCTCCCTGTGTTCGACACTCTACACATACTTGTTGTATACACATATTTTTTTGAGTAAAATAAATAAATTTTAACTCCACAAACTTTGCATTTCTTTATTCATTGATTGTGGGTTAATTGTTGAATTAGTATTGTTCTAGTGAGCAGTCGCTTTGACGACTGTTGATCCGCATTGTGGATTGACAGGACCCTTTCTAGAATCTGCTTTTCAGTATTCTGATATCTACTTTGTGGTTTAGATGAAACATTCTCAGGAGTGTTCTTAGATCATGTGGTTTCATTGCTTTAAATTTTTTGAAAATTTTGTTATCGCAAGCAACTAGTGTGATGAGTTGCTCCTGATCGAATATGATGCAATCTTCATGCTTCCACGATGCGTTTAATGTTCTTGCGATAACTTTCATGACGAGATTGGGAATATTTTCAAGAGCACATGCAAGGCCATACTGCATAGGGACATACTCAACATGAAGGCATTGATTTTGATGAAACCTATGCACAGGTTGTAAGGATTGAGTCAATCAAAATGCTATTAGCTTTTTCTTATTTCAAGGGATTCAAGCTTTTTGAAATGAATGTAATGTATCCCTTTTGAGTTGTTTTATCAAAGAAGAAATATATGTTAGGAAACCTCTCAGATTTGAAGATTCTTCTAGCCTATAAAATGTACACAAACTTAGGAAAGGTCTATATCGAAACAAGCAAATTCTGAAAGCGTTGTATGATAGACTTTCTAATCACCTCACATTTTTAAGTAGGTAAAATAGAGTTCACTTTCTTTATTAAAATTGATTTATCTGATCTTTTAATTTTGCAATTTTATATTGGATGATATCATGTTTAGTTTCACTAATAAGAATATTTATGCAATGAATTCTTTAAGAATATGGATGATCAGTTTGAGATGAGCATGGTGGAAGAAATGGAGTCCTTCCTTGGAGTACATATTACTCAAACAAATGAAGAAACTTTCTTTTAATAACAAAAGTACACAAAGGAGAATCTCATGAAATTTGAAATTGGCTCTGGGACGCCACACCTAATTGTTCCCTCCTCACATCTTGACCTTGGTAAGTTAGGAAAGCTAGTTTATTAAAAAGTTGTATAGAGGACAAGTAGACCTGATATATTCTTAGCACATGTTTAGCATCTTGTTTTCAGTCTTCTCGTACAGCATTCACTTAAAAGTTGTAAAAAGAATATTTCATTATCTTGTGTTTACTTGAGATTTATGTCTGTTTTATCCTAGCATACATTGCATGCAATGGTGATTATACTGGCAATCACACTGATAGAAAAGTACAAGTGGGACCTATCAATTCATGAGGAATGCTCTTGTATCTTAATTTTTTAAAAAAACAATTGAGTAACACTTTCAAACTAATGAAGCAGAGTATATTGTAGCTACTTTAGCCTTTTTCCAGCTACTTTGAATGAAGATCACTATCTCCAATGATGAATCCATGATTCATTACCTTTATTCTTTTATTTTAGCTTTATTTCCTTAGTCAAATACCTGTAAATACCCACTAATTCCATGAAACTACCATTTTACATGCATTTGTTAAATATGTATTTTTAACAATGTTTATATTCAAATAAAAGAATAAAGAAGAAAAGAAAAAAATAAAAATAAATGATGTATTTATGAAATAAATGCAGACTGACCCGAACCTCGAGATCAGGTCAGAACTTGACCTAATCGACCAGGAATAAAGTAGAGAGAGATAAGGTCTTCAATTAGAAAATTCAAAAAAAACATTTGTAAATATTTTTCCGTGTATATTAGTACAAAACTTACATGATTTTATTTGTATATAAATTGATCTCAAATTAAATATTTTCCTAAACAGAAATTGTAAATAAAAATGTGTTGTAAATAATAAAAATAATTACAAAGTAAAACCATGTATGGAGTAATAGTACCCACGCTAAAAAACCGTAAAGTGACAATTGAAAGATCAATTCCGGCTCCATACAAACACAAATTGAATCAAACTCACTTCCATTGTACTCTAAATTAAAATATGTTTAAAATGGTCGTGGTTTTATAATTTTTGGAGTTACGATTGAAGAGCCGGTTTTCTAGGGTGGTTTTTAGAAATTTACCAATTATTTATTGTATATATTTATTCATTTTTATTTTTTTACAAAATTTAAATAATTGTAAATATTTCCATAATTATTTAAAGGGATTTTTACTCGGCAGATCCTATAAACTTTGCCAATCACCTCCACGACCTTTGAAACAACCTAATTCCCCCCTCGACCCCGTAAACTTGCCAACTCTTACCCCATGAACCCTACGGGTAATATGCTTTAAGCTCGTGGGGGTTCTTCGAGTAATTTACAAGGTTGATGGGCTAATTATGTTGTGCAAAAGGTCATAGAGACATTTTAAAATGTTTATAGGGTCTGCTGGGTAAAAATCCCTTATTTAAAATAAAAATTAAAATTTAAAAAATACTTTCCTTATTTACACATGTGTATAATGTAATATATGTGTATATTATTGTATATAACTAATTTCCTTGTATTAAAAAACAAAAAAATTAATATATAACATTAATTAATTAAATTAATATAATTATGAAAATTAATTAATTAATTTAATTATTTAATTTGAAAACCTACCATAAATATAGGATTTGATTTTCTACCTTAAATAATAACCATTAAGGTGGCTAATTAATTTTTGTAAATTAATTATTTTAATTATTTTATTTAATTACAACTTTTATTTTTTAATTAATTAATTAATGTAATTAACCACTAAATACCTTCCTTTTTGTAATTATTTTCCTTTTTGATTTTTCTTCTTTTTATTGAGCTCCTCCTCCCTCATTTCCTCTTGATCAATCTTTGGTGGAGAGGAGCTTGATCTCCAAGAGCTTCTTATCACAGAAGGGTATCCAGCCTTCGAGCCACCTGGTGACAGCGAGTCGGTGCTCGTCGAGGCCATCACGGTGTGTCCGAGCTCAAGGTGAGATCCACTTTATTTTCTGCCATTCTTCTAGATAAATTTTAAATTTAATTCGTGCTTTGATTTCATGATTAAATTTTAAATCCTAATTCCAAAAAAATTTCCATCCCAATTTGATTCGCCCCGATTCTGATTTCACATCCACATCTCAATCTATCCGCGTTCACGTTCTACCTCCCACTATATCTCAACTCCGCCACGTACGGTGGCCGGAGACTCGGATTCGATTCTTCTATTTCGTCGGATCTACATTCACATCTTTTTATGTTTTTTATTATTTATTTATACAAGCAGAGATAGTGCATCGTGTTTGAGTCCTTTTCTATTTGAAAAAAAATGTAAAAATAAAAAAATGTAAAAAATCATACACATATTTTTCTTTAAGATTTTTTTTGTAGGAAATAAAAAAATATAAAAAAATAAAATAAAAAAGAATTTTCTATTTCTGTTTTACAAAATAAAAAAATAAAAAAAAAGAGCCACGACAGGCGTCGCCCCTCCAGCCGCAAGTGGCGCTCGCTGCCCGTCCTTCCTTCGCCGCGGGGCGGGCTGCTCTGCCATCCGTCGCGACCAACCGCAGATCCATCGTGCGCCCGCCACCCGTCCTTCCTCCGCCACGGGGCGGGCTGCTCCACCATTCTCCATCACAGCCTCCCGCCCTCCTCCACGTAAAGTGGAGCTGCGCATCAGCCTCCCCCTCCAACCGTCGCAACGCTCTGGGGGGCATGTGTCGCCCCTCCTCCTCTCCGGCACCGCGCGCCTGCCTGGAGGCCCACCACCGCCGCAGGCCTTCTCCTGCACTAGGCTTCCGGAACCACTGTACCCCGCCGCCCATCGCCACTTCCATAGTCCACCGCTGATGAGCGGTCGACCAACTAGGGTAAAGTCTCAAAAATAACTACGGGTCATTGCGACCCCAATCAGCCAATCGGACTCAACAAGAAAATATGAGAACCACTCAAAAATAAATCAATCAAAATAAGGAAATGTCAGCGGTCTCCGCTATTTATTAAACCTGATATAGCGACCAGGGTCGAACACAAGGAGCACAGAAATGTACGAAGTAGTCAGCAACCAGAGAAATAAAAACATATTTTTATGGTTTTTAATTTGCAATTTTTTTTACATTTGCAAAATGATAAAACCAATACAAAGAACAAGGTAAAAATAAGCTTCAGTAATTTTTTATTAAGACTAAAAATACTCAAAAATTAGAAATAAAAATATTTTTTCTATTTTTCAAATATTTAGATGTTTTTGGAAATTTTATGGGGTTTCCCAATTTTTATACGATTTTGTAAAAATAAAACAAGATCAAAATAGAGAAATAATGTACACCCTTGACTAAAATGCAAGTTTAAAATAGTAGAAGTGCCTTATGGCCTGGATGTGAATTTTATGAAAAAGTAAATGAAAATATCTACACACAACAACTGAAATCCTATTTTTTTATTTTTTCCTAGAATTCTAATGATCTTGACATGATTTTTATAGTTTTTAGCTTTTTAAGGTTTTTATAAAGGATTTTCAAACAAAAATGCTACTGAATATAAAACATATAAAAAACACCCAAACAAATTTTTATAGATTTTTTTAGACAATTTTTTGAATTTTTATGTATTTTATAAAATAGACAGAATCGTTTTTGAATGTTTTTTATTTTTAGAAAATATCAAATAAACTAAATTAATTCTAAAAAATTATCATAAATATTACGTGTTAGTAGGAGCTAATTGTAATTTTTATGGATTTTTTGGAGTTGATTTAGTAATTATTTGATTAAAAATAACACACACAACACAAAGGGACCTACTTGCAATTATTCAAAGGTTAGAGGACAAATAATAACACAATGGAAAGCAAAGGGGCATGAACTGCAAATTATCCAGACAAACACGCGTACTACATGTGACACATGCTCAGAGGGGCATAAATGAAATTACTAAAAAGTTCCCATTCCAAACATAACATTCATGAAGTATAGGGAATCAAATGCAAATAAACTAGCAAGGCACGTGGACGTCCACGTGCGTTCAAACAAGCAGGACTACAATTCAAATATAGAAAAATGTAAGGGTCTGACTGCAAAATGACAAGGTTATTTTAAACTACTACAAATAATTACAGGACCAAATTATAAAAACCAAAACAAGAAGGGCTTGGACGAAGATTACCCTTTATTACACGATATCCAACGGTAGAAGGAGGCCCACTTATAGATGAACGATTGAGATCGGCTGGTACATCTTCGGCGATGGAAGGCAGTGGTAAGATCCTCAGATGGATCAAACAATCAGGAGCTCCCCGATGCTGAACGACTGAGATTAGACCAGGGGAGAGCTTCGATCGAACAGATGGGAGGACTCTTGGAAGAACGTCGAAGAACTCGGCTCCGGCAAGTTTCGTTCGTCCAATGCGCACGGTCGGGTCATCCTCTCGAGCTGCGAAGGAGTGGGATCGGTCGAGGATGGCGTTCCACATCTCTCAGAAGGCTCGGAATGGTCCAAACCCACATCAGAGGGCCTAGGGGTGATTGGGACCTGGGGCTCTTCCTGAAGTATCTTCGACCTCCAGATGAGGCCCAAGTACGCTCCAACCCTGTAGAATACGATGTATGCTCAGAGGGAGATACTCCAGTGAGGGTTAGAGTGTCAGAACATTGCGAACCAAGGGGGGTCGATGAATGAAACTGGTCACGACAGAGGCAGAGGATAGGACCTGCTAATAGGCTCTAATCCGGTGATTAGAGCCGATGGAAGGGTGCGAGATGAAGCATAGAAGCAGCTGGTAGTCGGAGCGAGATGGTCATGTCGGAGGTGCGTGAAACAGGGTATGAAATGGTAACATCAGAAGTGCTCTGTTTCTTGGTTATATGATCGACTTGAGCAGAGATAGAAGGTAAAGAAGGTACCTGAAGGTGAAGGAGGATCATCTGTGAGTCGTGGATGAATTCCACGAGGGTGATGGCCTCACCTCAATGGACAACGGTTTCAGAGGCTGGAGCTCCTTGCGGTGGAGCGGAGGCAAAGCTCGCCGGACCTAGGGTTTCCACGCCCCAAAAGATTCCCTAGCCTTGTACCTCTCTCGCTATCACTCTAGAAATATGGAGCTCCGTGCTTGTAAGTTGAAATATGGAGCTCAGTCAGACCTTTAGATTATTAGTGTGTCGGAACCTTGTTGGAACTTAAGTTTAAAACTCAACGGCCTCTAAGTTCCACCAATCTATGGTCAAGACTCCTCGATAATCCAGATCAGAACAAGTCTACATACACAAACTCTAATGACCATGAATCGTTTCTTGTACGATGTACGTGATATGTATCTCCCCACCTCAGAAATGATAAGGCAACAACTCACTCAATAAGGCAACTCTAATTCCCTAGTCTAGCAGTTCTTTCCTCGAGGAGCAAGGTATTCCCTTCTAAGTTCAAGTTCAACCGGCTCAAGAAGAGGGGAAAGAAGAGAATGGACCGTGGCCAGTGTAGCCACGTATCCCTGGGAGCCCAACCAGTGTAGCTAGGTCTCCCGCTGCAAGCTTCATGAGATGAGAAGGTGTAACATAAGCTTCGCTTTATTTGGTTATATACACTCTGGCAGGCATTTCATTTTCTACCAGGCCTGCCACTTTTTGGAGTTTTTCTTTCTTTTGCACATTTTTTTAATGTGCATATGTACAACATATGGGCATTGTAAAGCATATATACATAAGGACTTTTTCTTCGTGAGCCAGTAGACTATCCCTCTTTTGAAGCATTATTGCAACCCACAACTCGTGTCCTTAGACCTCAACAGTGCCAGACCAAGTTGAGACGTACTTCCATCCCTAAAGGAAGATGAGAGGTTCCGCCTAGAAGTACTACCCTCGTATGCTACCCCAAGCCAAAGAAAATTGCCCCCTCACCACCTCATCCATGTGGAGCTGAGTGTAAAGTACTGGTCCAAGTAAAGCCATTGTTTGTGAGAGTCATGTGTGCATTGTTAAATGTTTTACTTAGGCTCATCAAGATGACTTGTGATCATAGCCTAGTGACCTCAAATAATTAAGTCACCAATGGACCTGGAAAGTCTTAACCCCAAATCCTATAAGGTTCCTCTTAGAATTAGGTGGATTAAGGTCTTAACCAAGCTCCATTTTCCAATTTAATACCTGACTAGTTTAAATATCAACTATGATTCAGATAAATATACAAATATTTACAAAAATATTCTTATGCAAAGTTTTTGAAAATGTGCATTTTTTTTGAAAATGTTTGAATGCATGCATGAATGCAGAAGTTTTGCAAACTATTTACAATCATTTACAAACGGGTTTTTTGCAAACTTTTATTTTTCACACATTTTACAAAAACTTTGTACTATATACATAATTTTGATACAAAAATATTTACAAACTTTCTACAAACAAAAAATTTTTAAAAACGTTTGTACAAAACTAGTTTTTATAAATAGCTATGTATGTGCAAGAAAGAATTTTATGAACAAGAAAAATTTTCAAATTTTTGTGATTTTTAATAAGTGATTTTTAGAAACTTTATTTTTTAACACACTCACTCAAGGTATGAGTTATGGATAAAGTATATATGTAATATATACGATACCCCCGTATACTTAGTTCAAACGATGCCCTTAGAGTGATCAAAGAGCAATGAAGAAGGCATAACTCGTGCTTAGTATAGGAAAGTGAAAAGAAAGGCTATACTATGATGACGAATAAAAGAATAGAAAGGATAGAGCTCGGTGATTCCCCCTATACTTAGGGTCAATTAATTCTAAGTATAGCAGACTGTACACAAAGAGAAAAATGAGTGAGAGAATGTAAAGGGTCTACCTCCCCTATAATTAGGGTAAAGTATCCCTAAGTGTAGGCAGCTGGACAAACGTAAAAAGAATCAAAAGAATAATAAAAAAATCTGACACCCCCTATACTTAGGGTAAAGTACACCCTAAGTATAGCATAATCACAAGATGCAGATGGGGTGTTCGACTAAAGAATGAGCTGATATGGACATCTGGATTTATACAAGGTGGAAGACCGTGATAATTAGGCACGAGATGCAATTAATGTGAGTCAAAGACCACATCTCATGCAAAATGAATCGGGGCGACGTCAACAATCAGCGTATCATGATCTAGATATGGCTTGAGTCACTGACTGTTGATGCGAAAGGTGGACTTGGATGATATCTCAGATATGTCGATACTACCATTGTCATGCACCTTTTGGACCAGGTATGGCCCCTTCCACTTACTCTGTAACTTCCCTGGAAATAATCTAAGCATGGCATCAAACAACCATACTCTCTGATCTAGCTCAAACTGCTTATGGTTGTTATGAGAATCATGACATATCTTCACTCACTCCTTATACTGTAGACTGTTTGTAAAGGTTGTATCTCTGAGCTCCTCCAGGGCTACCAATTCTGACTTCCTTTGATCTCCTATACTCTTTGGGTCCAATAATACATCAGTGATATCCCATAGCGTCTTATGCTTAATCTCAACAGGTAAATGGTAGGGCTTACCATAAATAAGACGAAAGGGAGATGTACCCAAAGGAGTCTTGAAGGAAGTCCGATATGCCCACAAGACCGAGTCCAAAAGCTGTGACCAATCCCTTTGGTCTAGGCAGACTACCTTTTGCAGTATCATCTTGATCTCCCTATTCGAATCTTCAGCAAGACCATTGGTCTGAGGATGATATGGAGTGGAAACTCGATGGTCTATGCTAAACTCGTTAACATGGGCCTTTACCTTATCGTTGATAAAGTGAGACACTCATCAGATATCAATACTCTAGGCACCCCGAACCGTGAAATGATATTCTTCCTCAAAAATTTGCAAACAGCCTTAACATCTGCGGTTCAGGCGAGAATGGCCTCAACCCAACGACTCACATAATCAACAGTTAACAGAATTTACTCAGATCCCTAACTCTTAGGGAATGGACCCATGAAATCGATGCTCCATACGTCAAAAACCTCACAGAAGTGAATGGGAAGCATTGGCATCATATCACGCTGTCCACAAGTTCATGTCCTCTGGCAGTCAGTACACCTCTTCACGAATTCATCAGAATCCTTGAAGAGGGCAGGCCACCATAGGCTAGATTGGAGCACTTTCTGTGTTGTTCTACTCCCAGAATGATGTCCTCCTGCCTTAAGCTTGTGGCAGTATGTGAGGACACTGTGGTGCTCCTCCTAAGGAATGCATCGACATTAGACGCTATCCCCTTCTTCATGATAAAGGATGGGATCCTCCCAATGGTAGGATTTGGCCTTCGCAAGGAAGGTCTCAAGTCGCTATCGGGGCCAACCTTATGGGACTTTCATGGCGACAAGATAGTTCACAATGTCGGCGTACCATGGGAGAGAGGCGATAGCAAGGATCATCTCATCTAGGAAGGTCTCTGTAATAGGATCAATCTGCTCAGATTCCTCAAGATTTTCCAAATGGAAGAGATGATCCGCCACTACATTCTTGACTCTAGAATTATTTTTTAATCTCAATATCAGATTCTTGGAGTAGAAGGGTCCATCTAGTCAATCAAGCTTTGGCATCCTTCTTAGCCATGAGGTACCTGATGGCGGTTTGATTTGTATAGATAGTCACTTTGGATCCAAGAATATATGATCAGAATTTATCCAAGGTAAAACCTACGGCTAGCATCTCTTTCTTCGTGATAGTATAGTTCCGCTGCATGGCATCCAATGTACGGCTAGTGTAGTGAATGGCAAATGGTACTCCTTTCCTCCTCTATCCTAGCATGGACCCCACGGTAAAATCAGAGGCATCCGTCATGATCTCGAATGGGAGAGACTAATCAGGTGGCTGAAGGACATGGGCCTCAATAACTAGGTTCTTGAGAGTCTCAAATGACACAAGACACTTATCATCTACAATGAACTCGATATTTTTTTCAACAGATCAGTCAACGGTCGGGCAATCCTACTGAAGTCGTGAATAAAATGTCAGTAGAAACCAACATGCCCCAGAAAAGACCGTAACTACCACAAGTTGGACGGTGGATTGAGTTTCCTGATGATATCCATCTTGGCCAGATCAACCTCCATGCCCCTGTTGGAGATGA